>JADLZK010010948.1:0-191267 GCA_015847255.1 Hyparrhenia diplandra | reverse complement strand
CTGGCCGGATTGGATGACTTGTTATTGTGGATGTCGCTGTCGTCGGTCATCAGTCTCTCCGACGACTTGGAAAATCACGTCGTCAGAGCTGGCAAGTGTAAACTCATAGGTGAGTGGATTTGTCTCACTACTCTGGAATTGTTCATCACTGCCGGGCTCCAACCCCCTTCACTGTCGAAAAACTGAACCGGCAGAACCATAGCGGTAGTGATGTGGGGTTCGAAACACTACCGGGTCGAAACACCGGCGGTGATGCGAGGAGAGGCTGCGGTTTGATATCGAACCGGCAACAAGCCTGTCACGAACAGCGGTGGTGTTCCCGACCGGCAAAGCATTTTGATCAAGCAATGCGGGTTCGGAAGTCGTGGCCCGAGTTGATATTGGGAGCACTGTATGGGCTTTAACGAACCCGACGCAAGCTGTGGGGATAACACTATCGGGTTAGGCCGGCCGACCAAGGTATCGAAGAGCTAACAATGGCGGCTTACTTTGAACCCGTCGATGAACTTTCTACGTGAACACCGTCGGCCGATCTCAACCCGACGGCGTTATTAGAGTGGAGACTATCGGTTGGTTAATGCGGTGGCGGTGATGTTTACGTCGTCTATGACGGTTAGTAATTCAAACCCGATAGTGTTTGGTGTAGTTACACTACGGTTTGTATGTCATTCAACTGTCGGGCCCATGCCACCCGGCGTTTTGTTTAAAAATTTTATAATTTATGAATTTTTTCCTGAAAATCAGCTATTTTTAAACCCATAAAAGCATCATAGATACATTACATGGTTCAAAGGTTACATACAACTAATTCCACCTAATGTTCTACGAAATTGAGCCTAGGACATCAACTTCCAAATAAGGAAAACAATGACAATAGCCATGGCGAAATCAAAACATCTTTCATAGGCCAAGTCGCAATTCTCCTAATCTTCATATCTATGGAGAGAGGCTTCTCATCGATCTCGGGGCTGGTTGATAGTGAAAGTTTTCACCATAGTAGGCCCCGAAAGCTTCAGCTTCAGTCTTGTATTTTTGTAACAATTACCGGGGTAGCGGAGACTTGAGCGAGCAATCTTCCCGAAGTTCGATAGATCCGGCACTTGACCAACATGCACTACATACCACGCCCGCGGTTTGCCTATACATGCGGCCAAAATAGGATGTTAATGCTATGTCATTCGGAAATGTTGTACACAAGATTTTGAACACCACGAAACTTATGAATTTCAACATCTATCTCATTTCAATCACAATTCGAGCATGTCTTCAATCATTGCTGTAAATGACCACAATGTTTAAATCTAATTTGTTCACCATAGACCAATTAAAAATACTTTTGGCACTATATTAGGATCCCGAACTGTTTGAAAGCAAAATCTAAATACAAAAAGGAAATAGCGAGGTTGGATTTATCAACACGGGCATTTCAACGAACAACTCAAAAGCGGTGACCGGCGCACTCACCGAAACTTCCGTGCGGTCCGGCGCTCTGTCTTGTCTCGGGCGGTCACGAGACGCGGCGTCCTAGAAGGAAGCGGAGGGCGCGGACGGGGCGTTCTTCCGGCGAAATCGAGCTGAGGTCGCGGCGATGCGGTGTCGGGCGTAAGGCGGGGGGCGGCGGGAGGCTGCGACGGCGGTGCGGTGTGGCGGCGGTCCCCCCGTCGGCGTGGGCGAAGAACAAGCGGGGGCGGCGAGGCGAGAACAACGGCGAATTAGATCTCATTCTCATAGGCAAAATCTCGAGGAACTAAATGGCGAGGCGAGGCGGGCGAGAACAAGGGCGCAGGGAGCCGGCGCGGCGTTGGGGACGTCGGAGAAGAAGAGAGAATGGAGGGGGGCTTGTAGGGCGACGGACGGCTGCGGCGTGTGTGGTGGTGGTGCTCCATCGGCGACCTGGTGGGGAACGCGATTGGGGCCTTGGGGTTGAAATGACTGGGAAAATTTCTGCTCGCCGCGCCAGCTATTATATATCGTCGAGGCTGGAGCGAAATGGCGTGGGGTTCAAAATGACTCGTGAAATTTTCACCTCGCGCCCATTTCTATAGTTAATCACTGCCCGGTTTAATGATGGCCGGCGGTGTTAAATTATAGGTTCAACTGCGGGTATAAACGCGTCGGGTGACCCGGACGGTGATAAGACACCGTTGCCACACGCCTACGGTACCACCGCTCACGGTGATAAGATCACACTTGTTGCCACCAACCACCGCTCACGGTGATAAGATCCTGCTTGTTGCCACCTACCACCGCTCATTCCCACCTACCACCGCCTATAAAAACAGCCCCCGCGAGAGAGCCATGTACGGCCCGAACCGTGCGCCCGGCCGACCTCTTCTGTTATTTGCCAATTCTCCTATCCACATATATGGCCTCTATTTGGGAGAAAGCCCTCCACATAAACATTTTATCATGGGTAGACCGATGTATCACAGTAGGTACTAGAAGGGTGTTTTGAAGATTAAGCTACAACGTTGCTTACGAAGGCTGGGTGTGATGCTCGTGCAACATATTGTTGCATGGATTGCCCGAAAGACGGAGCGAGGAGCCAAGTAGCGTGCATTCTTGTAGCCGTCGTAGGGAGATGAGCCCCGTCTCCTGTCGGGCCTTTGCCGCACGGAGAGACATTGGTTCTTCACGAGAGGTCCCATCCGCCTTACTTAGATCGGTAAGCATAACGTGTAGCATTGTAACCACCTCGGGCATAGGTGCTAGAAGGGTGTTTTTGAGATGGTTATTTCTTAATGTGTTTGTACACTTTGATTGTTGTACCGTGTCAATTGTAATCAATTAATTGTAATGCTTTTATGAAGTATGTATAATCGATTCAACTTTGTAATTACTCGGGGTAAATCGTAGAAATTTAATTTAATTGAAAAAATACCAAACCTTGTCGAAAAATCTCAAACATCGTGCTTCCTTCACACGTGGCATGTGCGTCTAAGAAAAAAGTTTGAGGCGAGACCACACCGGAACAAAGATGACCCAAAGCATAGCTTATGGATGTAATTGTCGGTCATGCTTCCGATAAAAGGGGTCATGTACCTTTGTGAAGCATGTCTACTCCCACAATGTAGAAATGTCTTGAATTTTTTACAACCTTGTACACCCAAATTATGCCCCCACACAAGATCTTAGGTCTTTCGATCCATATTTTTTATTATTAGATTTTCCTACGTGATAAACGCGATAGAAGGCTGATCACTACGGTTTCGTATTTGCAAAACCGGTAGTGTTGTCTCTTTTTGTCGGGGCTCTTTGAAAACCCGGTAGTGATATATTTCAAACCGCGATTATCTTTCTTTGCCGTGAGATTACTTGGACCTTTCTTTTTTTTTGAGTTGGCGTTTCAATGATGTTTACCAACTTTTCGGTTAGTACATAGAGCATTTATATATTTATGTTCATCCATGAAAGATAAGAAGGAAGCGTCGAAAAAATAAGAAGCTGGCGCCGTATTATGATATATAAATGCAAACATCCATTGGAAAGGAACACACGATTATATATATAGAGGAGCAAACCGATTACAATATCCGATTACATATATGATAACAAAGACTTGAAAAAAAATTACATATATGATAACAAAAAGACCTTTCCACGAATAGATCAATGTTATCATCAAAGTGTACAAACACATTTAAAATAAAAAAAGCGCCCGAAGGTAATGTGATTCTTGCCGATGAAATTCCGATGGGATTTTGAAAGCCCATCGGTGCCCGTTGAGGTCCCATCGGTGCTCTGTGAGGTTTCTTGTGCTCGATCTTTACAAGGAGGGCATAACTGCGGATTTACATTGAATCCACGGCAAGGATGCCTTACGAGATAATTATCCGTAATGGCCAAGGCGTGGTTTAGCGTCCAATGACGACATGCATAGGCATTCGCAAGAGAAGATCATGTTAATTTATGAAAATTGATCTTATCCGGAGAATGCCATGTCTCTATGGACATGTAAATCCGGTACGCCCAACCTCTCAAGCACCGCGAACCCGATGGCTCCGTGAATCTCACGGCTTTTTCTAACCTTCCGGCGCAACTCAATCTTGATAAGACTCTTGTAGCACCTCTTGTGTGTGAACCATTTTGGTGGCCTTAGATGCATAAGAGCGATATGCATGCGTGGAGGGCTTTCTCCCATAGAGGCCATAGATATGTATGTGGAGAGTAGCAAAGAAGATCGAGGAAGAAGAACAGACCAAGCCCGAATCAAGAGTATCAAGAAAGAGGACGAAGAGAACTGAATTGCAAACCTAAGGGCGCACTAGCCATTTTATAGGCGGATGCCGTGGTACGGACTGATCAGCGCCGGTTTCAACCCTAAACCCCGGCGGATATGGAAGTTCCTTTGCCGGATAATTGGCAATCGGCATAAACCAAGCAATCGTGGCCGTGGTATGGAGAACGAGGCAACAAGGTTCTTCCGCAATGGTGCAGGGGTCGGGCCGTCGGGGCGCATCTTGTTCGCCCGTTGACAATGCAAAAATCTGCCGGTTCTTAGTTTTAACCCGGCGGGATATTCCATAACACCGCCGGCGTAGTGGTACACCTAATTGATATATGTGATCGCGCAGGTGCTGAAAGTGCACCCGGCGGTGTTATTACCGACATTGATATAACCCGTCCGACGCACGGCGGGGTGCTCGGCCTTTTCTCATGGGAAGCGGAGACCTTTGTCGGTTTAATTAAAGCGGACCCGGTAGTGAAGACTAGAGCAACACGATTCTCAAGGCTGCAGCGTGACGTATCCTGAGCCATGACCTACTCGGCGGCCTATATACGTACTATTAAAATGAAAATTTATAATACGGAGTGTACGCGTTGGCGGTTAACGGGGTTAGTTGAAATCTCAATGCATTAACGCTGAGATAAAATTACTGATTTCAATAAATCGATTTTTCTGATATAACTATTTGTTTCACCGATTTGTTAATCAACTGCCGGTTCATGTGTGGGCCCGACGGTGATCAATGAAGGTGGAGACTTCTGTTGTCGTCCGGCGCGCCATTAGAAACGCAGCCCGAGGAATTGAAGCGCAAAACCGTGCGGTAGCGGGAAACCGGCCGGCCCGAGAGATCGTGCGAATTCCAACCGGCGATCGTGGGAATTCCAAGCGGTTGCTTTGGCGCCGCGTTCGATCATGGGGAAGTGGAGCGGCGGCTAACTCTCTATTTAAGCACACCCTCGATCATGGCGTTCATCCATTCCGGTTCTCGATCATCCAGCCACATTCTCTTTGCATTCTTCACTGCGCCATGGCTGCCTCGGGCTCGGGATCCAACAAGCGCACGGGGGAGGAGATGGAGGCGGCGGAGGACAAGGGGAAGGAACCGGTGGTGGGCGCCCGGCAGCCGACGTCCCCGGCTCCGACTCCGACTCCGACTCCGACTCCGACGCGTCCCGCCCTCTCCTAAGCGGGACCGCCGCATGATGGACCTTCGGCCACCCGGCTAGAGGCGGCGGCGACGATGACCTTTGCTGGTCGCCGCGATGCGGGAGGTGATCGAGAGGATTTCACCCTCGATCGTCTCCGCCCCGCGCCGGAATCTTGAAGGAGGCGGCGGACAGCCATGGTCTTCTTCAAGGGTGGATCCACCTGGAAGAGAAGATGAACCACTACGCCCCCCAAGGTGGAGCAGGTTGGCGGGATCGTCCTCAAGGCCTTGGCCAAGAAGGGCGACGCCAACATGGAGGAGGAGGAGGAGGAGGAGGGACGAGGACTAGGCCGGCGCCTTCCTCTTTTTTTTTTTTTTTTATCATTTTTTATTATATGTTCTATTTTTTTTGTTTTTATATATTAATAAAATGAAAATTATATATATTATTCTTTGTGTGTTGCTCCCTCTATCCCCTGAATCTGTTTAGTTTTGCGGTTCAAAGAGCGATTAAAATTAAAATTTGATTTGAATCTTAACTTGTTCTTTGGAAAATAATTAGCTGTCGGTAGTGCTTTGGAAAATACAATGTCGGCGTTGAGTGCCGAGGAGGCGGCCATTAGGCGCCATTGCGATCGCCGATTCGTTTTTCCGAGGAATCGTGTTTTGGAAACGCCACATTTATACCCCGTCCCCCCGCCCCCCCCCGTTATCAACACTAACTTCTCTTTTCGTGCCCTCTCACGGGAAAGCCGGACTCGCCGCCCACGATGTGCGTCGACATGGCCGCCACCGGGAGGAGATGAAGTTATTTGTGGACCTCCTCCGCGCCCCCCTCACCAAAGGCGAACGGCGGCGGCCGACGACGTTGGCCTGCCAAAGGTGAATCTGCCCCTCGAGGAGGGGGCCAACTTCTACGCCCTCCCGGATCGACTCTCGGCGATACCCTCGCCGGGGGATTCGAGCCAACCGGAGGAGGAGGCCAGGAAGGCGGCCGGGGAAGCCGGCCAGCGCGTGGCAAGAAGGCGAAAAGGCGGCCTAGGTTCTCTTCTTTTATTTATTTATGTTAATTTACGTTTAATGATCTATGTGGATGTGTAAGATACAATGATCCGTGTGGTTAATTTGCTAATGGTTCAGTTGTTGGTTAATCTGTTGCATGGCAATCTCTTTATCTTTCGTTAATTTGGGTTCTACTGTTTCCTTGAGTAACTAAATTATTTATTATGATGCGTGTCAATCTTAATTTTCTATCATTTGTGTTCAATCGTTCCCTCGTGAAACCGCTTTGAGTCCTATTTATACGTACATAACCCCCTGTCTCCCATCCGCTCTCCAAACACACTCTCCTCTCTACCCCGTTTTTCACGATGGCCGGCCGGGTGGTGACGCCGCCGACGATCGACATGGCTGCCGACCGGGCGGAGAAGTCCATCTGCATCGCCTCGGCGCCGCTGCAACAAGCTCAATGGCCGGCCCGACCAACTTGGCCCGCCAACGGTGAATCACCACTTGGAGGAGAAGTCCATCATTGCCCTCCGGATCGAGTACTTGGCCGATAACCTCGGCGAGGGATACCGCGGCCAAAGCGGAAGAGATGGCGGCCAAGAAGGCCGGAAGAAGGCCGGGCGGACCGGCCAAGAAGGCCAGAAGAAGGCCAAGAAGGCGGCTTAATTAGGCCGGCCGCTTTCTTTTTATGTTAATTTATTGTATCGGTTGTTTTACGTGATTTTAATTTGGTTTGTGTCGTTTGTTAATGGATCGATCTTTGTTAATCGATGCGTGTTAATCTTGATTTACGATTTTTGTTTTACTTGTTCCTTTGCTTCCCCTCCCAAATCGCTATTGGTTCCAATCAACCCGGTTGTGTCAATCGTCGAATCGCTATCGGTTCTAATTCAAACCCGCCCGGTGATACGTGTCCATCAAGACCACTGCCGGGGAATGATTCAAACCGGTAGAGATATAAATCTTCACCGCCGGTATTGGTCGAGTTAGTGGAGATTACGGTTTTGTCCCGCCCCGAACCCAAACCCGAACCCGAACCCAAAAAATATGGGCGAAAAATCGTACCCAAACCCAAACCCGCGGGACCCGAAACCCGCAGATTACCCGCCCGAACCCGATCCATTGTCATCCTTATCGCTAGCAAGCGTGTCCGCATTGGTTGGGGCCCAATTTTGTTACGTGGAGATCATGCGGGGTTGTTTCTTGCGGTCGGCCCCATTACGTAATCCTGCATGCGGGAGGCCCGGTACAGAGTGGTGTCCGTGGATGACGCCTATTCTTGGACACCGACCTGCCTCCCTGCTCTCCCCGCTCACCGCTCATCCAGGTCCACCAAACCCAAACGGCCTTTACATCATATCGGTGGTCGCCTCGGCAACTTTCCATCGGAAGCTAGCGAAGAAAGCGCCTCCACCGGGAATCGACATCGAGATCCATACATCGCCGGGCGACGAAAGCCCTTAAATCCGTCGGCCGCCGGTGTGAGCTTCTTCACCGACTTCGGTCGCCCCGCTACAACCGTTGCATCGCGCGGTCTCTCCACCCTATTTGTTCTCACCATCGGCGATACCTCGGCTCACCTGCTGTTGCTCAGTCCATGGACCTTCTTGTAATCTGACCTTCTTTGAAGGTTCGTTTTTGTAATATGGCTGCTTAATATATAAATTATGTTTTTGTCAAAAAAAAATGGTATTGCCCCCGGTCTCACTACCCGATTCTCCCCCTTTGCTGGGGGCAAAATTTTTTTGCCGAGAGCAAATTGTCGAAAGCTCACGGCAAAGGGAAGCCTTTGCCTTGAGCGCCGTCGGCAAATCTCCAAACACGGCAAACATTCTTTGTCGAAGCGGGCGACTCGGGGCAAAGTCCCTTTGCCGGTAGAGCCGGGGACCATCTCTCTCGGTAAAGGGCACGCCCGTTAGGTAAGCCTTCACCCCCTCCCTCCTTGCCGAGAGCCCGCCGTTCGGTTCTCGGCAAATTTAATTTTCTTTGGGTTTCCACTTTGCCAAGAGTTTCGTGTAGTGGTAGGAAAAGGACCCCTCTTGCCGAGAGTCGGCCCTCAACTACTACATATTTGATTTTACGTTGCACTTGCAAAATATTAACCGTTGCGGTTATTTAGAAAACCACAACGGTTAATCGGGGCCCGATCAACCCAACCCCCCGTCCCGCTCGGCAAAGACTTGACCTTTTTTGTTTTTGTTTTTGACCCCAAAACTTTTTTGCTCTTCATATACATCATATGGCACTCCATGTTAAGTTTGGTAAATTTTTAACTTTATTTGGTATACTTAGATAAATAATCTCTTCTATGGCAAATTTTAAAATCAAGCCAAATTTAAACTACAAGTGATTGATTTTTTAAAAAAGTGAGTACAAAATTGATATTCCCCATTATTCAACCCAAATAAAGGCCTTATGTATAAAAATGAAACCAAATCTCGAACATCTTAATAAGAAAACACAAGCATTTAGGCGTGCTCGTGTTGTTTTAAAATTCTAGAAAAATCAACCAAAGTAAAAAAAAATGAAATATGATAAGATGTCATGATATCTTATGCCGTGGCTATGGTAAAAAATTGAGAACGTTTCGCACATGTTGTCACACACGATGTTCACTGAGACCGCAACATCTCCAAAGAAGTTTCATGTTTGTTGAGAATGATCCAAGATAATTTGATTTAAAAGCGGCGATGAAGTTGTGGTTTGACTATGAAACTTTTTGTGTATGCAATAGATATTAGAAACTGTGACCCGGTGAAATTTTGGTAATTTTCCTGACCATTTTGATAATTATTTCTATTTTATGCAACAATTATGTAAATAGAAATAGCGCCAAAACTACATGAAATAATGGTCAATTTTTCGTTAAACCAACAAATATGCATTCATGAGTGAATGTGACAAGGTATTTTAGACGGAAGCAAGCACGAATTTTGAAAATATCTTTGGAAAAAAAGAGAAAAAAATGTATTCTGAAAAATTTCTTTTAGAGTATATAATGGGGCACTCGGCAAAGGGTAGGTCTACGCCAAGAGCCTCCGAGGCAGCACTCTCGGCAAAGTAGTTTTTTTTTAAAAAAAAACGGCTCCGGGGCATGGGGAAAGGGCTTTTTTCTTTACAAAAAGCGCCTTTGCCGAGAGCTAGATCTGGCGGCTCTCGGCAAAAGAATAGGCCTTTGTCGAGGGCCCCTGGATACGCTCTCGGCAAAGAAACATTTTTTTAAAAAGTCATCCGAAACCCTCACTCTCTCAACTCTCACCCTCACTCCCTCACTCTCTACGCACTTCGCCCGCCGCCACATGTGGTGCCACTGCCGCCGCCCACGCACCGCCTCTAGTCGCGCCGCCCTCCCCCGCCGCCAACCGTGGCCGCCGCCGCCACCTCCTACCGCCCACCTGCTCGCCCCGTCTAGTCTCCACCACCGGCCGGCATGCGCCTCCCCCCGACGCCCTCGCCACCCACCCTGCCGCGGCCGCCACCGCCGCCCCGGTGGAGAAGGAGCATGGGAAGGAGGAAGGAGGATGGGGGAGGAGGAGGAGGAGGAGGAGGAGGGAGAGCGGAGGAGTAGGACGACGGAGCGGCGACGAAGGGAGGAGGAGCAGGACCGCCCGCCAACGCCCATCCGTTCGGACCTGCCCTGCCGCTCGGCGCCTCAGACACGTCTCCGGGCGCTCCCGTGATATCCCTCGCGCCGGTTGCCGCATCCGGGTTTTTCTTATTTATTCGGGGTTCATTGATCTTTACATATCGTTTCTCTATGTTCTAACTTTGTGGTGAAATTAATAGGCCTCATGGAGGAAGGGAGGAGGCGACGAGAGGAGGGTGAGGTGAGGGCTGAGGCGGACCGACAGAACTTGCAAGCTCTCTTAGCGTATGTCGCACGTCTTGGAGGCAAGGTTGGTGAAGACCCACCGCCCGAGATCATCTTCGCTCCTCCACAGGGATCCTTATGCCACTCCTTTGAGTTCCTATACCTTAACCGCAAATATGAAAATGAATATGCATATATGAATGTGAATGAAAATGATTTGTTGAATTGAGGCACCATGAGATGTGCATATAGACATGTGGTTGTCGGCCATCGAGCCATTGTTTTGTTGCAACTTTTGGAAACCTCACCATGCAGGGGTGGTGCTGCTGAAATTTCTAACTAACACTATATCTTGCTTTGTTCCTAGTTTATAGAATCTACATTAAATTTTTGTCTCACAATTGCAATTTCTTCTCCTATGTGTAGGGTCAATCTCACGCCGTCGAACCCGTCTCGAACCCTAGCCCAAGTGGCCAACCTCCGGAGCAAAGATCAAGGCGAGTGGGACCCTTGGGATGGGGAGGTATAGGCCTTGCCCATGAACTTGTGATGATTTAGGTGATGAATTTGTGCAAACATCATTGTGAACTTCAGTGATGGTTGAACTTGTAAACTTGGATACATGTGGAGCACTATTTTATGTGGATTCTATGTGATATATGTGTTAATGGATTATTGAGCTATATATGTGACATATTTGTGATAAGTGAGAAATCGTGATATATATGTGATATATCTGTGAGAAATATGTGCTGTAATGAAAAAAAATCAAAAAAAAAAAAATTACCGAGCTTGGAGCAAACACTTGGCAAAGAGACCATTCTTTGTCGAGAGCATGGGCTGGCTCTCGGCGAAGAGACCAATCTTTGCTGAGAGCATGGGCGGCTCTCGGCAAAGAGACCATCCTTTGTCGAGAGCCGCTACGTTAGGGCTGTTGGTAAAGGGTCTACGTTTGACCCTTTGCCCCCTCGGCAAAGGAGCCGTCGCCGTTACCCCCATTAACTCTTTGCCGAGAGCCAACGGGCTACACGGCAAAGGCTTTGCCGTGAGCCCGATAAGCGGCTCGGCAAAGTCTCTTTGCCGATTGCCTCTTTGCCGACTACCCTTTGCGAGAGTAACCTGTCGGCAAAGCCTTTATCGACGGGAAAGGGCCTTTGTCGTGGTAATGCGGGCGTATATGGCAAACGGGGTGAGTCCGGTAGTGTCTATTAATCAAGGCCAATAGACCAAAATTCATCGTTTACTGCATTTGCGACGAGTACACCATCGATCGATTAAGCATACCTCCAACCGAGAGACATGTTTGGGTCTTTTACCTTTCTTCTCTTAGCTAAATTGTCTCTTGTCAAAGTTTTATTTTTGCTAAGAAGCCAAAGAAAATAGTGTACTCTAGGTGGGATTTTGATATCCCAAATAGATGGAACTAGCTGAAAGGTCCTAAATGGCTAGAGGGGGGGAGAATAGCCTAATAAAATTTCTACAAAATCACTAGACAAACTTGTTAGAAAAACAAATGGCGATAAAAGCGTTTGCTCTAGCTCTACTTGTCGGCAAAGCCTCCTATTGACAATTCTAGTTGCTATAGTCTCTAATTCACACACAATGGCTAAGTCACTACTTTTTACCAACTAGGTGAACAAACTAGATTACTCTAATCAAGACTAAGCAACTAAGCAATTCTACTCAAACTACACAAGCACAATATATATCAATGTAAATGCAATGTAGAGAGGAGGTTTTATACCAATGTGTCGAGGTAAGTCAACCAATCACCGTAGGATGAATATCAATATGAACAATGAAGCCAATCACCAACGGATGACAAGAGACACAATGATTTAACCCGAAAGTTCACTTGAGCACCCTCAAGCTAATCTCCGTTGTCTTGCCGACCTTCTCACGTGTGGGTCAAGGTGGAGCTCACTCCAAGCCAATTGCCTTTAGGCTTCTTGCACCCAAAGCAAATGAGAGGTACCCAAGACACGAGCAATAGATTACTCACACTTTGTCTTCCCGACGAGAGGAGTGTGTGATCCTCTCACAAATCACCTGAGGTGGCCAAGAACATTCACCTTCTCTTGCCAACGCCTCCACCAATCACCAAGCTGGCTAGGAGTGGTGCTCTCCAAGAGCAACAAGAAAACCTCCGGCTCACAACGATCCCCAAGTGCCACTAGATGCAAAGATCAAAGCAAAGTGCACTTGAATCACCTCAACTCACTAGAATGGATGCTCTCAAGCAAAGGAGTGAGGAGGAGGATGAGTGCTCAGCTCTAGAGGTGTTAGGAATGATTCAAAATGACCAAGAGACCTCCAAGAGCCGGCCAAAGGGGCATAAATACCCCCCACCACGAAATGTGGCCGTTGGGGGTGCAATCCACACGCAAATCAGGCTGGCCGGACGGGCCTTGCCGGACTCACCCGGTGAGTCCGTCGGTGGGTCCGATCACAACCGACAACCCCAACCTGAACGGCCCGACCAGGCTAACGAGTGCGTGCAGTCGCGGCGTCCGATCCGACTTCCGGCCGCCACGGATGCTTCCGGCCGGGTAGCGTCCGTCCGCTCCTCGGCGAACCACCGAAAAACATGCTCTCTGCGCGGACGCGGTGACCGTGCGTCGGTCAATTTCCCCCTGGCTTCCGGCCGAGAGTCCGTTCGCCCATTGAGCTGCGAATTTGCGTCGTTTTTGTCGCCGTTCCTTCGCGTTTGCTCCAAACCAACTTCCGTCACTTGATTCTTGTTGCCGACACGTCGAAGAACACCCCGACACCATGTGTTAGCATTTTGAAAACATTTTTCATCAAGAACGGAGTTAACTCTCTAGGTTAGAATGCATGCAAATGATTTTGAACCTAGTGGCACATGAGGACCGATATGTACGATAGTTTTCCCTCTTTATAGTACGGCTTATCGATCCTATAATCACTCACACCCTCTATGGTGTCTTGAGTGTAAAATCAAAATGGCCCTATGATATACCTTTGCCTTGGTCTGCTCCTAAGGTCTCCTTCTCCTTTTGTCGAAAGCTAAGAATTTCTAAACGAAGGGGGCGAAGAACTTGGGAATCTGGGAAGAAAGCAAGACAAAACTTATCCCGAAGTTCGTCCCAATTCCCATGTACTCCACCAACGGGTGTGGCGTACCATTGTTTAAGCTCTTCCCAAAAGGGAGAATGGAAACAATTTCCATTTGAGGGTCTCATGCGCCATGCCATCAATATGAAGGCAAGAACACAAATGCTCAAATTCTCGAAGGTGAGTGTAAGGATTTTCATCTTCGTGCCCGAGAGAAGGGTTGGTCCTTGACCATGGCTATAAAGCCAAGGCGGAGTTCATAGCCGGAAGCCGTGATTGGTTTTTGACGACCGGTGGTGGCTCTGAAACTCGCCCTTTGGCGCGGAAAACTTATGGATAGGAGTGGAATCCATTTGGTGGTGGTGGTGGTTGATGGTAGGGGTGAGGTGAATGTGGTGATGGTAAAAAAAAAAAAAAGGATACACTGGGCGACTTGGTTCGATCCTAGAACAGACTACCGTTCCCGAAGAACGGCGCCGAAAAGCTTGTTGGTATTTTTTTAGCGTGGCGGATAAATCCATAAGCGCATTTTGGAAGTACCGTTGTAGCTTTCACCCGAAAGTATTCAGTGGTATCGATTTCCACGGGAATCGGTGACTAGAAAGGATCAAGTACGTCCAAGAGATAAGAAAGAATAATATTTTTTGTAGGTAGAGAGGGGTTCTCTAAGGTTTTCCCAAGATTACTAAATACCAAGGTTCAGGCTTACTAGACCCTACTTACTTCGAGCAAATGGAACCTTTCCGATTCTCGAAGAGACCGGGAACGGTAATCGGGGTCGGGCCGCCAAAAAGCTCTCTGAAAACACCAACCCGTGCGTGGTGGACTACAAAGGCCCTGATCGGAGTCAAGCCCCGGGGCTACCACAACTATTCCGTAGGTTTGGGCGCAAACTCGGGTAATACACTAGCCTAGACACCACGTCTACGCTAATGATTACTAAACTAGCCCGGATCTGGACTAGAGCACTTTCGGTCGGCGGAGTTCCAATAAAGTAAAATAAAGCAATACTGAATTAAGTCAAATAATAAACTTGGAAATACCACAAGATAACCTGGGCGCTTACTCAAATTGAGTCGGCTCAGTAGAGGTACAAAAAGTTGAGGCGAAACCCGACAAACCCGGCTTCTCCTCTTCTCTTCTCCTCTCACTCTCTTCCTCTTTTCTAAGTATACAACTAGGTGAGAGCCACCTAGAGGGACACTACTACTTGATAAAATGTGGAAGTGATGCTCACAATGTAGAATGGTGTGTGTTTGATGCGTGGAGTCCCCTTCTTTATATAGGGAAAAGCAAGGGAGAATGGAGGGCTCTCCTTGTTTCCCCCAAAAACCGACCTCCCATGCACATGCAACCGCCTTTGCTGATGGCGGGAATAAATTCCCAAGAATAGCTGCACTGAAAACCGAAAGAAAACCGGGCGGGAAGGCCTTGAACCGAGCCAAATTGCATGAACCGGGCTGATTCTGCGTTTCGGGGGAGCAAACCGGGTCAAACTGGTCCAAAACCGGCCTGAACCGGCGGTCCAACCACGCCAAATGCGCCACCGCCTCGCGCGCTGGCTCCCCCTCGCGCCACGTGTCTGGCCCTACCGAAAAGCGAGAGCTGGAACGAAGCGCCTCGCGGTGGAAATTCCCACCGCCACGTGTCGCCGCGTCATTGGCCGGCCAATTCGAATTTGATTGAGTGCAGCGCGCGTGCGTCCCCGCTGGTCCGCTGCCGCCACGTGTCGACGCCGGAGCTTGCATGGCGTTGTTTACGTGAGACTTGTCATTTCATGTGATTTCTTGTTTACGTGATAACTTCTTATTTCGAGTCAAATATAGCAAATGATATGTCCATTTTGATCGGTAGCGGCGAGATCTTCGTAATGGCGTGCTCCGTTTCATCATTTTTGATAGTTTTTACCTGCGAAAAATTAGAGTTTCCTGCGGAACAACTAGACCATCGAAACTCGTGGAACTTCGTTAGATAAATAATATTTCATTATGATTTTATATGGTATTTTATTATTTTATATGCATATTGATGGTCATAAAATATGCATTAATTGAGCATCAACGACCATCATTTAAAAGTTTTTCCTTGAACCATAAAATTGACTCGATTGAATTCTTGCAATTTAATGATTCAATCTAATGATCAATCTTATCAAAAAAAAATTAATTAATTAATAAATAAAAAAATTATATAGAATTTAGAATAATGTGTTAATCAAATAAATCTTTGGCTCTCTCGGTGTTTTTCCACCAGAGAGGCCTTGTTATTTTCACTTGTCCTTGTCTTTGAATAAGACCGGATATAGCTCTAAAGAAGTGTGGGGAGTGCAACATCCCATTGAAGAACAGAAAGCACTAAACCACATCATGAGCTAGTGGAGGAGAATACACAAAATTCGGTTTGATCACTTCCTTCCCACCTGTTCATATGCATGCTCCTGGTTCTATACTTGTTTAAACCCTGCAAACTTTAAAAAAGAACCAAATTCCACACTTAGATTTAAAATTTAAAAGTAAATCTAGATATAGCTCTTTTGAGTTTGGCCTACATAAATTTTTTGTTCCTTACATATCCTTAGTGCTTGTGGGAAAAACACATAGGAAAAACATATTGCCTAAGTTGTTGTGAAGTGAGATATGGCATTGACATAGAAGTCCAACCTTTTCTATTCAAAGTACATGGAGAATTTCCTTTTCATCAAAATGTTAAAAACCATAGTCTCACATACTCCTCAATGGTGAAAAATTCCTACCAAGGCCAAATACCATGATACAATTTGAAAACCTTCTACATTTGCTACTTGTTGTTTGCATTGAGCCCTGTCAAACCTTGTTGACCCTAGTTGAGAAATTTATCATGCTCTTAAATCAAGATCACATGCACGCCACCAGATATATGCACTACCCCTACACTAGGAGTAGGCGCAGAAACATGCCTTCCACTTAGATCCATCCAAAAATATTCTACTCCTACACTAGGAGAGAAAAAAATATATTGGTTAGGTTTCTTTCAAAATAAGTGCTCCAAACACTTATTGAAATCTCCCTCTCAAAAGTCTGCCAAAAAGAGACATGAGGCTATCATCAAAAGAAATAAAAAAAATAGAGAGAAAAAAAAATGGACAAGTGTCCGATATTAAAACAATGGGTACTTAGATGCCCGCCTCTCTATAAATAAAAAAAGAAAGAGAAAAGCAAAAAAAAAAAAAGAGAATAAAAGATAGCCCATGCTCTCACAAATATTTTCTCCAAAGTCTCAATAAAGAGATACTTCAAGAAGCATAGTAGAAATAGGATAGCCACTATATATATCCACACACTTGCACATCTTGATTTGATTGTATGACATTTTTCTCCATGGATCCATTGTTTGACTAAGCAAAATATGCAATGCAAGTATGCCCATAAAAGTTTTCCTACCTGAGCTCCACATAAGCCTTTTATAAGTAGGAAGAAAAAGAAGGCAATGCTATAAATGCCTTGGTAAGGGGAACATACACCATTGAGTGATTTGAGAGTGCCATTTGAGGAGTACTTGTGAACTATGCTTTATTTAAAAAAAACTCCAAGTTACTAAGATGCGAAATTGGGTTGAGATGACTTTGTTTCAGAGCTGTTCCATTTCTCAACCGCTCAAGGATATATATTAGACACTCCACATATCCCACGGTAATGAGGTATGTCTTGGGATGATCTTTATGTCGGGTTCATAACTTGAATTGCTATGTTTATACTTACTTTTATCATTAATCTTTACTGGGGCGAGCAAAGAGCCAAGTGTGGGGAACTTGTTGATACTCAATTACTGCATGTTTTATTTCCACCAAAGTGAACTAAAAAGACAATATTACATGTGAAATCATAACCAAATATTATTTATCCGACGAATTCCACGAGTTTTGGTAGATTACATGTTTTGCTGATAAAAAGGGGAAACACACCAAAAGGCGCTTCTAAAAGACATATCCAAGTAACACATGTGCAAGGCTTAATACCAAGGAACGTGGGCTCCAAACATGACATATGTGCCATACATGAACCCAAGAGGAAAAGGGCCAAATCAAGTCGAACTGCATTTCGGGCTGCAGGAGTGGGCTCTAGTAAAAAGGCCATAACTTTCTCAAACGGAGTCCGTTTTCAGAGTTCCACCCACCGTTTCGAAGCTATCGACGAGAGCTTTACAAAGCCCAAGAAAGCACGGCACGAAGTGGATCAAACCTGGGCCGGCCGGCCCTGGGGGCGGCCGGCCCCAACATGGCTCCGACCCCGCTGCGCCTCGTTTGGCGACCAGTCCCGATGTCGTAGCGGCGGTTGCATGTGGTGCGATTTCGTATTCCCGCCAAAAGTCCCTCGAAGCAAGGAGCACCCTCCATTCTCTCCTCCTCTCCACTATAAATTAAGGGGCACTCCACCCATTGTAACACACAACACACTACACTACACTTGAGCTTCACTTCCACACATCCTACACAATGTAGACACAATGTAGTGGTGTCCCTCTAGGTGTTCTTCACCTAGTTGTACAAATTAGAAAATATGAAGAGAGGAGAGGGAAGAGCAGAGAAGGAGCCGGACTTGTTCGGACCCTTCTCAACCTTGTACCTCTACGGAGCCGACTCACTCGAATAATATCCAGGGTTATCTTATGGTAATTTCTTGATTATTATTTGACTAAACTCAGTCCTTACTTTATTTTGCTTATGGATCTCCATTCGACCGAAGGCTCTAGTTTTTACGTGAAACTAGTTTCGTACTCTCTAGTGTAGACGTGGTGTCTAGGCTAGAGTTTACCTGAGATTGCACCCCATGCTACGGAATAGTTGTGGTAGCCCCTGAGGTGACAACTCCGACCAGGCCCCTTTGTAGTCCACCACGTATGTATTGGTGTTTGCGTGGGGCTTTTGGCGGCCCGACCCCGACATCTTGTTTCCCGTCTTTTTCGAGAATCGGAAAGGTACCGCTGCCCCGAAGTAAGTAGGGTTTAGTAAGCCTGAACTTGAGTAACTAGTGATCTTGGGAAAACCTTAGAGAGCCCCTCTCTACCTACAAAAATATCTTTCTACTTTTCTTTGGACGGTCTTGATCCTTTCTAGTTCACTTCAAGTTCCCCATGGAAATCGATACCACTGAATACTCCGGGTGAAAGCTACAACAGTACTTTCCGTGCGCTTGCGGATTTATCTGTGTGCATTAAAAAAATACCAACACCGACCTCTCACACGTCGAGATGTAGTTGCCCGTGAACTTCTCTTTTTCCTTGTCCCAACTTTTGATGGTGTCACCGGGAGGCCGGTTAACCATTGCGTAACATTAAGGCGCCAAAGATGATCGGGAGGAAGTTGGCCATTCGGGATCGCGATCGAAGCACGATGTCGGCCAACGTGTCGGATGAACCTTGCCATCATACTTATCTACGCCGATGATCTTGAAGCTGTGCGGCCAGGCTAGAGTACGAAGGTCCTTGGTGTAAGCACATGAGGCATTGGTAGACTCCTCTTCTTGCGTCGCCGCTGCGGGCTATTCTACGACGCTGCTGCGGTTGCGGTTCTCTAGTATCACGCCGAGGTCTAGTTGCTGTTGGCCTCTCCCCGTTGGCGCGGCTTCTCTTCGGCGTTCATTCACGTATTGTAGAGGTTGGCTCCACCACTGCCAGGCCTTGGGGCTGCCTGGTCAACTTCTTGCTCACGATCTTGGCGAACTGGTCCTTTACCACCGCGCCCACCATGCCCGCCATGATGAGATGAGCGTCTTTGCGCGCTATGACTGTAGTTGGAAGGTGGAGGCCTGCTCAAACCGGCGGGCTCAGGACGTGCCCCCCTCTGGCCTTTGTTGTGCGGGGCGTGCGCCATATTGATCATTGCTTTTATTCTTACAGCTTCTAGGGAATCGCCCAATTGCTCTAGTAGAGCCGCCCGCAATGGCGAGGTTGGCGCTTCGTGGTGTGATGGACCTACGCCCGTCGACCTTGAGGAACTCTTCATCAAGACTGCGACTGAGGGGACGCCTAGATCTGCGTATGAGATTGCGCCGGCTACCTTCTTTAGCTTCTTGCTTGGTCGCGCCGCTGAGCTTTAGCTTCTGCTATGTCGCCCTTGTTGCGCCTTTCTTGAGCTTCGGTGTTCGCGGGGTCTACGCAGAGATGGCATTTCTTCGAACTTCGACGAGCTCGGGCGCTCTCTGTCTCCCCATCAACCGAAACTTCATCTTCACTCACCACGAACACCTGGTTGTCTCCGAAGGGGATGATGGCGTTGGGCGCAGTCCGGGGTTTAGTCTCGCCACGCTCTCTCGGCGTATTGGCGGCGGTGGCGCCCGGTCAAAAACACTTTTATTTATACCGTCCCGCCCCTCGAGGCCGGGCCCGCCCACCGACAGCTCTCTAAGGATCAAGACTACCCTCACGCACCAACACCCGGTCTTTTCGCGCACTTTGTCTTCACTCATGCGCACTCCGAAAAACTTCCCCGACCGGGCCCGCTTATATCTAACACTCTCTAAGGATCAAGACTACCCTCACTGACCAACACCAGTCTTTTCTGCGCACTTTGTCATCACTCATGTGCACCAGGGAAGAACTTCCCGGTCGGTCACCCATCGCTCCAAGCCAAGCACGCTTAACTTTAGAGTTTTTATGGATTCAGGCTTCCGGAAAAGAAGTTGCAACTTGTTGGTATGAATATCCTATTAATCCTATTAAGCCAAAGGCCGAGGTGTTACATCCTCACCCCCTTAGGAAACCAACGTCCTCGTCGGTCAACCCCAAGCTAGGAACATCCCCTTGGCCACGTCCGTGTGTAGTGCCAAGATGCACCATGCTGTGTGACCACGCCGGGTCCACACCAGCCATGTGCACCATGCCTACGCAACTGACACACACGCCCGTGAAATCGTAAGGGTCGGCTCTGATACCATTCTGTAACGTCCCGCCTCCTCGAGGCTAGGCCCGCTTGCATCTGATAGCTCCCTAAGGATCAAGACTATCCTCACTGCATCAACAACACCGGTCTTTTTCTCGCGCACTTTGTCATCACTCATGCGCACCCAGGAAGAACTTCCCGGTCGGTCACCTATCGCTCCAAGCCAAGCACGCTTAACTTTGGAGTTTTTATGGATTCAGGCTTTCGGAAAAGAAGTTGCAACTTGTTGGTATGAGTATCCTATTAATCCAATTAAGCCCCTCGGGTCGGGGTGTTACACTCGCGGCCTTCGGGGATGGTGGCGAGGGCGTTGTCTAGAAGCGGGGAAAGCCTCACCATATTCATGGAGAGGTCGCCGATGGTATCCCTAGGCACGTCATCGGCGAGGTGCCCAGCAAATAGGTCGTGGACACCGTTACGTATGTGGTGGCGTTGTTGACAAGGCCGAAGGGAACTTGGATCTCTTCGGGGAATGAGGCCTCCGAGAAATATTGTGAAGAAACATCATGGGGTAGCAGCGCCCTTGATGCTCCCCATCTGCCCAACCGGCGCCTTTCTTTGGTTCCGCCCTTGAACCACATGAGTGTACTGGATGCTCTGAAATTCGCCTTCTAGCTCCCCGATTGCTGCGATGTAGGAGCTCGCCTGGTGGCTAGTTCTGGACCAATTCATCCTCAGCTGGTTGACGGCGGGAGATGAGTCGCCATACACCCCGAGGTGGCCGACGCCGAGGTTGAGCGCCATCTGGAGGCCGAGAAGGCAAGCCTCGTACTCCGCTATGGTTCGGGATGTTGGGAAGTGCAGCCAGACAATGTGGCGCATCAGGTCTTCCGTCGGGCTGGCGAGATAGATGCCGGCGCCGTCACCTTCTATGTTGAGGGCCCCGGCAAAGTGCATGGTCCAAGATCTCGGCTCCTCCACGGCATGATCCGCAACGATGTGCCGGCCGTGTTGCGGTAGAAGATGCCTCTCCCACCCTTCGCCTTCTTCACGCTCGTCTCAAGGGTCAAGATGGGGACTAGAGGGGGTGAATAGTCCTTTCTAAAACTAATTGCGATGGCTAACCGAATATAATGCGGAATTAAAACTATTCGCTTAGCCAAGACTTCACCCCTCTAACTATAACTCTAAATCAGCTCACAAAAAAATCCTACACAAGATAAATGAGGTGACAAGCCTAGCTTGAGCTCCTAATCAATTCTAATGCAAGGTCACACAAACCTAAGCACTAGTACTTCAAGCACGGGGAGCCCCTACACAATTCTAATGAGCAAAAGAACAAAGTCTACCTAAGCTCACTAGATGCACAATGGACAAGGTAACACACGGCTAACCCAAAGGCTCAAATTACTTAGTTACACAAACTAAGCAAAGCAACTAAACAAGCTACACAAGCTAGTTAGTCACTACAACACTACTTCAAGTTACACAAGCAAGAAGGCAATTAGAGAGCTACACAAGCTACTAATTGCAAGAGCTACTCTACAAACACAAGCACAATATATATGAAAGTAAGAATGAAGCTTGTAATGAAGAGAATGCAAACCACTGCGAAGTGTGGACACAAGATGACACCGTGATTTTTACCGAGGTCTCGTGGAAGCTTGCCAACTTCCTCCTACTCCTCATTGTGTCGACCAACACCTCAATGGTTCTTGGACTATGCGACACTCGCTAGTTGGCCCCTCAAGGCTCTCCAAGACACCACTCACATGGGTGGTAACTCAATGACACGCTCTCATAGTGTTGCTCTTCGCGATCCCCGCGAGGTGAGCACGAACCTCTCACAAATCCTCCTCCAGAGCACTGCACAAGCTTCCTTGCGTGCTTCAACAGAGTCTCTTGCCACCAAGCTGTCTAGGAGGTGGCAACCTCCAAGAGTAACAAGCCCACCGGCTTGCAACACACGATCACCTAGTGCCACACGATGCAATCTCTCAAAGCAATCGCACTAGAATCGCTCACTCACTCAATCGGATGAACACTATCAAGTTAGAGTGAGCAGGAGGGCTCTCTAGCACTCTCAAGCATGGACACAAAGTCTCCAAGGTGCTCAGCCCAAGCCATGCTCAGCCACACCATGTATTTATAAGCCCCCAAAGAAAAGAGCCGCTAGGGGCGAAATCGACCACACAGCCGCATGCGCCGGACGCGCCAGCGGGCCGGCGCCCGGGCGCGCCGTACGCTGCTCACCCACGCGCGTGCCTCGCAGCCGCTGGGCGCCCGGTGCAGATCGGTCGCTGCATCCGCGCGTGCCACCCCCGCGGCTCTGCTCGACTCGATCTGCTGTACGCCGGACGCCCAGCGCAAATGGCCGTCGCCGCCGAGCACGCACGCCAGCCGCTGCCAAAACGCACGCACCGACGCCGCCCAAACCCTAGCGTCGCTTGCCCGACCAACTGCCACGCCAGACTCCCCCGTTCCAGCACCGCACTTCGTCCACAACGCGTCGGGCGCGCGCCGACGCCGCCCTGAGCAGCGTCCGCCGCGGCTTCCACAACTCGATTTTGGCACCGCGTCGTCGCAAACTTCTCCACCATGCTATCCAACAAGTATACCAACTTGTGCACTAGAGATAGCATGTTTTCACCAACAATTTGCATTCGGCGCAATAGAAAATATGCATCTCATTTGCTCGAAAGCGCCGAACCCATCTCAACCCTGCAAACACCACCACCTTTGCAAATGTGCCAACACCACCAAGTGTACATCACCATGTGCATGTGTGTTAGCATTTTCACAATCATTTTCAAAGGATTTTCTCTTGATCTCACCGCGCCACTCGATCCTAACACATTGGAAAGTTAGATCGCTCAAGTGGCACTAGATGACCTATATGCAAACAAGTTTGCCCCTCTTGATAGTACGGCCATCTATCCTAAACCCGGTCATAAACTTCTCTAAGCTCTCATGACCAGCAAAATGAAATGCCCTAGGTTATACCTTTGCCTTGCGCATTTCCATTCCGCTCCATCTCCTCCAAGTGCCGATGCAACACATGCACCAACACGATCAAGAATGATATGATCCACTCCATATCATCACATGACCCTCTTTGGTCCATCGATCTTGACCTCACTTGCTTTTCACCATTGTGGCGGTCCATCAGCACCAAGTCTTGCTCAAGCTTCACTGCCTCGCGATCCGTGACTTCAAAGCCTCAACTCGCCCTTCACACTTGCAACCGGTCCATCAAGCCAAGCCTCATCTTGATCTTCACCACTTGGTCACATGACTCCATGTCATGTCTCATATGCAATAAAGCTCCTTCATTGCATCATCACATGTGAACTAATCTCCTGTGTATTATCTCAATCACACATAATTAGTTCACCTAATGTTGTCACTCAATTACCAAAAACCACAAGGGACCTTTCATCATCATCGGTGATGTATCCATCAAGGGCATTCTCATGCCTGGTTTTCCAAAGAAGACCAGACTCGCCATATGTGTGCCTAGGAAGTCCACACATACAACTCGTAATAGATAAATATCGTAAAACAATGCTTTATAATGTAAACATAACTATATTAACACTTACAATTTATTAGAGTAACGCAGAACGCTTGCTAAACTTCTCGCTCCATTCTTATCGTGGACGCTTGATCGGGGGCTTCGTACGCCAAGAACTTTGAATAGTATCCTCGGCATCTTCGTCCATCTCATGTGCAGCTCTCACTAACGTGACTGGGGTGGGGAAATAGCAAGAGTGAGTCCATGTCGAACTCAAAGAAATATAACATGGGTGGATGAAGCTCAAAGGCTGACACTGGCTATACTGTGATGAGCTTTTAGTAAGTCATAGTTTTAATCATTCTAATAGTGCTAGGTTCTGCTTAAGCCCCATTTATTTCCCATCATTAATAAAGTCATCATCATTCAAGTATCACCGTTCTCTGCTCAACAAGATTCAACCTTGTCACCATATAGTCATCGTTCTCCTCATGTTTCATTTATTCCGTGAGTTTTTCGGGCCGCTCATAACCGTGAGCACGGCTGTTATAATAGTTTTACTCTGCGCAGAGGTGTACACTTTCACTGTGAGTTATGATTTCCAATTGAGTAGGTTAATTAGGCCTAAACAAAGAAAATCATACATAGCCTTTTGAAAGTTTATCTAACAAGTTGGGAGCCGCTATAGGTTTCAGATGGCGGCAGATATAGGACCCGCCTTCCCAAATGGCACAATGACACGCAGCCTATACACATAGGGACAGAAGCCGCACTATACCCAAACGGCAAACCCCCTTCTGCACCACAAGGGTAACCACCAACATGTTAGACAAGGTCTTTCTAATCAACTACAGTTAGAGCCATATGACCCTCCCAGTTGTACGGTTTTCCCCAAATTTTGCCGATGGATCAGTCCTTATGGAGGGCCTAGAGCATCAAAAAGAGCTCCCTTGCCCTATAGATCCATTATCATGTTACCATTCATCTCATAACATCAATACTCATCATTGGGTTCACTTATCATTATGTTGAGCGCTAGCATAACTACCCAATGCAAGTAACCCCAAGTTAACAAGGAACAAGTTAACAAGACTAGGACATCCTTATGGCAAATTCAATTAGACACATGCACATGAATTAATGATTAAAGGGTGTATAGGTCAACAAGGAAAAGCCCATATTATACTTTCCTTAAATCCAAGGTCTAGTTGCTCGTAATATTTGTCTTCTATCTTCTCGGGTCTCCGGATACTTCCGCCCACTTGTCGGTGCTTAGCTCCCGATCTTTAGCGACAAACAACTCCTCGCCTACTCGCATCAAGCATCACACATAGGAGCAATACATGCAAGCAAACAATTCATAATTAGACAATACACCAACACATGAATTAGCGTAAAACAAGCTCATAAAATTATTCTACTCATCGAGACGATTCCGTAGATATGTGGATCACTAAAAACGGAGTTAAAATGACCAAGATATGGCTATTCTAAGCTACCGATGGCGTAACTATAAATAACTAGAGCTTATTTTTGAAATAAAATAAATAGAAATCGGGTTTAAACCGGCAAGAGGGGCATAATCACAATTAACGATAGATCCAGGGCTAGCTTGTAAAATGCCGGGCGGTGGCGTTTGCCGCCGGGCGTCGCAGCCACGTGGCGGCCGCGGGATTGGCCGAGTTCATGAACCGGCTGTGGGATTCCTCACTAGTGGACCGAAGTTCACGGGCCCATGGTGGACCACGGCGCGTGATCTCGCCGGAGAGTGGCGGCAAGGCAAGGTCGCCGAGTGGCGCCCGAGGCACGGCGCTGACAGCGAGGATGCGAGCGGATGCGCCGCACGATGACGAAGCGTGATGCACACGCTTAGCGGCGGTGGTAAGCGGCGGACGCCGCATTCTACGTGGCGGTGCACCATGGCCATGGCGGCGAGCGGGCGCGCTGGGCGCGTAGGGATGGCGAGCGCCCAAGCCGAGCACACCGGGCGTGACCGCCTCCCGGGGCGTGGCGAAGCTCGGGAGGTACCGACCATGACGATTGACGGCGGCTAGGGCAAGAACGACGGCGGCGGCTGCGGCTCTCGATCTAGGGTTTCGGGACTCGCGCTCGAGAGGTGGCGGCGCTGCTAGGTTTGGGAAAAGGGGCACGGCGCAGGTGCGACATCCCCTTAAGTAGGTGCGGCTATCCTTGGGCTTAGCGCGTGCGCAGGCCTAGGGACGCGAGGCGGCACAGGGACTCGGACTCAACCGTGGTCGGGATGACTCTATAGCAAGGGCCCCATGGTCGGGCAGACCCAATTGTCACCGGGCCGTGGTCGGGCGCCGATGATACGGTTTTCAAAACTATTCGAAACACCTTTTCAAAACAAACCTTTTGATCTCCTTTGAAAAGAAACTTTATTTTCACAGACAAAGATAACCTACTGGGTTAGAAAGAGCTTTTTATAAATTCTTCTTGTCACTCAAACACAACATGACAAAGGCATTCATAAGCAACCATCAAACAAGGACACTCTTTCATTATCTTGTAAAAATTTTATAAAGCCATTTTCTCTCTTTAAATTGACAACTAATATTTAATCTTGGTTAATTTTTAGGAAAAATTCAAAATCCTTGATTTTATTTAGTATTTTTAAATAACAACCCAAAATGGAAATTTTGGGGTGTGACAGCATCACGGAGGCCATTGTGGTGTGCGGCGGTGTTGGTAACGAGGGAGAGAGGTGTCGCCTGAGGTGCCAAGCATCACCGACGCCCGATCCGACATCGACAGATTGGATCTAGGCCGAGGTCGAAGATGTACCTCCCGCCTTCATCATTGAAGGTGATGGTGATGTTGTCCTCCGGTGAATCCGCCGACGCCGGTGGCGGCGGGTCGTATATAGCCGCCGCATTATCGATGTAGTCCCCCATCGATTGATCCGGGAAGGGACCCACCGTGGACCACGCGCCCTTCGTGTGGAGGTGACGAGCATGCCGCTAGCCAGCGGTAGATCGCGGTGGCTGACGGAGAGAGGTCGGCCTTGTTCGCACTGCCACCCACGGTGAATAGGGCAAAGGTCGCCAGGGGTGCTATGATGCTGACAGAGGTTGGCGCCGTCCATGACATATGGGGCATGGCGACGGCGACAACGGTGGTGGTCCCATAATGCCCGCCACACCGGCAGCGGGTGCCGGAGGCGGAGCCGGTCCACGCGCTGGGGATGCAGGCGCCTCGGCCGTGGAGAGGACGGTGAGCAGCCCCTCATTCGTGGTCGATGTGTTCGATGAGGTCGAGGTACAGGCTGCGCCTTTGGCGGCGCGAACGCAGCCCATGCCTCCGATTGATCTAGAGGTGATCTCGCCTCGAGATCCAAAGATGGAGCCATCCGCACCGACGCCGAGAGGTCGGCAGCAGATCTTCGAGGTTGGAGCAGCAAGATCCGCACCATCATTGTTGGTGTCGACATCGGGCGCCGCGATCGGGCGAGGTCGGAGGTGTAGCCGACGTCGAAGACGGGCGATCCACAAGCGACACCAAGGTCGGTGCTAGCGCACTCCGTTGGTGACGCTGCTGGCCGCGCCATGTCCGATGGAGTCAGCACGGCCGGCATCGCATCTTCGATCTCCCCCGCTCCCTCCGCACCGACGGCAGATCATGGTGCCGGCGCGCCGGGAGAATCCGGCAGCAGCCGCCAAGGAGGTCGAGTTGGTGGAGGCCATCTAGATCGATGTAGATCTATGCGCACACCCCTACATGGCGCGCCAATCGCCGAAAATTTACGCCGACAATCCACCGAGGGGTTACCCATGATGGTAGATTGATCCGGCGAGGTGCGCGAGACCAAGATCTAGACGGTATTTCAGAGACACAAGACACCTGAAGTATCCAGGTTCGGGCCATCGGCGTGATGTAAAACCCTACGTCCTATGCTCTGTTTTCTATATGGTGGAGTATACAATGAGGTAATCGAATGAGGGAGGTTCCTACCTGCCTTATATAGGTGGGGGTAGGGTTACAAATAGAAACTACGAGGTCGAGTAGGATGTAATCTGTTACATGATTCTCGGGATCGGAGTCTATCCTATCAGATCGGCATCTTCAGGATATCCTCGTGATGTCGTGCGGGGCACGGACTGTGGTGCCTTGGTCCGCACTCCAGGTCGTGGGCCGAGCTCCAAGAGGTCGCGGACCAGATAGATGAGTCGTGGGTACCCAGGGGGGAATTCCCCCACAGTAGTGAAGGTGTCGAACTTGGCGGCGAGGTTGTCGAGGAGCTGCTTCGTGTCGGCGTCCATGGCGGTGGTGGCGGGTGGATCGGGCTAGTCTCCGAGTACCACATGTCACAGTCGCGTTGCGGTAGGCGGCGCGCGTGAGACTAAGAGCAAAAAGGTGGAAGGATATTTTTATTTCTTTCTTGGTTCAATCGATTACATCCACCCTATATTTATAGTCCCTAGTAGACTTGAGTTCCGAGCAATGTCCTAGGAGGTTTCCTTATAGATTGGAATACCCCTTTCTAAACAAAAAGGATTTCTTTTCCTAATCAAACTCGAATATTAATTTATTCCTAAGATATTCTAGTTGCCGGCGTAGTCGCGGACGGCACCGGCACCCCTGCCGCGCGCCTTGGGGGTGTCCCCCCCCCCCCCCCCCCTGGCCAAGCGCCCTTCACCGCCGCCCCTCTTCCGGGCCAGTTTTTTTTTTTTTAAAGAAAACTGTAGGGGAGTACCCGACAGCAAGAAATTTTTAGAGAAATGGTGTCACACCCAGGATTTGAACCCCTGGGTAGGAGCCCCTCTTCCGGGCAAGTTGTCTTGGGCTGTGACCTTCATTCGCTTTCATCTCTTTTCAACCTGGTTTTTAAGGCATCTGCTATATGACTTTGGCTTGGTGTGTTCAAGAGGATCGTTGGTGGTATCAGGATATAGACCTCTTTTTTTATTCTTGTGAAGAGAGTTTTGAGACCCCCATTACTACTGGTATGAGGTTATTTTATGTCGATACACCGTCAAAAATTTATTTTTTTTGTCGGGATTCGAATTTTTGTAACGGTTTTTACACATACAGGCTGTTCTAGTTTCCAGTAATGCATTGACTCGCCTTCTGGTCGTCGTTTTGGTCCTTCAAAATTAAACTAACTTCCACTCCGATGCACTACTACATATATAGATTGAGGCGGACTTCAATGCAACTAAACAAGATTTAAACCGGGTTGAAACACCGACGCAGGTCGTGGACAGCACCCGTGAAGAGCTATTTCGTGATCCGTGCACGCTAACACTTAAGGTGTGGGAGATCAATATTTTACGTCAATATTTCCTTATGGTTCAATAAATTACAAGGCTATCGTTCGGGTCAGGCTTTGGTAACCACAAGTTATTGCTATTTCTGGCAGCCATGCGCGGACAGCAAGGACCAATGTCATTTTTACAGGGTGTCACTCCAGCTGAACGAATGCCCACACAAGGTAGTCAGGTCGTGTTTGATAGCTCTAGAGTATTGCTGTGCCGTGCGGGTGCGGCCGGGGCCAGGGGACTGTGATCGCTCTACGTACGCGGGTCACGCAACACTACCAGCAAAAGACCGGCAGATAAATACTACTGTGTGTGCTATGGTTGACTCGAAAGGTGTCACTCAAATCAGGGTTCATATACTAATCCGCTGTTATTCTTGCCGTGGCAGGCGGACAGAGCTGGGGACAGGGTTCAAAAAATTAAATTTCAGGGTTCTGAAATTAAGTTTTTAAAATTTTTCAAGTGAGCTCGGACTTTGACATGGCCTATACAGGCTCTCTACACGTTTCCAGCTCAGCACTTGATAACTTTTGAATTTGAGATAGTTTAACGGCCTAAATATTCATTATAAGTCCACTTAAAATTTTTGAATATTCAAATGACGTATATTGACATGGTCTTTACTAAAGATGTAATTATATGGGCACGAACTAATTTTGTAATTTGAAAATTTTATCTGAGATTGTTTGGGAGCCCAACTATTCCTTACAATCCACTAGATCTGTTTTAACTTTTTTTTTGTTGAATTTCTAGAGGCGGTCCCTAGAAAATGGTTCCAATGCATTTGCATCAATAATACGTATATATTGGGATGGTAAGGAAAGCTCGTGTGAGAACAGATGCTTCGGGTTTGAATTCTATGAGATACAATCATGCGTATTTTGTGCGGAAATGACATGATTTATGACTGCTACTGTGATGTTTAGGTAGTAGTGGGCTTATCCAAAGATTAATTATTTTCATTTGTTCTTGTTTGCCAAGTTTTCTAATTGTTAAAGTGATTTCTTGTGAGTTGAGACGCGCTACATGAACAAATCAAATAGACAATCAGTTGGTTTATATGTAGCCCACCTTTGTAAAATTTCACCAAAGGCAGTCCCTTTCTGGCCTCTATAAACAACTTGTCAGAAGATTCACTCACTTAATCACCTGTCTCAAGAAATCACTTTTCTTGTACTAATCAATACGAATGCCCGCCGGTCAGAACACGTTAAAAGAAAGACCAGCCGTCCATATCCCATGCCTCAATAGAACCTTGTCACTTAGGTCAGAGTTGATAGCAGCATGTTGCAAAAGAACCAGCCCATATTCCATGGTTGACTTGAAGTCCTGAAGCCTGTCCATCAAGTCACATACTATTATAAATGTGCCATCCAGCCAAGACCAGCCCATATTCCATGGTTCACATGAAGCCTGTAGCTAGATCAGGTCACATGCTATTATGATGTGCCATGCGACTAAGACCTGCCCATATCCCATGGTTCAGTTGAAGCCTGTCTATTAGGTCACATGCTATTATTGTCGTGCCGTGCCGCCAAGACCAGCACACATCCCCTAGTTCACATAAATTCCGTCGATCAGGTCATACACTATTATTGCCGTGCCGTCCCGCCAAGATTAGCCCATATTCCCTGGTTCACCTAAAGCCTGTAGATCAGGTCACATGCTATTATTGTCGTGCCGTGCGACCAACACCAGCCCATATCCCATGGTTCACTTGAAGCCCTGTCGATCAGGTCACATGCTATTGTTGTCGTGCCGTGCGGACACCGCAATGGGACAAAAAAGATTGTTTGATGTATGTATGTATGTATGTATGTATGTATGTACACGAGCCTGATAAAAGAATCATACTAAGAACAACAGCAGGAGCTTCTATAAATTTTAATCTCTATATTTTTATTTATAGTGACATTCAATGAATATTTTTTATTTATATCTAATGCCATGGAGGCTCCATTTTTTATTCTTTCTACTATAGTAGTTCATTACAAATTTTCATGTATGAAAAAAATCAAGAGAAAACTGATGCATATATTGCATTTAGGGAAACTCTGAGTCTCTTTATATTCTCCCGTATTGATAGAAATAGGGATTTTGATAAAAAAAAAGCCCTCCAACAACTTTTTAAATTATTCCTATTCAAACAAGCATTGTGGCAAGAAGCAAATAATATAGTGGTCTACTCCTCCTAGAAACATCAAATAAATAGGTCAGTCGGTGAATTTTCAAATGACTTATATTGACATGGTCTTTACTAAAGATGTAATTATATGGACACGACCTAATTTTTGTAATTTGAATTTTTTTTATTTGAGATTGTTTGGGAGCCCAACTATTCCTTACAGTCCACTAGATCTGTTTTAACTTTTTTTTGGTTGAATTTCTAGAGGCGGTCCCTAGAAAATGGTTCCAATGCATTTGCATCAATAATACGTATATACTGGGATGGTAAGGAAAGCTCGTGTGAGAACAGATGCTTCGGGTTTGAATTTATGAGATACAATCATGCGTATTTTGTGCGGAAAATGACATGATTTATGACTGCTACTGTGATGTTTAGGTAGTAGTGGGCTTATCCAAAGATTAATTATTTTCATTTGTTCTTGTTTGCCAAGTTTTCTAATTGTTAAAGTGATTTCTTGAGTTGAGACGCGCTACATGAACAAATCAAATAGACAATCAGTTGGTTTATATGTAGCCCACCTTTGTAGAATTTCACCAAAGGCAGTCCCTTTCTGGCCTCTATAAACAACTTGTCAGAAGATTCACTCACTTAATCACCTGTCTCAAGAAATCACTTTTCTTGTACTAATCAATACGAATGCCCGCCGGTCAGAACACGTTAAAAGAAAGACCAGCCGTCCATATCCCATGCCTCAATAGAACCTTGAGCCCATTTTGATCCTCGAAACACGCCATGTCATGCACTTGATCAACATTTGGATCATCTCGACCCATCCACCATGACCACCATGCACAATCCGGCTTGACCAATCTCCAACTAAATCAACACTTAGCATAGAGAGATTAGTCCTAAGGATGTCATCAATTAGCCAAAACCAATCTAGAGATCTTCACTAGCACAGATGGATCCCTCTATAGTTAACTATCTTGTATAGAGACTGAACAGAATAACCTACATTTGATGTAAATTGCCAAATTATGGCATCTTCCTCATCATTGAGGCAAAGAATAGATGCAATCTGAGAGACCTCATCCCAGAGGTTCATCACAGTTTCATCTCCCATTCTAGAGAACATGCACTTAAGAGAAGCCCCATCCCACAACTCTGCTACTAACTTATTCTTTTCATTTACAAATCTGTACAGATCCCAAAACTGGATGGCTAAACAGGAGTTTCCTATCCAAATGTCTTCCTAGAATTTGACTTTCCTCCTATTACCATCTTCCATTTCTACCCTAGTCTAGCTGCTTTAGTTGCCCACATAAAACCTTTTTAAAAGACAGACACTTCGGCAGTTTTAGTATGCAAAATGTTAAGCTTGTTGGTTCTATATTTAAAATCCAACAGTTCAACCCATAGCTTCAAGCCAAGATGCAAGTATACAAATACTTAAGTCTGTAAGGCTGGCAATGCCCATGCCTCTTTTGGCAACTTCCATTTTGAATATAATTGTGACAACTTTTAGTTTCCTTTTGGCAACCTATATTTTGCAGTAAAATCACTAATCAAAGCATTCATTGTCCCTCTTCTAACTTTGAAGTTTGATCGCGTTAAGTATTCTATCATGGCTTGTAGTTACTTTTTTATCCCAAAATATAATTGCATATATGTTGAATCCCCTACTAGCTAAAACCTTTCCTGAAACAGCAATGTTGTCCTATCATGGTGCGAACACTCATCCATTCCTCAACTCTTCGCAAAGAATCCGTGAAACAACACTGGCTGTAGCAAATCATCTGCACCATGGAGGAGTGAAGGACCGAACAGGTAACCAGAGGGTGGGGTGACTGAGAGCTAATTAAAAATTCAATCCAAAGGCTTCACTTCTAATTAATTAGTCAGACGTACCAACTCGTGATATGCTAAGTTGCTAACCCTCGAAACGACTAGGAATTTACAAGATCAGCTCATAAATGCTTGAAGGTGGATTACACAACAACTCCACTCAACCAAAAAAACTTTACGACCAAGTTGCTGAACGAACTGCAAATCAAGACTGAAAACGCAGCCTGAGAATGAACTTTTTATCCTACTAAAGGTCGATCACTGAACTGATCAAAGAACTATACTATTGAAAACAAGGAAGCAAACATACTGTTGTTAAACTGCAAGGAAATCAATCAAAGCTAGAGACAACCGATTACAATTTAGGAAATTAATGATATTCACGCCCAAATCAGCAAGATGAGTACTATAGCAATGTAATGACACTGCATCAAAACTGAAAACCGATAGCACTCCATTCTGCAGATGATCTGAAGTTCAGGGCAAAGCAAAAGATGGGGACCATCTGCTGCTGTGCTAATTATCTGAAGATGGAAACAGAGTTTCTGCATAACCTACTAATCCTGTAACTCAAACTGAGATGCAGAGAAAACAAGTACCAACAGTCAAGCAGTCAGACAGGAAAGACACAGGCACAGAAAATTAATGAAACTCCACTTGTTCTTTTTCTTACAACACATCGACGAAAATTGAAATTAAAGGCAGAAAAGGGGGAGTATTACATATAGTGGAAGCAAGCCCTTGAGTTCTTCCTAGTTAAGTAACAACGATATTAACATGATATATGCACACGGTGCATGTCTGTATCAGGTCGACAGAATAGAGTAGCTAATAATCAAACATCAACTTGCTCGTTGGTAGAAACCTTGACGTACTCCGCCGCCGATGCCTCAGTGCTCGCCTTACACTCGTAGTAGAACGCGGTCAGGGCGCAGGTTGCAAACAACTGCACGGCAGACATCAAGATGCCGTAGAGAAGCTCCAGGAGCAACCCTGCTGCCATGCTAGTAAGTTCGCATCTCTTGGCCAGATTGTAGACATGGGTCAAGGCAGCGGCGAGCAAGCCAGTCCAAGAAACCAAAAGCATCGCCCGTCTACGCTTCCCTTCACCAGCCGCCATGCCCGCCCAAGAGCGCTGGCGCCATGGCATCCGGGCTCGGCCACCGCCACGACCATGCTCAGGGAGCAGAGGAAGGAGAAGTACACGAAGAAGACGAAGGGGACGAGGAGGATAAGCGACCCCACAAAGAACAGCTCGACGTATTTCATGATCAGGAGGAACATGAGTAGCCCAAACATGGCAGCAAGAATCACGATATAGATGATCTTCAGTGTGTAGGTGAAGGCGAGCGTAAGCACGGGGCCTTTCAGCTGCGTCTTGACTTTGCTAAGAGCGAGCCAAAGGTGTGCAGCTCACCGGAGTATGTCGCGACGGCGGCGAAGAGGACGACGATCTGGATGGCTGATGTGATGATGACGGAAAGCACAAACATGGCTGCTGCGCCTGCGCCAATGAGGACGAGAGCCCCGGCGTCATCTTTGGTCTTTAGGATGAGTTGAAGAATGTCTTCTGGGCTACTCGTACTGGGATCGGTGCTGTTGAGCGCCTTTGTGTCGAGGTCAATCTCGTCTATGAAGGGCTGGACGACGAGGTCGTTGCCGAGGAGGAGGAGACACGTGGAGGCGGCGATAATCGTAAAGATCGCAGCGAAGAGCCTCTGGTTGTGGCTAGGGAGGAGCAGACCTTCTTTCAGGAAGTTGAAGAAGGATGGTGTCGAGCTTGTTTGCCCGGTTGCCATGGCTGAAGTCTGGAGTTAGCAAGCTTGCTAGAGAGATAGATACGGTCGAATAGAAGGTGATGGAGACCAAATTTCGAGGAGTGTATCCCAGGTTAATTATAAGCAAATGGTGGGGCGAAGAATGTTTGGACAAATTGGACATAGAAAAGTCAAATATTCTACAGAGCATTTCTGTAGCCGGTCAAGTCGCCGTGTTGTGAGAAAGAGTCAGCATTCAGCACATTGATATATACAGGTCACGTTACGCGTAGCCATTATTTCTGAAACCTGAAATATTAGTGGATGTTGCATAACGCGCTTATGAGTGGTCAGCGAAAAGTCAAATATTCTACAGAGCATTTCTGTTGATGTACGGCATAGGAAATTCATCTACTAGGGTGTTATTTGCTTGGCGTTCACTAACTCTGTGACAGTCGCCTGTCATTTTCTAAAAATGCAATATTTTCCTCGGCTCTATCCCCCCCGTTCTAAAAAAAGAAAATGCATTTCTCATTTTCTAGTGAGTCAAACAATTTTAAGATACATCAGACCTATAAAAACTAGAAATATTTATGATACCAAATATATTTTTTATCATAATTATAATTGAAGACGTAAATATTGATATTTTTTAAAGAAGATAGTCAAACTTCAAAAAAAATGATTAAGCCAAAACTTAGAATTATATTCTCTTTAATAAATATAAGGAGTACATGTGACAATCTTGATCTTTCCCCTGAATTAAGTATGCATCTAAGTACATGTCTTTTTAAGAAAAAAAGGAGGAAAAAAATCTATTAAGGTATATAGTTTCCTGAATCTTCGTGACTAAAAGTCAAATCGCCTCTGGATCCTAGACCACTAAACTGTGACCCTCTTGGTTTTAGTTACTAGCAATATGACCAAGACAAATAGTACAAGTAGTTAGCTTTGTTGTTGTTGCAGTTGTTGCTGCTGCTGCTATTGTTGCTGTACCATTTAGGTATTTTTAATATTGTTTGTAAATAGATTTTGGTTTTTTGTTGTTTCGATGCACGCTCCGTTGATAGCTTTTGCTTAGGGCAAGAAGGGATGGTGAGAGCATTGGCTTTTAGATTGAGCTTTTCGCCATCCAAGCTTTCAGATTTGCTACGAGTGGCTTGTATTCTTTCATTATATTGTGAAATAATCAAGTGAACAAATTCATGCACCACATGTTCTCTGCCCTCAAATCTGAGTCTTTTGCACATTTTTATGATACTTTGGGACCGTTGGAACATATCTAGATCATGCATGCCTTGAAGTCTAGCTTCAAAGCTTTTGGTTCCAAGCCTCAAATCTTACAATTCTTAATCTTCTGATTAAATTCTTGAGGATCTTTGAGTTGAGGTTTATTGGTTGATTTCAAGAAGATTACAAAAGCCCTAGTTTGTGGTGAGCTTTTGAATTTCCTAATCATGCTTTAATGTTTTTGACTTTCTCTTGGGGATAGCTTCTAAACAAGCTCGAGAACATCTGTGCAAAGTTTTGGATTTTTTGGAGTTTGTTTTATCGAAGTTTTGAATTTTTTCTCTCTTGTTTTCGAGGTTGCTTTCTTGGCCGTCTCGAAACTTCGACACAATTTCCGACATCAGTTTCCATCACAAGTTCTCGACATCGGAACTCTCGACACGCATTGTAACTTCCAATCTTTTGGTGTTCGGAGCTGGTTTTGCTGTCCCTTCATGTCTTGGCTTTCCTAGCACCGTCCTTATCTATTTAATCTCGTCATGGAGATTAGAAATTGATTTCTACAAGTCGCTTAAGGGAAAATGATTGACGATAGGGCAAGTTCTCTCTCGAGAAAAGAATTTTAGTTGACTCCCATTCATCCCCCCCCTTTGGTCGTAGTTTCAGGTCCATCAAACTTAACAACCAAGGAATTGAAGAAGCTAAATGTAGGAGTTGAATTAGACAAACCACAAAATTAGGGATGAATTAGACACAAGTTCCAAAATTGGCTAGACCATTTTTTTACTAAGGCCTCGTTTGGCTGCCCGTGTTTTGGGCCGGGTTAGGAGTGTATCCATGCAATCCGTGGAAACAAGCACACGTCGGGGTGGGGTTCCACGGCAGCCCAACATCTGCGTTTGGCTGAACGAGTATTGGGTTGGGTAAAAACTCATACACGCTGTTACACCCGAAAACACCGGTGGCAGAAAAATCTCCACCCGAGTCGTGGTTTCTCCTCTCGTGTCGCGTGCGAGCGACGCACGCCTCCGCGTCTCCGCCTCCGGCCGTCTCCGGCCGCCTCCGCGACGGTGCCGCTCCAGCCGCCTCTACGTTGGTGCTCCACCTCCGGCCGCCTCCGCGTACCTGCTCGTCAACAACGCTCCTGTCGGCTGCTCGTCGTCGCCCCACCGCACCTCGCCGCCCCTGTCTTCTCATCGATCCGATTCCACTCCGGTTCAATCTGCTCCAGTATGCCTCTCCCCTCCTCTATGATTCACTTCTTTTGTGGTATAGGGTTTCAATTTGACCTTGCTTTTCCCACTGATCCGGTAGAGTCAGATCTGGTCGAGTTGGTCAAATGTGTTGTTCTTGGTAGGCCTCTGTTACTAGCAATTCCTTTTGTTGCTGAATAGGTAGAGCTTTGCATCTCAATCTGAATATGGATGTTTTGGACTCCATGTTTTGAATCTGAATATGACAAAGTTCAGTTGAAGTCAGATATCTGTGTCTGCTATTCCTATCAAGTTGCATCATGTTGGATGATGCTTTGCCCCTACTGCAGACACCTGAGTTGAGATACAGCTCAACGAGAACTGAAGCTGCTCCTATAACAACGGCAGACTGTATTTTTTATTTTATTGATTGATTTTTCGGCGACAGCGTTCATCATGTGTTGTGGATCCACTACCAGTGAAACTTTTGGAATTTGGAGTTTGTTTGGACGTCATGAGAAAAATGTGTTGGTACATGGCTAATTAAGCAACCATCATCAATCTACGCAGAGGCATGCACGATGTCTAGGCCAGGATAATCTTATTAGTTTTCTATCCCATCATGTATAGAAAAAACAATTATTAGTATTCACTTTGTTATCCCAGTTCAGCTTTTATTTTTGATTTACTGTTAGTTGCAATGTTGGCTTATCTTTTATTTGATTACTGTTAGTTGCAACGTTAGGCAAATTAAAGTATATTGCCCCTATTGATAGTCAGTCTGACTTATTGCTGTCAAACTGAAGACTGCTATATAGTGACAGTAGCATCTTTGGATGACCAACAGGATCTGCATGTAGAGTCTTTCTCAGTTGTGTGAATTGCTGATAGTCAGTAGCTTCAGACATGATCTATGCATGCACCTATTGCTGTTATTGTTTCTTTTTCTTTATTCTTGATATAAGCACATAACACTTGGTGTGCTATTAAATTATTATTAACTGAGTATCTACTGTTATCTATTTTGTCCACTCTTGAATTGTTGTCACTACTGTAGTAAACCATGATGCCTTGCCTTGCCTTACCATGATATCTGACATCTATTTTGTTATTTTATTCTGCAGAAAGTCTACAATTCTTGATGCCAACTCTCCGAATGCATTCAAGATGTTTTACCATGCAGCTTAAGATGCTTCTAGGACAAATTTCATGATGCAACTCAAGCTAGTGTTTAGTAGATGATGTCCCAACGCTGGTGTTGTCTCTATTGTAGTTATAGGTCAGCTTTAGTATAAACTATCCTTTGATTAAGTAGAGAGCTCAGGTTCTTAAATTAAATTGCATCATTCTGAACCTGTTTTGATGGATCTTGCTTGAGAACTAGAAGGGCTAGCTGTTGGATGGAGCAACTACTGGATTCATTAGGCTTTGAGAATATTATTTTTCTTGAGGATGTTTATTATTTTGCATGAGGATGCAACTTTGCGTAAATGATTCTTTATATTGGTACAGATTAAGTTTAGTTGTGTTGCATGCAGTTGTTAATGAATTTGCGAAATTTCTTATATTTGCTATTTTTTTTGTCATATATTTGCACTTTGGTTGACTTGGTTTCGTATGCGCTATACTCAAGAAGAGAAATCACTGGTAAACGACGGCATGCTTCCAAACCCCAAACCACTGCATGCTTCCAAACGAAAAATGTTATTTCCGCTAATGTAACAGAAACCCGAAGTGGGTTGGGTGGTCAGCGTGGATTGACCACAAACACGTGTGGGTGAGGATTCACGTGGAAACAAACCACGTACAGCCAAACGAGCCCTAAGTTGTGGCCGAAGACTAGAGAAACTGGCCTAGACTGGTTTTAGCTGTGGTAGCCGTGGTCTTGTAGTTTTGGTCTAATTTGACTTCTGCGTGCACATCATTTCCCAATTCTATTTTGAACTTCCTAATCATTTTTTTGCTGTCAACAAGAATTATGATGTGGGATTGTGACAAGGTGTGGGTGTATGATATTGAATAATTGGCGTGCACTGTCCGGCACCAATGAAACCCAAATGTTCTCCCTTATATCTTTCGTCATGTGTGGAAAGAACGAAGCTCTAGATGATTCCACAGTGCCTCCACATCAGTGAGCGAGCTATTGCAGTTCATCCAAGACGAAGGCGACAAATGGATTCAAGCTGGAGCAAGGGGGCTGGAAAGCCTGATGGGGCGGTAGTTGTTCCCCCATAAGGCCTTGTTGTTGTTCTTTCATCATGTAGCCTTCCATAGTGCCGGCGGCCTCAGTTGTATTTTGTATTTTAAAGTTTGCTTCTTCTAATACAATGATACGCACACTCGTGTGTATTCGAGAGAAAAAATAATGGACATGCACTTTGGTCACTTACTCTTTTTTTTTTGTGTGACCACGCCGTTGCGCGTTACTTTGGTCACTTACTCTGAATAGAGTCATGTTGTTGTACATTCAATTCATGACCGTTTTCCCCTCGTGAAAATTTATGAAACTGCACTTTTTCTTTTTTGATGAAATCATGAAACTGCACTTATTCTTAGTCTGACATCACATCCACGCGATGTAAATTCTCAAATAAAACGAAACCGTGAAAAGAGGAGTATTACATACAGGGCAACCCCTTGACTACGACTTAGTCAAGAAACAAACATCAATATTAACAGTAATATATATGGCTAGAAAATATGAGGTGGATCCCCTCGCTATCAGGTGGATAGAAAATATTCAGGCATCAAATTGCTCCTTTGTGGACACCATGAGGTACTCCGCCGCAATTACCTCGGTGCTCCGCTTGCACTCGTAGTAGAACGCTGTCTTGGCGCAGACTTCAAACAACTGTACGACAGACATCAAGATGACGTACAGAAACCCCAGGAGCAACCCAGATGCCTTGTCAGTAGGTGCGCACGTCTTGGCCAGAGCGTGGACCCGCAAGAGCGCAGCGGCGAGCAAGCTAGTCACAAAGATGAGAAGCGAGGCCTGTCTGCGCTTCCCCTTTATCAGCCGCCACGCCCGCCCAAGTGCAGCAGCGCCATGGCAACCGGGCTCGGCCACCGCCACGACGACGCTCATGGAGCAGATGAAGAAGAAGACACGAGGGGAAGACGACGGGAGGGAACGAGGAGGAGCAGCCATACCACACAGAACAACACAAAGTAATCTTTGATCACAAGGAAGATGAGTAGCGCAAGCATGGCAACCAGAAGCGCGAAGTAGGCGATCTCCATTGCGTAGACGAAGGCGAGCGTAAGTACGGAGCCTTTCAGCTGCGTCTTGACTTTGCTAAGGAGGGAGCCGAAGGTGTGCAGCTCACCGGAGTATGTCGCGACGGCGGCAAACAGGATGACGAGCCGGGTGGCTGATATGGTGATGACGGCAACCAGGAGATAGGCTGTGCTTGTGAGCAAGAGAGCCCGGGCGTCATCCTTGATCTCTAGGATGAGGTGAAAAAGTCTGGGCTACTGAGATCGGTGCTGTTGAGCGCGGTGCTGTTGAGCGCCTTTGCGTCCAGGACAATCTTGTCTGCGAGGGGCTGGACGGCGAGGTTGTTGCCGAGGAGGAGGAGATAGCTGGAGGCGACGATAACTATGAAGACAGCTGCGAAGAGCATCCGGTTGTGGTAAGGGAGGAGCAGACCTTCTTTTAGGAAATTGAAGAACGATGGTGTGGTGCTCTGCCCGGTTGCCATGCCCATGGTTTCTGAGTGCTGGTGCTGGAGAGATAGACGAAGTCGAATGGAAGGTGATGATAAGTCAGGAGTGTGTATCACAGGTTATATAAGCTGCGCATGGTTGAGCAATGAAACGTGTTTGGTGAAAGCAAACCTTATAGACAGAAGAAAAACTTATCAATAGTGATGGGCAATTGTTATCACCGACGAGGTGACGACTTGAGTTTGGTGTTATCGATCGGTGCCAGCAAAGTTCGTGATGAACACGATGGAAACCGATCGGTGCATGGGGAATGTTCGCTAGGTAGCTGTTGAACATGGCAGGAAATTACTGATCTCGGTGCATCGGGAAGAGAGAAACCGACACAAAAGAATCATTGATTCGTCGTTCGGTGCCACCGAAGTTTATCTTCAAATCCGCTCGCTTGTGCTGCCGTCGCCGGTTCCTCATCGCTCACGTGTCCTCCCTCCTCCCGCCTGGTCTTAACCGACACCTGAGAAGCGCCGCCGGCCATCGCTCCCACATGACGCAGCGCGCGCCACCGGCGAGCCACCGAAGTTTGGTCCTTAGTCACGTTGAGCAATATAATATAGATCAAATTTTCACCCTTGCAAGTTTTAAGTAACTATTTACTCCGGTGTAGCACCCTACACGCGCGAGAGTGAGTTCCTCAAACAAAATTGTTACTCAAACAAAACTAGCCAAGGTTTGCTACAGTGTATGGTACGCGGGGTAACGCCAAACGTTGTATATGGGCAACCCAGACCAAAGAAATTTAGCATATTTGATGTCCTCAGTGATGAGGTATCTGTACATCGACCTAGCCCTGTACCACTTTTACTTGACGTCCGTGTGATAGTATCTTTCCTTGTTGCTTGTTGGTTTACATTGGCAATAGTTGCAATCAGAATAATATTCCATTCTAGCAATTTATTTCCATTTAGTTCCCTTCTAAAAGAGATATTAAGGAGAACAATGCTAGATATACAGTAACATAAGTTACAACATAGTGTTGTAAAACACAGGGACTCTGTTCTAGAAGGAAAGGAGAAGGATGAATCCTAATCCTAGTCCGTTTGTATGTGGGCTCTTACCGAAACTCTGAGGTCTTGGCAGGACTATATATATGTGGGAGCTCTATGTTGTAATCACCAATATTCAGATGAATAAAGAATAGTCTCCCTATCTTGTGTCTACTTGTTCTACTTCTCATCTACTGTGTTGATCATGAGAGACAGAGAGGGGAAGGTCCTAATCGCTGACGACATGTTTTATAACACATTATCAGCACGAAAAGCTCTTCGTCGACATCGCCGTTGAAGCCGCCGCCAATCTTCGGCACCGAAGCTCGTGCTGACGCCCTGCCGCGGACTACTTCAACGACGTCGACATCCCCAACGTTGTTAGCGAACGGATCTGCTACCTCTGCCTCGCTACTAATCTCCACTGCATCGATTCATCGTCACGCCGGCAGGTCTCCACGGCCTAGCCGAACTGTCCTATGTGACAGCCTTCGCTTTTTCTCGAATTCAAGAACAAAGGTATGAATAATTAAGTAATTAATTATTGGATTGAATTAGCACCGCACAAAGTATATAGTAGTGTTTGTGTTTTTGCTATTCAATCGATCGACCGCCGAGTATGAAGCTAAATACTACACAGACCAACGTGTCAGTAGCACTTGCCGATGTGATTTTTGTTCTATTAATCCTTCGGTCACGAAAAACTAATTGCTTGCTAAGTTTTCGGAGTAGGAGTAGGTGCAGAGCCGCATAACCATTGAGAAGCGGATTTTTTTGGCATCATTATGATGAATAGCGTATCAGGATAGCCCTAGCAGGCTACCTGACTTCCCCTGCTGCCAGGCTCAGTTGGCCTCGCCGGCCGATCTCGTGTGTATCGCGACTACAAGCGCAACATGCAGTTGCTGCCCGTATGCAGCATGCGGCCACAGAACATGTATGTACTTGCACGTACTGCACAAAAAGGCTAATGAAAAACCAGGAGTTTACAGGCGTTGCGTCGGTGGTTAATCAAATTTACATATTGATCCGATTGCATGCATGCATCGGCAAGATATAGAGAAAGCACACATATACGGGATGACACTATGTTGAATTGATTCTAATCTGCTAGATTTGTGTTGTACGAACTGAAATAGAGATATTAGCCTGTCGCGATATTGATGCCATTATTCACAGCCCCCGCTTTTACCGATCGACTTCGTTGGCTCGCATGCCTACCTATCCGTGATCGTGACAAACTGAAATAGTTTTTCAGTATGCAAAAGAGAGCGACGCGGGTTCATATAATGCTTGCAAGTTGCACGCACCCGGACTCATCGCCAGTGCGCGATCCGGATTCGCACCGTGATGAGCACCGGACTCGACGATCCTTCTCGCCGCCGCGCACGCGAGATGCACGCTTAACAACTCCACGGCTTGATCTATGCACTGCTCACCTCAACGCATCCACAGGCGATCGCTTGTCGAGACGCCCGTATGCGAACCGATTCTAAGCATCTCGCTGCCACCGAAAAACAGATGTGAGCTTGTGCATGCCCCGCAACCCACGCCAGCATCACTGCGCCTGAACACGCTGGCCCCGTAGCGCCATCAGCCTCGTAGCAACCATGCCCACCTCTGGACTTTGGCCCCGTACTGGCCTCACCGGCACTGAGACACGCCTGAACGCGTGCTGATCTCACCCACCCACTCGTCGGCTGCTTGAACGTCGCACGATGCATTGAACTTGAAGTGAGGGTGAGCAGCTAGTCTATTCGGTCGAATTAGAATTGCATCGATTAAGGGTTTATGCCTTTATTCATAACAACATGGTTTTAGGCATATGAGCTCTCTAAATCCTGCAGACCTTAGACTTGTCACCATTGAGAGGCTCGTATTTATTTTTCCTAGCATATGAATTTTTGAGATGAATGAATACTTGGTATAAATTCTGAAAATTTACATATACCATAATCCTAAAAATGCTAGGATGCTTCTAAGAATATTTTGAGTAACCATCCACTATCTTTTTACACCTTGCTACTTTTGGTTTACACGTAGTAAACTTATATGCACATGGTCCAAGTTATGTTAATATGCATGCTTTAAAAAGAAGAAGCAATATCCTAAAATTACTCCGAAAGTAAATGTATTTGTTACGGTCATTATTAAATCCATGAAGGATATTTTGCTACCATTGAAGTGTAGTAAACTCAAGATATATATTTTTCTGAATTACTCTCTAGAATGAGTACATGGCGGATAGAAGTAACAAATGCATTGTGGGACTCATTGCATGAGTAAAATCCCAAATTATGATTATAGAATATCATATTGCATTGAAAGTCGAATTTTGAAGCTTGTATGCTTAACGCTGCTCTATAAACAATAGCTCGAAGTTTTGTAAATGTCTAGAAGACAAGATGGTAAATAAGATTTTATCAAACTATATTCTTGAAGAAGTGTCTCTTGTGTATAAGAATATCAAAGAGCAATGTAATACTTGAAGTATTTGAATTTACCATCAGAAACTACTCATGAAAATTGAGTTAGAATTTTTAGACAACTTTATAAACAAGGATATTAAGTTGCAATAATTTTGAATATGTGACTTGCATATGTTACACCGCTTGAAGGCGTGTGACTACATATCATAACTATTGAATATAAAGCATGAAGCTACCGCTTGTCAAGTATAGAAGTTAAGACATACAAGAATGTATATTATTTGGAACATATAAAAAGTTTCTCTTGAAGAAGAACTTAAATCATGTGCTTATTATCTTTGAAGTTTATATCCCGAAGTATTGATAGTAGTGGTGGTGGTGCATTAAGTTTTAATTCTTGTTGAATTAAGTGGTCAATGGTTAATTTGTTAGCTTGAAGACTAATATGAAATATTTAATATTCTTAGTTGCAATTCTTGTTATTACTTGAAGTAAAATGTGCGAACTTCTCATGGAATAAATTAGTTTTATATGTTTCACGTATAAACAATTACCAATTGCCTATCAAAATAATTTTTACATTAATTTATCCACAAAGAAGCCTCAATTAACCATGAAGGTTATAGTTCTTTGTGCATCACTACCATGCAGGTAGATGGGAAACTGAATTTTCTAAAAGCATATGAATAATTAGACTAAACTGGCATATTAATTGATCTTGGAAGGATCGATTTAGTCAAATCCTAAGTATTTAATATTTTAGTCCATGAACTAAAAAGTTGTACCCTACCCTAAGTCTATTGTTGTACACTGAATAATACATTGGATATGTGAATTTCATGCCATAATCAATAAATAATAGAAGTATGATTGGATTCTATGAAGCATTAAAAAGCGACTATTCATAGATAATGCACGAAACAAATCGCCACTTGAAGTAATTATGGCATGAAAAGGGGGAGGAATTTTGGGTAAAGGCATAAGAAGATGTGGATAATAATATATATATATATATATATATAGGGTGAGGTTTTTCTACTCCCAGTAGTAGTTACTCCCTATATATTTGCACTAAAGCCAGGCCAACATTACTGGTAATAACGGGTCCGCATGTTTTCAGCCGGATCTAGTTTAGTGTGTGCCTAACCGGTAGAGATAATTAAGGAATCAAGTAAAATAATATTTTTTGTTGCTTTGTTGCCGTCATTCTCGCTAGAATCGCTAGGATATGCGTATTTTTTTTTGTCTTGTATTTTACTGAGACGTGAGTATATACACATACCTTTTTAAAAGGAGTATGCACTTATACTCATTCTCGCCAACACTATAAGGAGTATATATGTACGCATATTTTTTTGAAAGGAGTATTTGTTCATACTATTTTAAAAGAAGTATGTACGCATACTTTTCCTAGTTGGATTAGGTAAGAAGAAAATTTTTGTACTCCCTCCGGGATGGTATTAGAAGTCGTTTAGGACAGCAAACACGGTCTCCAAAACACAACTTTGACCTCTTATTATTATAAAAATATTTATGGAGATGTGATATATGTTTACTTTTATCAAAGTACTTTTAAAGACAAATCTACTCATATAATTTTTACATTTACAAACTCAACAACTTAAAAGTTATTGATGATTTATATTCCCGATGTTTGACCCAAACCTTGTCCAAAAATCGACTTCTAATACCATCCCGAAGGGAGTATATTTACATACATTTTCGAATGTAGTATCTGTACATAATTTTATAATACAATATAACATACTTTTCAAAATAGGGTATATTTACATACTTTTACAATAGGGTATTTATACATACTTTTTTTGAAATAGAGTATTTACACATACTTTTCGAAATTGAGTATTTACACATACTTTTTTGGAAACGAGTATGCATACATACGCTAAAATTCTGATAGTATAAGTGCATACTAAACCACAAGATCGGAGTATATGTCTGTACATTCAAATAATATGGAGATGTACTAAACGACGAGTATGTATTCAAATTTTTTTAGAATAAAGTATACGAGTATCTGCCTAATCTAAACATTTTTTTTGACAACATGCCTAATCTAAACATTGACGAATCTCAAATAGTGAACACACTGATGCATCTCTTGGCCGGTCCAGCACTAGATGTCCAGATGTGACTAGATGCATGCATTCCTCCAGATTTGCATACTATCAGGGCACGGAGAAACCATCTTTTAATCTGCATGCTGCAATCCAAGTAAAAGAAAAATCTACAAGCTGCAAAGAGGCAGAATAAATATATCGATCTATACAAAAGATGTATTGATCCATGTATGAATACTAAACTTAAAAAAGAACACTAGAAAGTAAAATAGAGCAGTAATCGTCACCTATTTACATGTTATCACAGACGACCGAAAAAGTTGCGGCGAGCTACTGATATGCAAGGTGCAGGTAGATTGGAATAAACAAATCTATCTATACAGCAATATGGAATAGGACTGTCTCGACCATACCTGGATCCGATCGATGTACGGATGCTCCCGGCCAGCACGACCTGTTCGGCAGACAGGCGCATGGGAGATTACGAGTGCCAGGATGATGTAGGTAACGACAGATCACGAGCGACCGAAGGCGACGCGGTCGCATCTGGTGCTGGCTGCTGCTGCCTTCTCGCCGCTTATGCATGCCGCTGGTGTGTTGACGTGGGAAGAGGCGCCATCATGTGTGTGCTGCGCCGATGGGAAGGAGCGCCGAGGCGCCGAGCAGTACCGCGGTGGAGGCTGTCGCTGTTGCCGTCGCCGCCGCCTCTTCGCTCCGTGGACTGTTGAGGCAACGACCGATCGAATAAATGGCGAGGATAGAATAGATAGGACCGATTGTTTTATGCCCAGTTAACGGATCCACTACATTGACCCGCTAATCAACCTGCGGCAGCGGCATGCATGCGGGAGGAGAGAATACACTTGCATGTAGGTGGGAGTAGCTACTCCTAGGGAGTAGAAAAGATTTTCCATATATATATATATACGGCAGCGGCATGCATGCGGGAGGAGAGAATACACTTGCATGTAGGTGGGGAGTAGCTACTCCTAGGGAGTAGAAAAGATTTTCCATATATATATATATATATATATATATATAGGCATAGCCGTCCTAAGTCGATCTTTAAGTGCATGTATCGAGACTTGAAGTTTCACCCGCGTTCCTTCCGCCGAGATAACTTTCTCTACTGCACTAATTGCATGTAAGCTCGTAGCTCTGCATTTTGTTGTTATCTATTATGTTAGACTGAATACTAACATTCCACATTACACCTACATGTGTATCTGGTTGAGCTGCAACTATCTCCACTATTGCATGAAAATTAGCATAACAACTACTGTTGTAGCTAGTAATCGTTGTAGCTAGTAGCTATTTTTGCGCTTCCTTCATAATCAAATTGGCTAGCTAGCATGCTATGTCTATATGGTTCTAGTTGAACTAAAGCAATGATTTGCTTTCAATGTATCGTATTCATAAGCACTAGATTGGTCTAGGATCGAGCAGCCTAAGATCAAGGGGCGAAGTTTATCAAATTGTGCTCAATGAAGACCAACCCATTTGATGGGATGAATAGTTGTGGAACTAAGATATTGGATAACACAATTATGATGATTTGAGATTTATGAAGAAAAGGCATCAAGGGATTTTTGCATTAAAGGCAATTATTCTAGAAGAAAATTCCATATGAATTTGAATGTTGCATATTTAATACATTTGAAGTGTATGATCCATTTTTTTTTATGTATGAGCACTTGGATCATTTTTTTTAGGCTGATTAATAAAGAAGCTAGAGAATGAAATAGTTTTCTAAACTATGTTTTTGTGCATATTAGTGGGAGAACATCTCTGATTTTGTAGGAATGCTGAACATTCTTAAATGCACTTTAAGTATTCTAGCTCACGCATAATGAATAATAACCCCCATATTGAAATATGTGTGTGAATATTTCCCATAAAATTTAATCATAGCATACATAGAAAATAATTGTCGACAACCTACCTCTTTAATTGCAAATGTTTCTCTTATGAGAACCCGGATCCGGAAAACAAAGTCCATGGCAAAATCGCTTGTAGCGATTATATCGGGTCAATAAAGAAAGCAATTGAGGTTTAATCTCCTATTAAGAAGAAATGAGTGTTCTGCTATATCTCCGGCAAATAAAACGAATGAATATCGAATATGCAGTTAATTAATGGATTATGAAAATCCATATAATTCCCCGAAGAATATAAATCACAACTTGTAGAAGTCTCATACTAAATATTAAAGTCTAAGGTATATATATTCCTGAATGAATATTCAAGTCTCAAGAAGAGCATGTCCTAGAAGGATTACAATCATTGAATGATTTTATAGTGAATAACTCAATGGCCCTGTTTGGATCACAGGGCTAGAGCTAGTTTGGACTAGTTTTGGCTCAACTAGCCCCAAAGGGATCCAAACAGGAGGGGCTAGATTGAGATATATAAATGCAACTAGCCCTCCCAAAAATAACTAGCCCATCCATGGGGTGCATATTGGGGCTAGTTGAGGCTGGTTTTGACTGGGACCACATAAAAGTTCGTTTTTCTCTCTTTTAAGCCACTAAATAATTAAAAAGGTACATTTAGTATCAAACTAGCCCAAAGATCCAAACACATCTAGAGCAAGAGCTAGTTTGGAGCAAGAGCTAGAGCTAAAAACTAACTCTAGCTTTAGCCCGGGCTAGAGTATCCAAACAGGGCCAATGTCATTGTGTATATCACTCATCTCTCATGCAAGTAGAGAATATATCTCATAGAAGAGATTAATAATTCACTAAGAATGAATGTACATCCTTGAAGGAATTAATCCATGAAGGATTTACCAATCAATTCTTGAATAAACACCATTCATCCCTGAAGTGAATATAGACCCGATAGAAAGAAAATGAGGAATCTTAAACACCGTAAAGGTGTCATCGAAAACACTTAGAAAGTGTATGAAAAGCTAGCGATGTAGTGTTGATATCCTCTATATACCATAGAAGGTATAAGAATAATAGTGGTTCTGGCAATTGAATTATCCCCTAAATGCCAAATGCAAGACTGGATTTGTACAATCAAAATCTCGAAGATTTATAGAATATAATTTGAAAATCCACTAAGGATTAATTATAAGTATCTAGACTCTAGTATAAGTTTGATACACTATCTAGAAGATATTGAATATTAATTTATTTACCCCCATAATCCTCTGAAAGGATCTATTTCTCTGAAGGATAATATTTAGTTGTTTTGCACAACTAACTGGTGGTCATTATGCATAAAGCATATTGCTCCCATATAATTCATAGAAGAATTATGAGCCAACTTTTATTTACACAAGTTTATGAAAAAAAGTGTGGTTTGAACAATGAAGTTTAAAGTTTGGCTTTATGAGGGGAGCATATTTTATTGAATCGCCTTTTAAGGTAAACCACTAGAATTACAAAGATCAAGTAGATAATATTTGCTAAAACACAGAAGTTTATGCATAAATTATGAATATCAATACCTATTCATGAAGAATAGTATATCCTGAAGAACATATGACTAAGAAGGTTAAATGTTGTACTCTTTTTTCTCTATGTGAGTTTTTACTTGAAGGTTTCTCACATAAGGTTTTTAATGGGGCAACATGTGCAATGCAATTAACGAATGCGATGTACTCTTTTCTCCAAGAACCGTTTTTTCCCACTGGGTTTTCGGGTGGAGTTTTTGATGAGGCATATGCATATCGTGGTAATCGCCCAAGGGGGTGTGTTGTAAAACACAGGGGACTCTGTCCTAGAAGGAAAGGAGAAGGATGAATCCTAATCCTAGTCCGTTTGTATGTGGGTTCTTACCGAAACTCGAGGTCTTGGCGTGACTATATATATGTGGGAGCTCTATGTTGTAATCACCAATATTCAGATGAATAAGGAATAGTCTTCCTATCTTGTGTCTACTTGTTCTACTTCTCATCTACTGTGTTGATCATGAGAGACGGAGAGGGGAAGGTCCTAACCGCTGACGACATGTTTTATAACACATAGCACATATGTGCTCAAAGACGCATGCTTTAAGATTCATGCTACACACTCGTTCTCACCGCCGGTGTTCAACACTTTTTTCATTGTGTGTCAAAGCACTCTCTCTCCTGGTGCACACTAAATGCGAATTGGACAATTGCAAAAAGTGCGTCTGAGCACATAGAGGCTGATTTTCCGCGTTCATATATATATATCATTGCATGTTTTTGTGAACTATATTGAACAAGTTTCAAAAATATGGTACTTAAGGGTTAGTTTCCTAACCAGGTATTTTTCCTAGAACTTGATTTGAGAACAACCCATTAAGTTGACCTCACCAAATTTTAAAAATATTTCATACCATTAAGCCCATCCAAACATGGAAATCTTTCTTATTAATTAACCTGGGAAAGTGCTTTATTTTTATGTACTTAATTTATAATAAGTCCTGCCATTTCATCTTCATTACAAAGTTTCTATAACCATTTCATCTTTCAAATTGAGCCTCATCAAATTGTAAGGTAGTAGCATACCTTTTCTTTCAATAAAATCAATATGCTTGATAGACAAAATATTTATTAAAAAAAAATCCGATGACTTGGACAAAGAGCCTGAGACTACTTATGTGCCTTTGTTAACCAAATATTTATGTTAAAACTTAGAAGCAACCTCGCATAATACGTAACCAAATAAGCAATGGCGGGCTTTTGATATTTGCCATTGTTTTAAGCCCAACCGCCCAAGGACAATGAAATATACAGGGCATGGCATGTGTTTATCACTAGACGGCCTAGCCTATACATAGCCATCATGTCTTTGGTGTCGCTTGTGGCATACTCTTTTTTTTTCTGGTTGGGAAGGATCGTGTGGACATGTGATTATTATTGATCTCTTTTGTGTATGCCTTGCCTCTACTTGATCTTGATTGATGTTGATATGAAGCTTTTATATAACCTGTTTTTTTCTTTCTTTCTTTCTTTCTGAACCAAGTTTCCAAATGTTGAAAATATATATCTAGCTGAAACCAAATCAATCTTTCCATGCAAACCGGACAAAAATCGCTTTGCGTCAAGGGGACAAACGTGGATGGGAAATCAAATCTTGTTGCATTCTTGCCTTCGATGCTCTATTCATGGAGTCTCTAACATATCTTCCGGGATCGTGGGCTTCATGGAGGACGATATCGACTCCCCAACAAAGTACCAGATCCTGCACAATTTTCTTAGTGACTACATGTTTCTCGTGCTGTCTTCCGTGTTTTGTTAGTGTGTTGAATTGGCGTAAAAATAGACTAATGACTGCATTGATGTGTTATTTAACTGCTCCCATGTTCTTAAGAAATGTTGGCCTCTAATCTATCATGATTTTTATGCTCTTTGTGGTGCTTTCTACGTGATGAAAATATTTGTCTTCGAGTAACTCTTATTCCCAAGAAAGATGATGCTTTGAAAATCTTAGACTTTAGGCCCATCTCACAAGCTCAACAATTCAGTCAAATGGATTACAAAGCTACTAGCAAATCATTTACAATTGGTGTTGCCCACATTGATTCATAAAAATCAATATGGCTTTATTAAGCATAGAACAATTCAAGATTGTATAGCATGGGATTTAGAATATCTGCATTTGTCACTAGTCTAAAAGAGAAATTATTGTTCTAAAGTTAGATTTTGAAAACACTTTTGATAAATTTGAACATGGTCTTATGATCAAGATAATGGAGCACAATGGTTTCCCTCAAAAATAAATCAATTGGATGAAACTAATCTTTGCTTGAACATCTTTGGTGCTTCTAAATGGAGTGCTAAGAAAAGTTTTTCATTCCAGAAGAGGACTAAGACAAGGCGATCCACTTTCTCCACTTCTTTTTGTTCTAGCAGCTGATCTCCTTCAATCAGTCCTCAATGTAACCAAGAATGAAAATCTTCTCAGCCTCCCAATCCCATTGAGAAATGATGCTGAATTTTCAATACTGCAATATGATGATGATACTCTCATATTCATGCAAGGAGACATTAACCAATTGCAGCACCTTAAGGATATTCTACATAATTTTACATAAGCCATAAGGTTAAAGGTAAACTTCAAAAAAAATCTTTTTATGGCTCCAATCAATATCTCGATGAGAGATTTGAAATCCTTGCTTCTACTTTAGAATGTGCCAAACAACAGCTACCTTTCACTTGCCTTGGCCTTCCTTTGGGTCATTCAAAACCAAATGTTTCACATTTCTGGCCAATGATCTCAAAGTGTGAAAGAACATTGGTAGCTTTCTCATCCTTCTTAACTAAAGCTGGCAGATTGCAATTAACTAATGATGTACTTATAGCCCTGCCCACATTTGCTATGTGTACTTTCTTGCTACCAAAGGCAGTTATTAAGCATATATAGATAAGTACAGAAAGCATTATCTATGGAGGGGCTCAGATTTGAACAGTAAAAAACAGCCGAAGGCAGCTTGGACCATGGCATGTGTCCCAAAACCTGAAGGTGACTTAGGGGTTCTAAATTTAAAAGCACAGAATGAAAGTTTAATGATGAAACATCTGCACAAGTTCTTTAATAAAGTGGATACACCTAGGGTAGCTTGGTTGAAGTCATTACTATTTAGCAAACAAATTGCCCAACACAAGTGTTCAGATTCGCAGCTCTTTTTGGTGAAGAGATATCCTAAAGTTATTAGATTTGTACAAAAGTTTTTCAAGAATCAACATTCATAATGGAACCTCCTGCCTTTTTGGACTGATCTCTAGAGCAATAATAATTACAGTCAGCTATACCCTGAGCTTTATTCTTTTGCTCTCAATGCTAATATTCCCTTGAGTACAATGCATTCAGCACCTCAAACACAAGACCTCTTTTATTTACCTCTGTCTGTTGAGGCTTTCCAACAGTTTCAGGATCTTTCAAACATATTGGACAACTTGCAGCTAAATCAGATGAATGACAATTGGTCTTACAATTGGGGTCCTGCTTCTCATCTATGAAGGTATACCAACATCTTATTGGGCACCATCATCCTCACAGATCCTACAAATGGTTATGGGCTTCATCCTGTTAAAACAAAAGCTAGGAAGTTTTTTTTTGGTTGGTTCTCAAAGATAGGTTAAATACAAGAGCTTTACTCAAAAAGGAAGCGAATGCATCTTGATGATTATAATTATCTCTTCTGTTCCTTGAATATTGAAGAGGACCTCATGCACATGATGTTCCATTGCCCTTTTGATATGGCTTGTTGGTACAGCCTCAATGTCATAGTGCCAACCTCTACTAATATTTCCACACTTTTGGAGGGAATCAAAATCCAGCTCAATGTGCCTTTTTTTTTACGGAAATCATAGTCACAATGTCTTAGGCCATTTGGAGGAAAGATCTCAGTTTTAGACAACTGGCACATTCGGTCAAAAGGTGCAAGGAGGTCTTCAAGATGGAATTTGTCTTAGTCAATACCTACTAATAAAGGGAGAAAATTCCAGTACCACCTTTCTTCTACACTGCTATTTTTTTTATTGCCAAAACTAATCTCTATTCATATTCGGATTCTGGTTTTTTTTTTTTGCTCTGGCTCAGCTTAATCGAGAGTCCATGCCACCCTCGGACCACATATATGGTGTTCATGTCGGATACAGATCCTGCTTTTGAATTAGAAACGGGTCTGCTACTCTGCTAGCTTCAAGGAAATGATTATTTAATTCCATCTACAACAAACGAATCCAAGGAACTACAGGAACCAAATCGATCTACAACTAGGTGCGCTGGTGACCATCTGTTGCGCATGATTTTCATGAAGAGTAGAAGCTCATTTAAAACCATGTTAGTCACTTTGCTAAGATGCATACAAGAAGCAACCAACAGTTGAGTGGCTATTTGCTGCAACTATAGCCGGAGATAGCTGCTGGACGTGATCAATGCTAAGATAATTGAATTTCCGCGCTAAGCATAGCCTGCAACTAATATCCGGAGATATCCGGTGATAGCCACAAAATTGAGCTCATTTAACCGGCTAAATTTTTGTTGGGCCAAAATTTCATTCGGTGCGGCCCATTTCGTTTCTAACCCATCATAACCCTACCTTAGCCGTCCAAACTGTCGCTCTCGCTCGCTACTCTCGCTCTCTCTCGTGGAAAGGACAGCGCCGACACAAAAGGAGCAGGCGTCGGTACACAAGGAGGAGGAGGCGGCGTTGACGGTGACGGTTAGGGCCCCCGCTGCAGGCCTCCCTTGGCCTCGACCTTCAGCCGCGTTCGCCTCGTCTCCCCCCCCTTCGCCAGCGCGTCGACCTTTAGCCGCATCAGCTTCTGCGTCGAGCTCAGGGAGGCAGCAACAAGATCAAGTGGACGACCGCCATGGAAGATCAACCAAGTAAATGTCTTGTCTTCCGATCTACTAGTTTTGATTTTGTTCTCTGTAATATTAGCATTCATGAACTGCTACATGTGTCCTGATAATGTTTTGGGCCATATTAAATCTTGTATAGGTTCCTGTTGGTCTACCCCTCCACGAGGTAGCTAGCCCTACGGTTGCCGAATAGCATAAGAGAAATGGAATGACAAAATGTAAACGAATATAGGAAGATTGTCCTTTGTATTAATTCACCATCTGTCCATTACAATGCCCCTCCATTTTACCCTCCTACCTACTCGGCATCTTGGAATATTCCTCCTAGGGGAAGGGCCTCATGGTCCTTTTGCCTCCACCGGTCCAACCGCTCCTTGGTGGAGCCCCACCTGCGCCCTGCATCCAGCCCGATAACCTTCCAACACAGCCGAATCTCGGAGCCAACAATCTCAAGTTAATATTCGAGGAGCCTTCGACTCTCCTGCCTCAAATTGCCATCCGAGGCCACCTTCGGGTATCCGAACATGATTTCGGGGGGTTAAATACGCTGAGAATCGGTGATGACTTTTCGAGAATATCTTCGGGTTCCGAGAATGTTCTCGGGCGCCCAAACATGCATCTCATATATATCAAGCCCTGTTGGGGTAGGGGTGCGGTCGTCACCCCTCCCCTTGTAAAAGGCCCAATACTCAACTAGTGTGAGGGCTCGCTTGTAAATTTCCAATCGAAGGGTGCGGATGAAAAAAATGTACTCCTCCACCCCTCTATAAATACAACCCCAAGGCCAAGGGGAAGGGACTCTCTCCCCACTTTCTCATTCTTGTCTCCCTTTCCTTTCCTGTGGGAAGCCCTCGCCCCTCTCCGCAACCTTCGGTTTGTGAAGGTCAAGGGGCAGGTCGGCCCCACCACAGTTGGCGCCATCCGTGGGGACCGAACAAAAAGACACAAAAAAAAAAATACTACCTTCGCTACTCTACCTTCGCTACTTTCTCGTGACAGGGATTAGTCACCTTCGCCGACAAAATTCTTACACCCCCGCTGCCTCAGTCCAAATACTGTCGCATCATGTATCATTACGTGTCTGACTCCGATTGTTTACTCGTGCAATAGATTCTTTACTATTCCGCAGGGCAAGCAAGCAACGGCCTGCTGCGAGGGTCTGAGGTAGGCCTCTGCCGGAGCTAGAGCGGTGCCACGTTCTGGGGCTGCACGTGGGAATCGAGACCTAAAAGACACAAGAAGCTACCCTCGTCGCTCTCTCGTGGTAGGGCAGGTGCAACCCGAGGGAGCCTCCGTTGCTCATCGGAGGTGCAGCCCATGCATGTACAGGGCTCCCTCGAGGGTGCGCAGTACGTGCGTACCTCCGGTCTGCCTCTGTTGGTCATCAGAGGTGCAGCTCCTGCGAGGGTGCGTCGTACACGCGCACCTCCGGTCCGTCCGGCAACGGCATGGAGCCGCGACTCCAGGGCACCAGGCCTTCGGTCCACATCAGGCCGCACCCCTTGCCGACGTCGGGACCTCCGCCCCGAGCGCTCGAGGAACAGGATCCACCTCCGCCGGCCGTCCTCGGATCCGAACAGCATCCGGCCCGAGCATGCAGCCACGCGCCTTCAGCTCCTGCACAAGCCGAGTCTGCGAAGCTACCTTCGCGCAACCTCCCGAGAAACCTGCGGTGTCAGTCCGCGATTTAGCTGTGCAGGTGGCCGGGCGCGTCCCGAGCAACACTATCGACGTCAGGCGCGCAAGCCAGGCAACCTTCGTCGGCCCGATCTGAGCAACCTCCGCCCGTGTGACTATACCTCCGACATGAGAAGCTAGCTAAGCTTTCCATCTATATCGCTATATGCATCTCTACTGACCAAATTATATTATGTGTATGTCTTGTGCTCATGCATGCCCATGATCTAGCGAAGCTCCACCTGCGGTCTCCAAAGTGGCAGTCCCCTGAGAGCCCGCCGCCGTCGGAGGTCCACATATTCAGATAAGAAACCGGCTACTCCTTCAAACATGTGCACAAAATAAATAAGTGCTCAATATGCATAAATATCGCTCCTTTTTTTCAATTACGGCTCGCATGTCCATGCTTCCCGAATGGTCATGGCTTATTCAGAACTGTTGTTAAACTAGCAAAACGTCGTTTTAATTACATGCCTCTCGAGGCCTTCGTGATAACTCTGTAGCTGTCGCATATCGTACTAATATATGCAGTCGGCCACCACGCGGCAACTTTTTTCGGCAACAAGCCATCCTGAAGAGCTTAGCGGAGCTACCTCCGCCGCGAGGCGAGGCTGCCGCTCGGGGCTTCGGTAGTTAGAGCCTCCGACATGTGCATGCAGCAACCATACAGCCACCTTCGACGCACAAAGGGCTAAGTAAAATAGTATCGTACTGCAAAACGGAGCTGCTTTCGCAAGAGCGACCCCCGCTCAAGCCAAGCAACCTCCGCTGGGGCCTCGTCCCGACTGCACCTCCGCTGCTACAGCTAAGAGCCCTCGCGCCTCGGAGGATCCAGCCAACCTCCGCTCGATCGGCCTGGTGGTGGCAAAAGCCTGCATGGCGTGCAGCGTGCAGAACCCTCGTCACGTTTAGGCAGAGCAATCCTCGCCAGACCCTCGCCACAGCCGGGTTAGACGACCATCGCATCACGGTGACGCTCAGAGAGCACCAATCTGCCCGTTCGCCCACAAGGCCTGTCTGGGCCACTCTTGGCACAAAGAGCTAGCTAAGGCACGATGCTTGTTCAATCAGTGCACAAACAACTTAAGTCGATCTTACACGTCGTCGTACATATATACATATACATTTGTGCACTGACCTCCGCTGTTCAGCCTGCTCGCAGCCATTCCAACCTCGTACATTTAGTTATGCAAGCTAACAGTTCATGCACATGCAGTCACCTCTCCAATGCACAATTTACGGGCAGCCGCGAGTTTCTTTCTTTCACCCCCGCAGTAGCAATTTGCTGGCACATGCAGGGGCCAACACCCATAGGCGGACGTACTACGCAGCTACCTTCGCGGGGAACGACCACCCCACCACGGACACCGAGGCAAATCCTTGGGCTTGCAGCGTCCTCAACGGCGCAGCTCCTCTGTTCAGGCCGAGAGACACCCCCATCGCGGCTGGGCTCGGATACCCTCACCCAGCCAGACCTCATCGCACCGGGCGGAGGTACCTTCCTCTCTGATCAGATGGGGCAAGCCTAGTCGCGGCAAGACTCAACATCCCCTGCCGCGGTCGAACAAAGAGTGCCTCCGCGGTGGGCTGCGAAGAATCTTCAAGCAACGTTGGTGGCGCACACCAATCTGCAAACAAAGAGGCTAACAACCCCCACATCTATCTATGCTGGGTTCCATTAACTTTATTTGTATATAGCTCGAGCTCATGATGATCTCCAGGGGAGGTCCACCAGACACCACACAAGTGCATCCATCAGGTGCCAGAGCCGGCTCGCAGGGGAGCAACCCCCATCGCCGATCAGGTCGAGCAACCTTCGTTGTGGCCGCGCGAAGCAACCATCACCCAACCTTCGTCACGGCCAAGCAAAGCGACTATCACCAGACCCTCGCCACACGACTGGGCAGTGCAACCCTCGCATCACAAAGAAGCTTCGAGAGCACCAATCCGCTCGTCCGCTCACCAGGCCTGTCCGGGTCACTGCAGGTTCTCTTTAATACTACACAAGTTTTTTTAGAACTAACCTTCGCAACTGCACTACAGTGGTAGGACATTATGCTCGTCCTGTACCCTCGCTGGAGGAAACACCCTCGCCAGAGAATATCTAGTGGTCTATGGAACCAACCTAATTAAGTCTGTTTACTCACCATGATTTATTACAAAAAAAAACTCGGCAAGCATAATATAAATTATCATATTTATTTATGCACTATATATCTTTCGCCTGCGAGGCCAATTAAATCGTTGTGTTGCAGGTTCCGAACCCCTGGTGAGTCCTCGTACACTGTTTTCACCTTCGCATATACAACATGCATGGCATCGCATTTGTACTTGTCGCTTTCAAATGTTTATTCTTTTTCTTCGACAAACGCACATATATATATCGGAATATCTACGCCCTGGCCACTCCTACATGTTTTCACAGGGTGCACCTTTGGCGAAGGTAATTGCTTCCCAGATCGTCGAATACACCGACGTCCCTCGGCGCACCTGCGCTGTATGCAGTTGAAGAACCGAGCGAGGGTCACCTCTCCAGGGCTTATTGATCACAGGCAGCTGCAAGTTTTCCTCCTGTTATATATCCTCGCTATAGCAGGCCTGAAGCATCCCTGGTGGCGCAGACCACACACCCTCGTCGTAGCTGGGCGGAGCTACACTCGCCGGCCGGGCAGCGGAGCCTCCCTCGCCAAAGCCTCATCTGCTTCACCCGTGGCCAGTACTTCTCGTACCTCCAGGGGGCTCATCATCCCGCGCGAGGGACCAATCAACAAGAGAGCTAAGTATCCGGCAACTAGTTCAGCAAAGATTCTTATTATGGCCTACGATGTGCTTGCTTACTTGCTTAACTTTTGGCCTAGCATTGAAAATATCTAAATGAATCTTCTTAGCTCATGAATTGATTTCGTTTATCGACCAGCTCATTGGTCAAACCAGCTCATAATATGATCTGGCAGCAATTTTTTAGCCGATCGCATAAGTATAAACCACATAGTGCTAACATGCAGATCACTACCCTTCACAAGCTAGGTAAGCTTACCTTCGCCACATCCACGAGCAACTACTGCACTACACCTTCGAATGACAGATGTCAAACAATAAGTAATGCTTGTCCAAGTGACCATACCTTCGCTTATCTCCCCGCTCTGAGACTTCTTATGTCCCATATGGGAAAACCTTCACTTGTGAGCTCAACCTTCGCAATGTGACCGGTGTTCATTAAATGCAGTTTGTCAATACCTTCGCAACATGCTTAGTTTTTTAGAGCCTAAAGGAGAATTTCAAGTTTTTAGAAATATCAAAATTATTATATTGCGCTAACATGCAGGTTATCAAAGACTGTGAGTACATTCTTACCCTCTCATACTAATTCATTACTAGAACTTCTACGTATATGGTTCCGTGTTTCTCATCATTCACAAGATAACATTCTCTTCAAATATCTCATAACCATCGCACCCACCTTGGTCACCTCCATAATCTCAGCATTCTATACGTCCGCATGAAAATTTAAAATTACCTAGTAGTTGTACTAATCAACCTTCGCTGCAAATGGGCAATATGTCTCAACGTTGCAGGTCCCTACATGGAAAGCTACATTGCAGTTTTAGTTGATATTGCAGGAACCAAACCATCCATTTTGGCTTCAACACTTTCACACTTACTCTTGTGAAAGCACTTGTCATGTGAAACCATCCGTTATGATCCGATTACAAAACTTGGTGTTTGCAGGGGATCAAATTTGGTCTATCTTGACCCTCACAAATACTTGCTTGTGCCTCAAATATCACATTCTTCATCATAAGAATGTTTTACTTACCCTCGCACTTATACCTGTGCTAGCACTCATCATACATGCATCATACATTCGCATTCATCATACCATCACATCCATGAGCATCATTCATAAGCATCTCAACCCCCATCGCTGCAGCGATGCGGAGGAAAGTCGGGCACCCTGGCAAAACACGACAGGGGCTCGCAAGAAGACGCCTCGCGCCCTCCGAGTATGAGCAGCGCGGAGGCGCAAGAAGCCGGGCACCGGCACCTCCGCCCGAGGGCTCGCAAAGAAGACGCCCGCCCTCCGAGTATGAGCAGCGTGGAGGCGCAAAGAAGTCGGGCACCCCGGCAAGACACGACGGGGGGCTTCGCAAAAAATTCGCCCCGCCCTCCGAAAGTATGAGCGGCGCGGAGGCAAACAAAGAAGTCAGGCGCCCGGCAATTACGATAGGGGCTCGCAAAAAGCAAACTTATGATTTTTCGATGTTTGAAAATAACTTCTTGTTGCAGGACTACTCACATGCGCACATTATGAAAAACCAGGGGTTATGTAAGAAATTATGAGACACTAGGGGCTGCACTCTTTTTCCCTGCGAAGGGTCACAAAATTTTTTCAACAAGGCAACACCCCCAATTAATGCATGCATGAATTTCCCAGATAAAAAGAAGTCTCAAGGACTGACCTCCGCCGAAAGGGGCTGAGTGGTGGCACCCAGCCCTCATCGGCAGTGCGGAGGGCTCAAGGATTGGCCCCGCCGGGCGAAAGTAGTCGACTTCGCCCGGCTCAGCCAAACCTCCGCTGAAAAAATTTATGTTTTCCAAAGATAAACTAGAAGTCCGGCACCCTAGCACCTCCGACAACGGCTCATAGAAACTCGCACCTCCGAGCACGCAAAACAGTTTTTCTTGCTACCTTTGATTTAAACGAGCCTCGCTAAAGAGAATAGGGGGCGTCGCTGCGGAAAAGTTTTTCTCACTACCTCCGATTTAAACGCGAGCATCGCTAAAGAGAATAGGGGGCGTCGCTGCGAAAAAGTTTTTCTCACTACCTCCAATTTAAACGCGAGCCTCGCTAAAGAGAATAGGGGGCGTCGCTGCGGAAAAGTTTTTCTCACTACCTCTGATTTAAACGCGAGCCTCGCTAAAGAGAATAGGGGCGTCGCTACGGAAAAAGTTTTTCTCACTACCTCCGATTTAAATGCGAGCCTCGCTAAAGAGAATAGGGCGTCGCTGCGGAAAAGTTTTTCTCACTACCTCCGATTTAAACGCGAGCCTCGCTAAAGAGAATAGGGGCGTCGCTACGAAAAAGTTTTTCTCACTACCTCCGATTTAAACGCGAGCCTCGCTAAAGAGAATAGGGCGTCGCTGCGAAAAGTTTTTCTCACTACCTCCGATTTAAACGCGAGCCTCGCTAAAAAGTGTGTGGGGCGTCGCCGTGGAAAAACTCTCACCGCCTTCGATATAAATATGAATTCCGTTACAATCAATGCATGCAGGAGTTATCCCGAAGAAAGCAATATCAAGGACACACCTTCGCCCGAAAGGGGCCGGGTGGCGGCACCCGACCCTCATCGACAACGAGGAAAGCACAAGGATTGGCCCCGGCCGGGCGGCGATCGACTCCACCCCGGCTCGGCCAAACCTCTGCAAGGGCCTCGCCTCCGACTACGGCGATGTCGACACCACCTTAGCGACACCGGTAAACCTGCGCAAGGGCCTCGCCTCCGACTACGGCGTCGACATCACCTCTGCGACATCGGCCAAACCTGCGCAAGGGCCTCGCCTCCGACTACGGCGATGTCGACACCACCTTGTGACATCGGTAAACCTGCAAAGGGCCTCGCCTCCGACTTCTGGCGGCGTCGACATCACCTCTGCGACATCGGCCAAACCTACGCAAGGGCCTCGCCTCCGACTACGGCGATGTCGACACCACCTTAGCGACATCGGCCAAACCTGCGCAAGGGCCTCGCCTCCGACTTCTGGCGGCGTCGACATCACCTTGACATCAACAAATCTTAGACAAGGGCCTGCGCCTCCGACTCACGGTGGCGTTGACATCACCTTAGCGACATCAATCCGGCCTCTACAAGGGCCTCACATCCGACTCTGGCGACTTCAACAAACCCGCCGGCGATAGGCTCGCCCTCGACTTGGCGACATCAACAAAGCCGGCAAAGTGCCCGCTCACCTTCGACCTCGACAACCGATCATGCATTCGCCTCCAACTCATAAGCACCGGCCAAGAAGGGGCTGGGGGCAGCATTGGAGGCCAATTCTACCTAAAAACGTCTTGCCCGCTACTCATGAGTCGGAGTAGGAAAGGCGGGCAACTCGGGCGTCTACCCACGTTCAATGACATCGGCAGCAGGCTACACCCTCGCCAACATCTTTGGCGAAGGGCTGACCTCCGACCGGCGTCACCAACCACACCTTTGCCAAGAGCATCGGCAAGGGGCTCGCCTCGACTACGGCAAGCGACATCCTACGCACCCGTGCCCACGACCTCGACATGGGGCTCACCCGAATTCAGCTAGGGGCTCACCTCAACACCGATCTTTGGCATGCGCACCTTCGCCCGACTACGGCAAGGGGCTTGCCTCAACTTCAACTCGGACCTCTACAACCCGACCACCGCCTCACCAACATCTTGGTGAGGGGCTCACCTTCATCTTGGGTGACATCAACCACGTCCTTGCCTCGGCAAATGGGCTCTCCTTCGACCTCGGCAACATCGGCCGCCTGTCAAAACTCCATCGCCATGCGACATCGACAACTAGCCTCGAAGCCCCTCCTACTCATAAGCACCCGGCCAAGAAGGGGCTAGGGGCTGCATTGGGGAACAATCCAACCTGAAGGAAATGTCTTGCCCGCCACTCATGAGTCGGAGTAGGAAAGACGGACAACTCCGGCGTCTACCTACATCCAGGCGACATCGGCAAATTCAACTACACTAACGACAACATCCCTACCCCCTGCCCGACATCCGCACCTTCGCCTCGACTTCAGCAAGGGCCTCGCCTTGGCATCGACGACGACATCCGCACCTTCGCCTTGACATCGGCAAGGGCCTCACCTCGGCACCGTCGACGACATCCGCACCCTCGCCTCGACTTCGGCAAGGGCCTCGCCTCGGCACCGACGACGACATCCGCACCTTCGCCTTGACATCAGCAAGGGCCTCGCCTCGGCACCGTCGGCGACATCCGCACTCGCCCTCGACCCGGCAAGGGCCTCGCCTCGGCACCGTCGACAACATCCCCACCCTCGCCGACCCGGCAAGGGCCTCGCCTCAACACCGCGACAACATCGACCTCTGCCTCAACATCCGCACCATCATCGGCCTCCTGCGGCAACTCACGGTTAAATGCGCATCCAGCGGCCGGGAGGCCCTAGAGCGGCGACCTCGCGGCCAGCGACTAACCGATCAACGAAGAGCCACCCTCGAGCTAACAAAGACCCTCGCAACAACTAAGAAAGGCGGAGGCCAGGCGTGGGACCTCCGCAATCAACGAACACTTCATCTTTGTACTTTAGCCTTCGGCCTTCGTCATCCAGTGGAAGCTTGTATTCATGGGCCTTTTCCTATTTTAGCGACTAGGTCTTGTTGTACCTGCCAAACCCTAGTAGCTAAGGGCCTGCTGTTGGGGGTAGGGGTGCCGGTGCGCCACCCCTCCCCTTGTAAAAGGCCCAATACTCAACTAGTGTGAGGGCTCGCTTGTAAATTTCCAATCGAAGGGTGCGGATGGAAAATGTACTCCCTCCACCCCTCTATAAATACAACCCTAAGGCCAAGGGGGAAGGGGACTCTCTCCCCACTTTCTCATTCTTGTCTCCCTTTCCTTTCCTGTGGGAAGCCCTCGCCCCCTCTCCCGCAACCTTCGGTTGTGAAGGTCAAGGGGCGGTGTAAACCCCACAAGCCCCAAGGCCCAATTCGCATGGCCCACAAGCGTTCGTGGTTGACTTTGAGCTCCCGAAGATATTTTCGAGACCGAAGATATCTTCAGGGCGCTCGAATATGTGTTCACACGCAAGTTGGGATTTTTCATAACTATTTTTTGGGACCACGGGGTGGACAAGCTTTGGCCTACCCCCAACAGTTCCACCTAGCACCGCCATTGCCCCAGTAGCTTGTAGTATTAACTCCGATGATCCTGCATGGTCTCATGGTTGCTGCCCGGACATATCAAAGAAGCAAAGTCGGAAGTGCAATTACTACTTGCTTTGCTTACAAAGAAGGATAGTGCAAAGGAAGAGAAAGCCAAAGAAAAGGAAAGGCAAAGAGGTGAAGTTGACATAACCTGTGGAAGTTGACATGGCAATTGTGTTCTTGTAGGCACATCAAATGAAACAAAAGGACTTTGTACCTCTAGATCTTCAGTAGGTAGTTGTTCTATTGAGAAGTACTACAAGCCGCGTTTTGTAGAGGAGTCTGTTCAGACGACGCAGAGAGGAAAACAAGCTTCAAACAACATTGACAACTCAAAAAAAAAAGAGAAGATATGATGGCTAGAAGTTGTGAGTACATATGTTAGTGGTTCTATGAAGCTTGTTAAACATTTGATATTATTTCTCCCGTTGCAATGCACTGGTATATCTGCTAGTTATTCTAAGAGCAAAGAAGAGACATCACCACACATAATTCAATGGTAGAGCACTTTGTGTAATTATTGCAATTTTCTTTCGTTCGTTTTTTGGCTCTTGAACAATCTGTACAGAGCTTGTAGTTAAAGTTTGGCAATGCTCAGCACGCATACACCTTTTACCTTTTAAGAGATAATATCTCAAATCAATCTGGACCATTGAAGTTTTATAATTTAATGAATTACTAACCAAATTAATAAAGTAAAGAAAACAAAAATAAAACCCATGCACCCCCTATTGATGGGGAGGGAATCTCGGCATGCAGGTTCAACAAATCACCGGAGAGAGCAGCCTGGGGTCCTGACTTTATTTTGGTACGTGCCATTGAACGTGAGTATACACTTTTTTTTTTTGCGAACGAACGTGATTATACACAAACAAACATGTTCAACGTATCTAAAACTTTATATGCGTATATATAAAAAATTATGGTATGTTAAAAATAAATACTTCGAATTTGCATTCTGATATACTCAAAGAATCGGTCACTCAAAAATGTTCAAAGAGCCAAAACTTGAGGACATGGGGAAAATAGATGCAAGCACGAACAATAGTTTTTTCTTTTAGATAATGAACAATAGTTACACTATTTAAATATACAAAAAGTTATTTTAGATTTTTTGAGATTAAGTTATTTCAGATTAGAACTTCAACTTGTATGAGAAATTAGAAAAAGACGGATGCATGCATGCCTACACGAAAGGAAGGAGAGGCCCGCTAGCTTCTCTGTCCCCGTGATGATAAGGGGATTTGACATTAATTAAATATAAAATATTTACCATACTATTTATAGATTACACATGCGCCAACACAATATTTAAACCTTTCCTTATTTACCCTATTTTATAAATAAAAATAAATAAATACTATTACCTCCTAGAAGGTAATGGATGATCGTGACCGTTTGATCGAAATAAATGGATAGTCCACGGTCATTTTGGGAGTACCGTAGCAATTGCCATGAAAGGAATGAGAACCAGGAGGAGCAGCGACACCACAAGGGACAACCCGTAGTATTTCAGGGTCACGAGCAACAAGGGTAGCCCAGTCACGGCAACAAAAAGCTCGAAGTAGGCGACCTCCAGTGCGTAGACCAAGGCGAAAGTAAGCACGGTGCCTTTCAGTTGCGTATTGACTCTGCCAAGGAGTGACCCAAAGGTGTGCAGCTCACCGGAGTATGTTGTGACGGCCGCGAAGAGGACGATGATCTGGATGGCTGATCTGATAATGTGGCGAATTCGAAATATTCGGCGCAAGAGAAATCGGGTGTCATATTGCATCGTTTGGGTGAGTTGAAGAAAGTCTGTTCGGCTACTGGGATCGGTGCTGTTGAGCGCCTTTATGGCGAGGTCAATCTCGTCTGGGAGGGGCTGGACGGCGAGGTCGTCATTGCCGAGAAGGAGGAGACAGCTGGAGGCGACGATAATTGTGAAGACGGCTGCGAAGAGCCTCCGGTTGTGGTTAGGGAGGAGCAGGCCTTCTTTCAGGAAATTGTAGAACGGTGGGTTCCCTATTTGGGCGGCTGCCATGGCTGAAGAAGGCTGGAGCTAGCGAGAGATAGACAAAAGGTCGAATAGAGGGTGATGAGAACAAATCTGGAGGTGTATCGCAGGTTATAAAGGCACATCTGCGCGCGCATGGCTGAGTAAAGAAACACGCTTGGACAAATCAACCATATAGAAAAAATTGATGCCGAATTGTCTGTTGAATAGAAAATATCGCTGTTGTGAGAAAGAGTCAGCAGTTAGCCATAAGTTCGTTATGCGACAAATCAACCATAATTAAGTTCGTTATGTGACAAATCAACCATAATTAACTTCATTATGCGACATCCACCAAAACTTCAGATTTCAGAAATAATGGCTACGCGTAATATGGTCCATATATGTGACTCTTCTCACAATGTAAGGCTACGCGTTGTGCTGACTCTTCTATTGGATCCGCATCAGGTAGTTGGACAAAAATTGTGGAGCCAGTATCCACTCGCGTCTTTGTGCATACAGGCTCTAGATTCATGCCCACGTGGATGCCCTGAAAATCCCACGAACGCTGCTTGCTGGCTCCGACACCCGCGAACGCAAAAACGGCTCGCAGAGCTCTCCGCTGCAGCTACATATCCGGCGGCTCGACTAATGGCGTTTGTTGATTTTTTTTTTTTTTTATGTCCACATGGCAAGAATCGGGAGCCTATATGCATATATGACGTGCATGCAAAGCATACTGGCTCCACCGAATGATGGCTCTTGTTTTTCTACGTACTCGTTAAAGATTTTTCTCCAAACATGTTTCTTACCTTTTTTACTCCACCCATTTGCTTATAACCTGTAATACACTCTCCAACTTTGTTATCATCACCTTCTATTCGGCCTTATCTATCTCAATGGCTACCTAGCTAGCTAGCTCCAGCATCCACCCATGGCGGCAACCTGGCAAAGCACGACTCGACTACCGGATCCGGCCTCTTACACTAGTACCCGAAACTATTTTGGGTGACGGGCGATTTTAGTTTCCCCGTGGCGGGCGGATACGCCCGTCACCTAGCAATGGTCACGGAAAATGACAGAATAACGGTGGCGGGCGTTTGGTGCCCGCCACGCAAATGAAAAAAAAATAAAAAAAAAATCCAAAACCGGGGAACCCACGGCCCGGACCTAGCCGGGCCGGGATGCGGGCCTGCACACCGCCGGATCAGCGCCGCCGCGGATACGGCCGCTAAACCTTGCCCGGCCGGGATCCGCGCCGGAGCCGCGCTGCCAGCCGGATCCCCGCCCGGGGCGAGCTGCAGGCCAGGATCCGCCCGCCCGGGGCGTCTGCCCGCCGGGATCCGCCCCGCCGGGGCTGCTGCGGCCGGGATCCGCCCGTCCGCCGCCCGGGATCCGCCCGTCGGGATCCACGAGGCGCCCTCGCCGCGCTGGATCCGCTCGAGAAGCCGTCCTCCGCCCCGCGGGAACGCGAGGGCGCCCGCCGCCGCGAATCGGCCGTGAGGGCGTCCTCCGCGCCGGGAACGCGAGGGCGCCGGCCGGCCGCCGGAACCGCTTCGAGGAAGTAGTTCGCCGCCGGGATCCGTCGCGCCCGCATCGGATCCGCCACCACCGCCGAACCACGCACCACCGCTACAGGCCGCCAGCCGAGATCCGCCCCCGTCATGCTGCGAGGGGGGGTGGAGGGAGGGGCGATGGGAGGGGGCCGGCGCGCTTGGGGTGGAGGAGAAGGGAGGGGCGGCGGCCGGGCGATTTTGGGTGGAGCGGAAGGGGGTGGAGGAGCTCTCGCGAGGAGAAGGGGGACGGACGCGAGGAGAACGAGGAGAGCGGCGAAGGGGCCGGTGATTTTTTTGGGGCGTGGGGAACGAGGAGAACGAGAAACCCTAGAACTTATATATATATATGGCCCGATAGGACACTTTGTTGGGCTTGGCTGGGGCTTTGGGGTATTTTACGGGCGGGCCTTTTTAACCTGCCCGCCACGGAAAATGGTTGTTATTTACGTGGCGGGCGTGTTATAAACGCCCGCCACGGTAAATTGATTTTACGTGGCGGGCAAAACCGCCTGCCACGCAAAAATAAAAATCGCCCGCCACGGTTAATCGAAGTCATTAATCGCGGGCGGACAAACTCCACGCCCGCCACGGAAAAGATTTTTCAAAGTCACGCAAAATCATTTCGTTACTAGTGTTACCGTGTGCCGTAGGCACTTAGCAAAGGCCTAAATGCACTCGGCAAAGGGCACATGGCATATTTTTCTCGGCACAGGATACCTTTGCCGAGTATCGATATCGGGCACTCGGCAAAGGCTATGCCGAGTGTCTAACGACCTTGCCAAGTGCCTAACGTGCACACGACATAGAAAAAATATAGTGACGGTGAGCAATTATGACGGAGTTCTCTTTTTTTCTTTGCTGATGCCGTCTACGGGCAATCCGCAAAAAAAATTAATTAATTTCTTTGCCGAGTAGACCCCTAATAGCACACCGCAAAAGAAATTTTATCTTTTTTTAAAAATATTTGTTGTGAGTGTCAGGGGCCATAACATACGGCAAAGAAATTTACATTTTTAAAAAAAAAAAAAATCATTGCCGAGTGTCATGCACCATAACGCACGGCAAAGAAATTTATATTTTTATAAAAAATCAATGCCGAAAAGCCGTAACACTTTCGGCAAAAGAGTTTTTAAAAAAATTATTTTCCAAAACACATATATAGCAATTTATAATCACATATATATACATATCTCGGCAAAGAAGGTGACGTGGCTCATGGCGGTGTCTAGGGATGAAAGTGGTATGGATAATCCTCCGCACTGATCCGCTCCGAATCCGAATTTTAAGGATATGGAGAAGAGTTTCTAATATCCGTGCGGATACGGATAATCCGAATCCGATTATATGCGGATGCGGTGTAGGATATGGTATTGGCAAAATCCGGCGGATATGGATTATCCGATAATTAAACACGGATTATCCGACGCTTATAATAGGATAACCGAATATTTTAATCTAACTAAACTTGAAAATATTTTAAGTATCTTTATGCTATATATAGAATGGTAATTCTATGATTGTCTATTTGCCTAATTTGTAGGCAATGGGGGTTGTCTTGTGATTTCCTAATTTTTTTTCTATTTTAAGCATACATGAAGTCGTCCTGTACTTGATCCTGTAGTTAAAGAAGCCTCGTCCAGTTATATGTACTTTTATATTTACTTCTTTATATGCTTCTTTAATAGTGTTAAATCCAAATTTAGAACTTGTCTAAATTTTGTGAGCATATATTATCCGACTTCTAAAAGTCCGCTTCCGCTCCGACACCGGTCCGAACCCGCACCATTTCCGACATCCTAAAAAATCCGTATTCGCATCCGAATCCGCATAATATCCGATCCGCTCCGAAACCGATTAGAAAAGAAGGATTAGGATATGGGAGAGCCATTATCCGCTCCGATCCGATCCGTTTTCATCCCTAGCGGTGTCTAAGTGGGTCTAGGTGGGGTGTTGGGACATGGATCCTAGCCGGCCGGGGGAGGTGTCCTTGGGCGAAGAACACCGCACGATGACCAGCGCCGACGGTTTCAATTGTTGTCGCCGTGTCGTTCTTTCGGAAAAGCGCACGCGAGACCTCCGTTACGGCCGGGCGGAGATCATCACCTTCGCCGGTGGTTCCGCCGGAGCCGATGGCCTTAACCACCGCCGGGCGTCGGGCCGGGCGGAGGTCGCCACCTCCGCAAGTGCCTATGACTGCCGCGGAGAAGCACCGAGAGGCGGACTCGCCCCGTGATCCCGACGGCCCGTGAAGAACAAAGCAGCGGAGGTCCAAGGAGGGAGCCCGGGCCAGCTTTTGGGGGGATTTATCGGGAGGAAGGCGCCGCGAGGAGTGCAAGTACGCTGGGACTGCGTTGTGCCCAAGAAGGAAGGAATATGCCGAGAATATTGGAGGGCAAAATTGTAATCTTGTATCCCTAGGCAATTGTGAGACTACAAATAAGGGGGTAACCTCCCCTTATGGGGGGGGGGAGAATACCATTTATGGACGAGTACTACTCATTCCTACTTTGTATTTCACTACATTAACCTCTCTCCCCCAGGGCACCTCCTGGGCGAGAACCTACCCCGTGTTGAGAACCACAAGTTCAACATTGGCGCCCACCGTGGGGCCCTGACAGCAAAACCATGGCTCCACAGAAGAGAAAGAAAGCTCCCGCGAAGGCGCCGACAAGAAGCACTCGCCCAAAGCGTAACACGAGGAGCACATATGCAACTGGGGAGGAAGACCCCCCACACGATGAAGAACAGGAAGAGGAGGAGGCTGCAAGCGAAGGTGAAGACACTGTCGAGCCGGAAGGGGGAACCTCCGCTCGATCTCAGGAATTGCGCCAGCTGCAGGCCTCCCTCCAAAGATTGCAACAAGAGAGAGACAAGGCGTCAGCCGCGCACGCCGAGATCATCAAAGCTTGCGATTCGTCGGGCGGCCTCCGCCCGACTCAAATTACATCGATCATACCATCCATCCCCATATCAAGTCACTTGGCGATGAATGTAAACCCAGAAATCACACCCAACCCATCGATGCGTCCACAATGTCCCCGAGGACCGAAGGCCTTTCACCCCAAGTCCCCGTTATCCGAAGGAATACACAGACGGACACCATGGCCGCCGGATACAAACCCACCCAATTACCAAGATTCAATGGAAGGACAGATCCAAGATCAATTCATAATGAGCTATGAAGCAGCGGTAGCGTCAGCCGGAGGCAACGATGCAGTACTAGCGAAGGCTTTCATCATAGCGGCCGAAGGAGACGCTCTGGCCTGGTATTCAATGTTGAAACCTAGCTCCATATACTCTGGGAAAACCTCCGTGACAAGATACTCGAAACTTCAAAGGACTGGTCATCCAAATACTCACATCCATGGATTTATTCCAATGCAAGCAAGGCCACAATGAGCCCCTGAAATACTACTTCCAGAGATTCCTGCAGCTCAAGGCGAAGGCCCCGGACGTCCCTGACCAAGTGGCGATAGACGCAGCCATCGAGGGGCTCCGCGCAGGGGCCATTCACGGAGAACTGCACGAAACAAGCCCCGAGAACAATGCAGGAACTCGCGAATGCGGTTCGAGATTTGGATCCGATCGATGAGGATTTTCGAAAGAGGTTGGGAGAGCAAAATCGGGACAGTAAACAGACCAAGGGGGCAAGAGGAACCAACAAATAGAACCTCTCGCAACAAAGACCCAAGCGAGTAATCGGGGCAGACGTCCTAGCCTTGGATCGGCTAGTTGAGCCTAACCAACAAATAAATAGCGGGCGCCCGGACCCCCCGATAACGAAAAACCAAATCAGGATAAAGGGCCCCAGCAATATTGCCCTATTTACCCATCCCTCAGTTCAAACCAAATACATCCCTCCACTATGGCAAATGCTTACTATCCTAATTTCTTACCAGCTTGGAAACCTTCGCCTCCACCACCGACACCAAACTACTCCTCCGAATCCAAAGATGTCTTACTCAAACCCAAGGCAACACCCGACCTACATTGAAACGGGACAACCACAACACACGAAGCACCCGACTGTCAATCGATTCCCAAACTCACAATTGCCGCCACCTCCACTAGAACCCCGCCTAGCGCTCCCATGAAAAGCGAGCGAACCCAGAAAATCAATACAACCCCCACGTACCGCTCCCATCTATCGAAACCATAATGCCCATTGCCGGAGGTTCATTAATAGAATATGAAACCAAAAAGCAGAAAAGAGATCATCTCCGCTTGGTAAACAATGTAGTCAGTCCCAGGGCAAATGTTTTGGTGAGTGGTCCAAGACCCCCATAACCTTCTCGAAGCGAATCTCAAACTAGAGAGCTACCCGCACGTTGATGCCATGGTAGTAGAGACAAATGTAGCAACTTGGGAGATGAAAAGAGTCCCGATTGACACAGGAAGCTCCGCGGACATCATCTTCGCCAATGCCTTTGATAAGATGCAGTTCAATAGAAATTAACTCCAACCTTCGGATTCACCACTGATAGGGTTTGGCGGAAGACAGGTTCAGGCGCTGGGGAAAATAACCCTACCCGTGTCCTTCGCAAACGAGAAGAGTGCGAGAACAGCGGACATAACCTTCGATATTGTGGATGTCTACTCCCCATACAACGCAATATTTGGAAGAGGATTCACGAACAAGTTCAATGCAAAGCAATCCATATGGGCTACTTGTGTATGAAAATCCCAGCACTACATGGGATCATCACCGTGCACGGGAGCCAGAAAGAGGCCAGAAACATAGAAAAGGCCATATACAGGGCACACGTAAAATGTCAATTCAGTACAAACAGAAAAAGAAGACCCCGAGCAACCAGACATGAAGAAAGAGCAAACAAGTGTCAAGGGGCAAGAGAACGTAAAAAAGATCAGGATAGATGATGATCCAGATTACACAGTGACAATCAGCGCTAACCTCTCCGTAGAAGAAGAAAAAAAGAACTCATGCGGGCTCCTCGCCGTAAAGCAAGGACTTGCTTGGACGGGCAGAGACCTCCGCGTCGAGTCGACAGAGATACTATCGAGCACGCCCTAGATATTAACCCAAAAACGAGACCAAAGAAGCAACGACAGAGAAAAAAAGTCGAGGATAGAATACTCGCGGCCCAAGCGGAGGTCCGGAGATTACTCGACGCCAAAGTCATCGAGAAGTCAAGTACACCGAATCGGATGCCAAACGTGGTTCTTGTACCGAAGAAGACCTCCGGTAAGAAGAGAATGCTCATAGATTTCACAGACCTCAACAAAGCGACTAAGGACAATTATCCCCTACCGAGAATAAACACCTCTGTTGACAAAGGAGCGGGTTGTCGAAGGTTCTCATTGCTAGATTGCTATTCGGGATACCACCGGATCTGGCTAAGAAAGGAAGATGAAGAGAAAACTAGCTTCACTACACCATTCGGAACATACTGCTTCGTCAGAATACCAGGACTAAAAAACGCCGGCGCAACCTTCGCCAGGATGACAGGCAAGGTCCTGGTGGGACAATTGCTCAAAAACATGATTGCATATGTAGACGCGATCTCATAGTCACGAGCAAGAAGGAGCAAGACCACATCTCCGACCTCCGTGGAAACATTCGCAAAACCCGAAAAAAAGTCTGGTCTTAAGGCAAACCCGAGAAATGTGTCTTCGGGGTAACCAAAGCGAAGGTCCTCGTGTATGTCGTCCACTCGAAGGGGTCAAAGCCAACCCGAAAAAGACAAAGGCAGTCGGGGACATGGCGGAGCCCAAAACAAAGAAAGTAGTCCAAAAACTCACAGGCAGAATCACCGCGCTAAACGGGTTCATCTCTAAATCAGCAGAAAAAAGCCTCCCATTCTTCCAAGCCTTGAGAGGAGGAGGTCATACCAAATGGGCAGAAGAGCAGGCAGACGCCTTCGCGAAGCTCAAGGAATACTTGCAGGATCAGCTAACAGTTACAGGGCCCGACAAGGAAAAACCTCTACTCCTATATCTTGCAAAATCGGACAAAAGAAATGGAGAGACGAAGAACGCACGCAAAGACGAGCATCGAGGACGGAGATCCGGTCCTCAAAAGAAAGGCTAATGCCCGCAGAAAACCGCAGCAAAATGGGAAGGCCCGTTCATCGCAAAAGTGGCAAAGAAGGCAAGGAGCCCTCCGCCCGGTGGACAATGAGGACAATACTTCCGTCCACACATGGAATTTGGACAACCTTCACAAGTACTATGTGTAAGGTCACCTCACGCGAGCTATAAGCGGAGGTCGGACACTATTTTACTTTTCTCACAAAGGTAGAATTTACTGACTTCCAAAAAAGACTTGCACTCTTTTCCCTCACGGGGGGGAACTCCCTACCGGAGGTGAGGTTTTTAATGAGGCAAGCCTAATGTAAACTCCTCTATGATATAAAGAGGAAAAATCCCCAAGGCAAGAAACAATCAACGTAGAAAGTGACTAGCAACGCAGTCACATAATTCGACAGGGGTAAAGAAATGCTCGAGAGGACACCTCAAGGGCAAGAACGCGGAGGTTCAAACCCAGAGATGACCTCTAAAAGACCAACAACAGGTCTCGAAAATCCTCAAAACAAGTCCTACCCAAAGCGTAGGCATCGAGGTGGTGCAACATTACGCGCCAGAAGAACAAAAAGCTGAATAAAGACCTGTCCACTTCAGGCATCAGCAAAACCTCCGCCAACAAAGGCAACGAGGAAAATAAATATAATAACAGAGATAATCAAGCATGTTTCTATTTTGCTATATCATATACAAGTTACACAGGTGCTCGACATTGTACTGTCGAAGCTACAAACATCTTCACAGAAGATGGTACAGTGGTAGCGCAGACACAGGAAGACAAAGGAGATGAGCTACACCACCATGCTAGGCAACAGCTTCACTCCATGCGTGTGAAGGAACCTCCGCCTTCCACTTCCACACCCTTGTTTCGTACAGCCGGCCAGAGACCGCCATAGGAGCTTTGGGTAGATGTCGACCTCCACCAGAAAGGCAGTGAATAGACACGAAGTCGTCCTAGCAAAGGTGTCGGTCAAGCAACACTGCTCAGGCTCCAACCAAACACCAATCGCAAGCCCTAAGGCTCACCGCCAAGAATTGATAGCTCATTGGCAAGAGCTAACGACTCGTGCTGTTCTAGTCTCAACTTCCGAACAACGGATAGGAGGAGGCCCAATCACACAGCCTAGACCATCAATACTGGGATCGGTAAACCACTGCTGGACTCGAACATTGTACCTTAAATGACCTAGGGGGGGAGCCCGCGAATTATATACTAATTCATTTTACCTAACAGACCTAACAAAGGACCCAAGCAATAAAGCGCTGTTAATAATGATAGCCCTATAAAAGAAACCCCTACCCATGGCATAACCAGTCAGGTCAGATCACTAGACAGAGTACGAAACCCCCACTCTCCACAGATGAACGCAGATGTCGACCTCCGCTACCAGCAAGACGGAAGACAGGAAACCGCATACAGATTCGTAAAGAGTTAAACACTGGAGTGAGTTGAGGGGGGAGACCGCGTAAAGATTCATAACATCCCCCCGAAACTCAATAAATCTATAAAGCATCTAAATGCGAGATCCAAGCCGAAGACCCGCGAAGGTGAGAAGCAAGAAGCACCATTCACGCGGGCAGCGGAGGCCTAAGGCAAAGAAAAGCTCGCCCGCGCCCCGCATTCACGCAGTGAAAAGGAATCGGATTGGCGCCGCAAACAAGCGACCAACCACCGCTATCAAACCCGCAAGCAAAGGCTCACGGCGAAACACCTGACGCAAAGAAAGGAGAGAACGCGGGTAATGTATCACAATCTAGTGATTGAAACTAGGTGAATAAGAATTGTCTTTATTGATAAACACTTGTACAATTACAAAACTCTTCTATAAAGAGGAACAATCCTTATTCGAACCCAGGCGGAGGCCCCTCCCAAGCTACGGAGTTCGTAAAAGCCATTCGCGCGTCGCCTAAGTCAAACAGTACATCTTCGTACATCTCATCTACACTAGGAACGGCGAAGGTTTCCTTCCAAAACTCCCAAAGGCCTCCGTCAACATATACACCACCGCGATAAAAACATAAAGGATCCACCTCCTGCGCGAGGCTCCTCAGTAGGGACCTGCGCGGGGAGTCATCGATACGGACAAAATATTAGATCCCTATTTTGTAATAGTCCAAAGGATTTGTACAAGCGGAGACATACAACCGCGCAAAACCAAAAAGCTAGACAACTAAGAGCCCTAAGCATCTAGACCTCTGTGTCCTCAGCATCCGGAGGTGGCGCCTTATCCGCACCCGAAGCAACTAGCGGAGGAGCGTCCCTGGCAGCGCCATCCTCGACCGCAGTCGGCCCCCCAGGAACCTCCGTCGAAGGAACACCCTACACGTAGAATAGCGCTTAGCACAAAATCAACACAAAGATGCACAACTCTGAAATAAGAAGAAAGAAGGCAGCAGGGGCGGAGGACTAACCGGAAGAAGAGAACGAGCGAGAGACGCAGCCTCCGCGCGCCCATGAGCCGCCCAGAACCTCTTCATAAAAGAGCCCACGAACCCGGGGACGCCGCTGCCGAGATCCGCCAAGCTTGATGGATGGTGCGTGTCCTTCACTTTCGAGCCGCCGCACCCTTCGGCGAAAGGATGCGAGCAACATTCGTCGTGGCGGCCCGGCTCGAAATCGAAACTCCACGCAGCACATCCGGGAGCTTAGCAAAATTTCTCGCCATCCATGCCAAAACATCGGCACTACCGCCATCCGTGGGGAAAGGCGTGACCACCGCCCCAAAGGATGTGACGGCCTGAGCGTACGTGTGTGGGCGGCGGAGGTGCGGGACGCGTAAATACCGTCCGCTTGCCTCGCTTCTCCGGCGCTTGAGCGCGTGGCGAGGTGAGATGGGCGTTGGCTTCCTCAAGCTTCGCTTCAACGTCCCGAAGGGCCTTCTCAGCCCTCTCCGCGTGGGCGGTTAGATCATCCTGGCGCCTCCTTTGCCGCCGTAGCTTCCTTCAAGCGAAGCTCCCGCTCATCGACGAAGAACTTGTCCGGAGGCCTCCTTTCCCTCCCTCCAAGCGGAGGCTGCGCCGTCAAGTCCGTCAGGATCTTGTCGCGAGACGCGAAGCTCCCCGATGGACCCGAAGCGCCAAGACGCACTCCAAGCTAGTGGTCATCTCGCAAACAAAAGATTAGACCTCTCGCCAACGCAATAAAGCAAAAGGTGTAAGTACCAAACATATGAAACATACCGCTACACTCGATCCACGGCTTTGTTCGAACCTCCTGAACATCGCCCTCAAAAAATATTTACATATAGTATCTAATCAGAGGAGTGAGCAAGTTCAAGTGTAGAAGAAAAAACAAACAAAACATAAACAAGCAAACAAAGATAACTCACTCGGACGCCCTCCGCGACAAGACGGGGCGAAACTAACTCCACTCGGCAAAGCGGATCTTCGCCACCACCCGAAAAAGAAAAATAACACATCAACAAGATTGAAAAACTAGGAGAGCACCAAAAAGAAATAAGATACTAGAAGCAAACCTAAATCGGGCAACGCGGGCGGAGGCGCTCCGATCTGCGTGACCCTCAAGGACTTCCGCCGCCTTCACCGCCTTCGACGGAGCTCTCCGCCTCGGTGTTGGCGGCCTTAGACGCGTCATGAGCAGCCCGAGCTCCTGCATCCGGCGTAAGTGATGTTCGCCAACCGGAGGAACAAACGAGTCCTCGGCGGAGGCAATGCGTGCCTCCCGCTCAACGGCCCCGGCGAACGACGCGGACGCCGACCAACTACCTTGAAGCTCCCGGCCCGCGAATCCGCGGGCTCGGCCGGAGGTAGGAAGACCGTCTAAAGGATTGGCGGCGCCTTGAAACCTCCGACTCGGCTCCGCCTTGGAACACCCGCTACGGCGGCGGTCGGCAAGTCGACCAGCCCTCAAAGCCGACCCGGCACCACCTCCGCCGGGGGGCCGCAGCACCACCGGAAGACCCGGCGACGGGCCGGGGGCCGCTCCCGACACCTCCACCAACCGCGGCCACCGGGATTGCCCTCCTCCCGCGATGCATTTTACGCCCGCTTTCGGGCGGTTGCTTCTTCTTCTTGGCCTCCTCCTTGGCGTTAGCGGCGACCGAAGTAGCGGGAGGGGCGGGAGGAGGTCCCCTCCTGTTCCGGCTCTTCTTTGACTTCCCACGAGTCATGGAGGGAGCCTTCCTCTTCTCGCCTTGGACGGGCACCGCGGAGGCCGCCTTCTCCAGCTTAGCGGCCTGTTTGGCCTCGCGTCGTTCGATCTCCGCGAGCACCCGGCCGGAACCTTATGAGGGCCGTAGGTGACCCCCATGTCTTCGAAAATTCTGTTCGAGACGGGGCATGTTCCCCGCCCGAGACCTCACGCCGCGAGAATTCCTTCATCTTGATGGGCCCCAAAAGATCTTGGGCCTCCATCTCCCACCGATCGACACGAGGCATCCGCACCTCGTGCCTTGCGGGCATTTGGACACCAAGGCGCGGACAAGGCACCATCTCCGCCTCCCCCAAACACGGGGAGGTTAATCTTCTCCACCTCAAACCCCCTCCTTGTCTCGCTTGAGGGGTGAGTATTTCGCCAGCGCATACCTCCTCGATCAGGTCGCGACCGGAGGAGTATCGGCGAGCCGAGAGAAAGGCCTCGCGACACCTCGTCCGCTTCTCCGAAACTTGTCGCTGGGATCCGCCTGGGGGCGATATCAACAGGGGTGAGCCTTGACGCGAAGGTACCGGCTCACATCAACCCCGTCGACCGTCCTCTCGTCCGGGTAGACTTGGCGTAAAACCGGTACTCCATCCACCCGGGCTCCCACTTGTTCTTCAAAGCATAGGAGATCTCCGCCTTCTCCCCGCCACGATGACGGCGACCAATTGCAATTTCTTCTCGCTCCCATCGGGCAACTTCCGAGTCTTCTTTGCCGCTTGTGTAGCTCATAGAACTCGACGAAGTTGTTAACCTCCGCTTCTCCTCCGTAGGGACTCGCAGCTCCACACGAACCGCTAGCGCAAGGAACGCGTGGGGGAGTGAGTCGATGAATTTGAACCTCATAGGACTCCACCCCCGCCCGCAGGAAAGACGAGTACGGTAGGCGGAGACCGCAGACGAAGAAATCCTTGAAGACAATCCCCCACTGGCTTTGGGGCCCCGGTGAACACCGCACCGCCTCCCTTCACCAGCTTCACCTCGTAGTTGGCGCGGATGTGCCCCTTCGAGCGGAGATCATCGAGCATCCCCCCGGTCATCTTCGACGGACCCGGCTTCGTATGTAGCGTCGACATCTTCTCGCGCCATGAGATCTCCGGCCGGAGGCTTCGGCGTCGAAAAGAGTCTCCTCGTGTCTTGGGCGCGAGCAAACTAATTAGACCGATACGGGAGAAGCTCCGCGTATGGCCCGTAAAGTTCATGACGGGGGAAGCGGCCCCTTACGCTAAACCAGTCAGGACTCACGCACATGCAATTGAGCAACGGAGCAAAGCAAGCGGAGATGCACGCAAGTAAAGGCAGCGAAGGTGGCAAGCAACGCACAAGTAAAGGCAAAATAAGGAGGCAAGCGTAGCGAGAAAGCGGCGAGAGAGAAAACGATGACCGGGTACCCCCCCACCGCGGGGAGACGCGCCTTTATAGTCGTCCGGACGACCCTCGCATCCCAAAACGAACAATCACGACCAACGGGCGAGAAAAGCGGTCACATCGGCCTCGAAGGGCGCGTCTTTTTGTCCGTTCTGACCCCGCGGCGACGCTTCAAATTCCTCAAGGCGAAGGTCCCATGCGAACGCGTCTGGGGGAGGAACCCTCAACACCTCCGCCAAAGACACTAGCTTGTTGAGAGCGAAGGCACGCCTCCGCCTATGACCATTCCCCCTCAAGGGGGGGGACCGTTGGGACATGGATCCTAGCCGGCCGGGCGGAGGTGTCCTTGGGCGAAGAACACCGCACGATGACCGCCGCCACGGTTTGGTTGTTGTCGCCGTGTTGTTCTTTCGGAAAAGCGCTGGCATCGAGACCTCTCTACACCGGGCGGCGGAGATCATCACCTCGCTCGGGTGGCTCGCGTCGAGCCGATGGCCTTACCCACCGCGGCGTCGGCCGCGGAGGTCGCCACCTCCGCAAAGTGCCTATGGTGATGCCGCCGGAGAAGCACCGAGAGGCGGACTCCGCCCGTGATCCCGACGTCCCGTGAAGAACAAAGGCGGCGGAAGTCCAAGGATGGAGCCCTACCGCCTTGGCGGGATTTATCGGGAGGAAGGCGCCGCGAGGAGTGCAAGTATGCGGGGGACTGCGTTGTGCCCAAGAAGGAAGGAATATGCCGGGAATATTAGAGGGCAAAATTGTAATCTTGTATCCCTAGGCAATTGTGAGACTATAAATAAGGGGGTAACCTCCCTTATGGGGGGAGAATACCATTTATGGACGAGTACTACTCATTCCTACTTTGTATTTCACTACATTAACCTCTCTCCCCGTGGGCACGCGCTCGGGCGAGAACCTACCCCGTGTTGATGTAACACCCGTGTTTTTGCATCATTTTAAAATTCACTAAAAATTTGAACTTTTTCTAATAACAACTAAAACTTGATTTATTTTCCGCCAAACCGAAACCCCATTTTTCGAAAAACATGCATTCAAACTCTCATCATATAGAAAATAGGAAATCTTGCTTGTTGCTTGTCGAGCTTTATGGTCGCAAAGGATGCAAGGTAAGTTCTAGATTTTTATTATGGAAGTATGTTGCATGAGAAATGATTTACAATTTTCTCTCTGGGAAATAAAAGAGCCATCTCGTGTATTTATATACAAATGACATAATTGGATACACATAGATTCGTGAACGCGGTTAAATACATATGTGAACGCGTGTATTCCAAAACATGTATATAAATATACAAAAGAGTATGGCCACATGTATACATATGCACACCTACATAATTTACAAGTATGTGTGTGTATATATATACAAGTATTACAAAAACAAATGGAAATGGAAAATGGAAAAGAATAAAAAGTAATGGCACTCGGGCCAATTTTCTCCCTCCCCTCCTTCCTAGCCTAACTTGAGCCCAGCTTCGTGGCCCGAATGCAGCAACAGCAGCAGCCCAACATTTCCCTCCTCTTTCCTTCTCTCTTACAGACGGGCCCACCCGTCAGCTCCCTCCCATCTCCATCCTCCTCATCCCACACACACGAACAGCACCGGAGAAAATATCTTCTCCGCGTACACCCCGCGTCCGACCAGGACAATGTCGTCGCTGTGCTCAGGTCCACGCTACACCACCACGCAGGCTATCACCGCGCCGTCTTGCCGTCGAGTCGAGCCGCCGCGGCCACTGTACCCCGGTCAACACCAGCTCGCCGCCAGCCGCCATCAATGGAGCCCTGCCACAACACGTCCCATCACCTCGCTGCCAGCTCGACCCTGGTAGGCTCGGACGCGCAGGATCGGATGGATATTCGCCGGAGATTCCGCCGACCAACCATCCTGTTGCCGTTGACGACGGCACCTGCTTGGTTGCTCCGCCCGATGAGTCCCGTCGCCATCCGCCGGCACTCGTGGATGCCAGCTCGCATCGCGCTGCTCCGCCCGATCGGTCGCGTCACTGGGTCGCCTAGGCAACTGCTCCGCGTGGACCATGCCGCTGCGTCCGGCTGCCCTGCCGGAAAATATCTCCGATTGGCGGAGGGCACCGCCGCGGCTATAAATACCCACCCCGGGCTGCCGAGGAGCACCAAGCCGAGCTCAGCGCCGGGGCGACCGAGGCCGAGGCCTGCATGGGTGCACGGCGCCCTGCCTCCCTTCGTGCCGCCGTCGGCCAACTGCTGCTCGTCGCCGCCAGCCCCTCCGGACGCTGCGTCGAGGACGAAGACGACGACGGTCGCCGCGCTCGCCCTTCGCCCGCCGCCGCGCTCGGTTGCCACGCTGGTGCTCCACGTCCCCTTGCTGCCCTGCACGCCTCGCCGTGCTGCGTCCACCGCACCCGCCGCGTCCACCATGCCGCCGCCCTTACTGCGCCTCGCCCTGCCGCTACCGCGCAACGCCGCGACCACCTAGCCGCTCCACCTTGCCACAGTGCCGCACCGCGCCCAGCCACCGCGCGCACAGCCGCCTCGCCCACCGCCGCGTCGCGCACCGCGCCACGCCATGCCTACCGCCACGCCGTGCTCTGCCGCCCCACGCCACCACAGCACGCCCCGCTTAGCGCGCCACCGCACTGCTTCGCCGAGTCGACCTCGTAGAGGCCGGGAACGCCGCCTAGACCGCTCACCGCCGGCCATCCTCCCCTCTCTCTGACTCGATGCGGGTGGGGAAAAAGCGGACGAGAACGACGGGAACGACGGGCCAAAACAGAGCAGTACGCTCACCTTATCCCTTCCCCATGGGCCCACTTGTCAAAGGAAGCACCCACCTCTCTTCATTTAAATGGACTCGGTCCATGGGAAAAGAAAGGGAGAGTAGGTGCACAGCTCAGATCGGTGCACTGACCTATGGACCTTGCCTACAGCACAGTGTCCGATAGCCTGACTGTTGACCTGGACCCGCGCGTCAGCGCAAACGAAATTGCTAGAGCCACCCGAGTTGTGTACCCCCGAAAGGTGAAACTCCATTTTCCGATTGTCAGAAAAAATTCCCAGAAAATTTTGTAAATTCATTAATTGATTTATAGAATTTTATCATGTAATTATTTATATTTTATTACATGATAAAATTATATTATCATATTACCCTAATGATTTAATTAGGGATTAATAAGATAAAGTCCATATCTCATGCAAATGAACTCCGTTTTCGCGTGAAACGACTTCCATGATTCATCTAAAATCTAGCTCTATGCATCTAACCCATTGCCACCATAATGTTCTATGTTTGTTTTGTATGCTATAGTTCAAGCTAGGGTTTATCGCCGCATATAAAAGTAGTTACGACGACCCGATTAGGAGCTTCCGTCCGGGTGAAGCTAGAGACGTTCGACGCCGTGCCAATTCGTAAGAACCTCCCAGGCAAGTCCTTACCCCCCCTTTTATCATGACCTTAATATGATAATAAATGATGACATAATATGACTAAGTAAGATCGATGTAACCCGAAAGTAATAAAGTGAACCCTCCAACAAAAAGGTGAGTGGTGATTGTCTACATGGAGGTGGACTAATCACAATCGGGGATGAATCCCGCGGAGAGATGCTCGCCTCCCCTAAGGACTGGTTCATAGACCTTCTACCTAGTATAATATTACGCATGACCACACGCCGTGATGGGGCGGCTTGATTCCACACCCCGTTGGGTTGAGGTATAATTGGAGCCAAGGTGGCCGGAGTAGGCAAACGACCCATTGGGAGCGTACATGGGGAGAGTGGCCCCATGGTCCCGGTTGGCGTGGATGCTTTGGCGATCTTCCACGTAAGTGTTTGGGCGCGAGTGGCGCAGTGCTAGAGGCACATATTGATGATTTGAGATTGAGAGTGGTGTTGACAAATAGGTTGGGTAATTAGGTATTACCCAAAGTCGCCGCTGGTGATTTGGTATCACCATATTGTCTAGGGTGATGCGTCATCCTTGGGTGGCGTGTTATCCTTCCAACCCCGAGAAGTCGTGGTAAAGATTATATCGATATACCTAGGAGGCATCCAAGCTGGTACGGAATCTCGTGGGACCACCTTTGACCCGATCGTGACGTGGGAGAAGATGGCCCCTCGTGTGGGGAAAAGTGTACAACCTCTGCGAGTTAATTGAATCTATTCGAATAGCCACGCCCTTGGAATGGGCAAGTGCTAGGGCGAACATCTATGATTAGATATACATTTTGATGATGACTAACCTTGTGGTGTCATGACAAAGAAGTGATGACATGAGATAACCCGAACTAGCGAGAGCAGATTTTAGAGACTCGCTAGGGCCCAACCCTTAATAATTACAACCCCTAGTTGGGACTTGCCGAAGTACGTTTGTACTCACCCCTCTCTTTTACGTATATCGGCACACGTGAAGGTAAGATCGGCGACGAGGTAGAGGATAGCGTATCGTAGGAGTTCGAGAGGTGTTTGCTTAGGAGAAGGACGTTGAAGCCCGGATTTCATCCATGCACAAGTCCGCTTGTGGAGATACGGGCAATGTCATAGTTAATCCACCGCTTCTCGGTTGGCCAACTCGATATTGCAACCCGACATGGTGACCCTTCGTCGCCACTTTGTAAGCCCTTTCTATCCTATATTTCTATAGCTCGGTTTGCTATTAATTACGTTTACCATTAATCGTTACTAACAGCGCGTGTTTGTGGCGTGATCCTCGGGCGCAAACATCGTGTGATTAACGACCCCCATTAAAAGTGGGGCGTGATGATTGAGAACCACAAGTTCAACAGGGGGTTATGAAACGGTGGAACTCTCTTTGCCCAGTGCCAACGTTTGACACTCGGCAAAGATGGAACCTTTGACGAATGTTTCCCAGTGGCACTCGGCAAAGAGCTGCAATGCCAAGTGTCATTTGTCTGTCATGTGTTGTGCCCTAAACACTTGGCGTATCAGACATTTGCCGAGTGCCCGATATTGGGCACTCGGCAAAGAGCCGGACACTTGACAATCATCGTTTTTCCAGTAGTGCTCCATCGTTCTTCACTTTCCCAAAGGAAGGCATGCTCCACCTACGATGCACGGATACTTCAGGGGGGTTGTGTATCGCGTATCCGATACTCCGCGGATACGGATACGTCATGGATATGCCATGGATACGTATCCAGGCCGTACTAAGAAGATTGGATACGTGCTGCACTGGATACTAGTATCCGATACACGTGAACCAATTTGGATACGGCCCATGAAGCTAAATGGCCCAAGTTCCACTCTTCCACATGACGTATTGCCTTCCCCAAGCTGAGGCCGGCGGCTGCACGCTCATATTATATGCGGCGCCGATCGGCCAACGGCGGGCGAAGCCGGGCGACGGTGGGCGGCGGCCGCCGTGCAAAGTACCGCAAGCGGATGCAGCCCTCTCCTCGCCTTCGGGTGATCTCCTCTAGCCCTAGCTTTAGTCCCAACAAGATCTCCTCTAGCCCTAGCTTTAGTCCCAACAATCAACGATCCTTGTAGTTATAGTTACGTATTACGCTCACCATGTAGATGGCGTCGTGTGATGATCGTGCTCCAATTGAAGTTGATGACCAAAGAAAAGAAGAAGAATAGTGTCCTGTGAACACATGGTCCCGTGATCTATGGATGACTTTAAGCGATATTTTAATTTGTGAACTATGTTTTATATTAAATCATGTTATTATTAATATTATTAAAAAATCTTAGGCGTATCCCCCGTGTCATTGTTTTTGGAGAATAGTGTATCCGCTGTATCGGATACGTATTGTATCCGATACATGTATCCGTATCCGTGTAACGTAGTGCTCCACTACTCGGCAAAGGCTACGTCGAGTATCTAACGACCTTTTGCCGAAAGTGCCTAACATGCACACGACATAAAAAACATAGTGGGCGGGTTTGGATGAGTTCATTGCCGAGTGTTGTCTTCGCACTCGGCAAAGAAATTATATCTTTTTAACTAATTTCTTTTGCCGAGTGTGAACCCCTAATAACACATGGCAAAGAAATTTTATTTTTTTAAAAAATATTCATTGCGGAGTGTCGTGGAGCATAACACACGGCAAAGAAATTTAAATTTTTTAAAGGAAAATCATTGCCGAGTATCAGGCGCCATAACACACGGCAAAGAAATTTACATTTTTTTAAAAAAAAAAAATCAATGCTGAGTTCCAGAACCCTCGGCAAAGAGTTTTTTAAAAATATATTTTCCAAAACACATATATAACAGTTTATAATCACATATATATACATATCTCGGCAAAAAAAGGTGATGTGGCTCATGGCGGTGTCTAAGTGGGTCCGTGGGGGTTATGTAGGTACCGCAAAGTGGAACTCTCTTTGCCGAGTGCCAACGTTTGACACTCGGCAAAGAGGGAACCTTTGCCGAAGTGTTTCCCAATGGCACTTTCGGCAAAGAGCTGCGATGCCGAAAGTGTCATGTTGTTCGCTAAACACTTGGCGTATTAGACCTTTGCCGAGTGCCCGATATTTGGCACTTTCGCAAAAGAGCCTTAATAACTTGACAATCATCGTTTTCGGTATTGCTCCATCGTTCTTCAATTTCCCAAAGGAAGGCATGCACCAGTACTTTCGGCAAAGGCTACGCCGAAAGTGTCTAACGACCTTGGCCGAAGTGCCTAACATGCACACGACATAAAAAAACATAGTGACGGTGGGCGCTTTTGATGTGAGTTCACCGCCGAAAGTGTTGTCTTCGCGACTCGGCAAAGAAATTATATCTTTTTAATTAATTTCTTTGCCTAGTGTGAACCCCTAGTAACACACGGCAAAAGAATTTTTTTTAAAAATATATTCATTGCCGAAAGTGTTAGGGGCATAACACACGCAAAAAGAAATTTATTTTTTTTAAAGATAACCATTGCCGAGTACCAAGCACCATAACACACGGCAAAGAAATTTACATTTTTTAAAAAAATTCAATGCCGAGTGCCAAAACACTCGGCAAAGAGTTTTTTTTCAAAAAAAAAATTTCCAAAACACATATATAACAGTTTATAATCACATATATATACATATCTCGGCAAAGAAGGTGATGTGGCTCACGGCGGTGTCTAAGTGGGTCTAGGTGGGGGTTATGTAACGGTGGAACTCTCTTTGCCAAGTGCCAATGTTTGACACTCGGCAAAGAGGGAACCTTTGCCGAGTGTTTCCCAGTGGCACTTTCGGCAAAGAGCTGCAATGTCGAAAGTGTCATTTGTCCGTTTGGTGTTGTTAAGCTAAACACTTTCGGCTTATCGGACCTTTGTCCGAAGCACGATATTTGGCACTCGCCAAAGAGCCGGACACTTGACAATCATCGTTTTTCGGTAGTGCTCCATCGTTCTTCAATTTCCCAAAGGAAGGCATGCTCCACTACTCGGCAAAAGGTTACGCCGAAAGTGTCTAACGACCTTTGCCGAGTACCTAACGTGCACACGACATAGAAAAACATAGTGACGGTGGGCAGTTTTGACAAAGTTCCTTGCCGAGTGCTTGTCACGCCCCACTTTTAATGGGACTTTTAATCACGCCAGATTGGCGCCGGGATCACGCTACCAATACGTTTAGCGATCCACGCGAGTGAGAAATCAGTTATATAGTTAATACCGAGCAAGAAATGTATAGGATAGAGGATCTTACGGTGGTGACGAAGTGACACCTAGCCGGGTTATGAATATCGAGTAGCCAATCGCTACTGGTTGGTATATCGTCTGGGCACTTCTCCTTATTCCACGTGGCATCTTGATAGTGGATAGGAATTGGGTTCAACCTTACTCCTACTCGATCGTCTTACGGCTCCTACGCACGCGTATCCTTTACCTTGGCGACTTTACCTTCTTACGTGCGCGATGTCCGTAAAAGCAGAGGGGTGAGTACAAAGGTACTTTCAAAGAAGTCCAAACCAAGGGTGGTTTGGTAAATTAAGGGTTTGGGCCCTAGCGTAGTCTCTAAAACTGCTCTTACTAGTTCCCTGATTATCTCATCTTACCATCACCTTCACATATCTCAAAAGGTTAGTTATATCTAATCATAGATGTTCTCGCCTAGCATTCGCCCATTCCAAGGACGTGGCTATTCAATAGATTTAAGTAACTCGCAGGGTTGTACAAATTTCCCCACACGATAGGTGTTGCCTCTCGCCACCGTCATGGCTTCGGCGGACCTAACGAGATCCGTGCCGCTTGAGTGCTACTCTAGGTATGTTGGTATAATCTTCACCACGACTTCTCGGGGTTGGAAGGACAACACGCCACCACAAGGACGACGCATCACCCTAGACAATATGGTGATACCAAATCACTCGCGCTTTACGGTAATACCTAATTACCCAACCTATACTGTCAACACCACTCTCAATCTCAAATCATCCATATGTGCCTCTAGCACTGCGCCACCGCGCCCAAACACTTCCGTGGAAGACCACTCAGCATCCACGCCAACCGGACCATGGGGCCACTCTCCCCATGTCTGCTCCTAATTGATCGCTTGCCCGCTCCCGCCACCTTGGATCCCAATTATACCTCAACCCAACGGGGTGTGAATCAAGCCGCCCCATAAACGACGTGGTGGTCATACGAAATATCGCACTAGGTAGAAGGTCTATGAACCGGTCCTTAGGGAGGCGAGCATCTCTCCGCGGGATTCATCCCCGATTGTGATTAGTCCACCTCCATGTAGACAATCACCACTCACCTTTTTGTTGGAGGGTTCACTTTATTACTCAGGTTACATCGATCTTACTTAATCATATTATATCATCATTCATCATTATATTAAGGTCATGATTAAGGGGAGGGGGTAAGGACTTGCCCAGGAGGTTCTTACAACTCGGCACCGGGCGTTGAACGCCGCCGTTTGATCCGGATGAAACTCCTAATCCGGGTCGATTTAAAGCTACTTCGCGATCGGGCGATAACCTAGCTTGACTATGACATGCAAAACAAACATGGAACATTATGGTGATAATGGGTTAGATGCATAGAGCTAGATTTTAGATAAATTATGGAAGTCGTTTCACGCTAAACGGGTTATATCGCATGAGATATGGAATTTACAATATTAATCCCTAATTAAATTACTAGGGTAATATTATAATATAATTTTATCATGTAATAATATTGGAACTAATGACATGATAAAATTCTATAAATCAAATAATGAATTTACAAATTTTCTGGGAATTTTTCTGACACGGAAGCTCTACTTTTAACGTTTTGTGTACACAATCCGGTGGTCAGTAGCAATTTCCGAGTGTACACGGGAATGGGTGCATACATGGGTGACACGTGGGTCCAGCTGGACTCCACTGTGGCGGCCACATCAGCTCCACGTGGACCGTGGGGTCGCTCTAACGGATCGGGACGGAGGGAAACGGGGAGGCGACGTGGCGGCCTCGGGTTGGTTCGTCCAATGGCGTCACGACGGTAATCTTGGCGACGCCCGCGTGCGCCCCCGCGGCGTGTGCCTCCCGACGACGGCGGGCTTCGCCGAGGACTCGCGGGAGTTGCCATCCCCGGGCCGGTTCTTCGCCGCGAGGGGTTCGTTAGCATCCTTGTGACGTCCCGAACTGGATGGAGTAGGACGGGGCGGCGGAGTAGCTCACCTTCCTCGGCGGCGGCGACTACGGCGGACTTCCGTTGGCGGCGGCGCTCGGACACCGGCAACCATCGCCCAATAGGGCAGAGATTGAGTAGTGCGTAATGAAGAGGGGAGGGTGAGGGTGTGTACCGCACAAAGCAATTTGACGGGAGGCGATCGCGATGGCGGCGGGTTCCTTGACCTAGCCGGCGGCGGGCATGGAGTCTGATTTGGGGGCAACCGCGATTCCGCGAGGAGAGGAGGGGAGGGGTGGCCAAGGCGAGCACCGTGTGTCCTCGGACTGGCGGAGCTGCGAGGGGATGGCGGGGTCGACGAGCGCCGGGGTGAGGCTATTTATAGCCTCGCCGCCGCACTCGGCCCGGCGTGATATTTCGCCTCGGCGGATCTTTCGGCACCGTCCGTCATGGCCATTGATGACCTCACCGTTCCTCGATAATTCCGTCAAGCGGGCGCCAGCGGCGTGAGGCGGTCGCTCGTTGCGTCTGTCATCCACGGTGGTGGTTGCGGTCGCCATGGCGGCAAAGAAAGCCGGCCAGGTGGCTTTGTCGCCGTTTGACCTTTGCCTGTGATCGTCTCGTTGTCGGTTTTGTGGAGCGCTATGCCATTGCCTCAACGGCTCAAGCATGGCGTCATGGCGGGCTCTCGCTCGGGGAGGCAGCCGTCACGGGTCCAGAGCGAGGCGGCTGCGCTCGCCCGATCGCGTCACATCGGCGAGGGACTTCGTGCCTTCTCCCCGCGGCGCCGGTCTACTCTACCGGGATTTCGCCTGGGGCGGCGGAAGCACGAGGACGTCTCCCTGTGCCGTGGTCGTCGCCGCCGCGGGAGGTAGAAGACGACGAGGGGCGCCGTGGGTCCCTCGGCGGGCAAATGGGTAGGGAGAGGGAGAGAGCTGGGCCGTCTTGCGCTGGGCTGGTTGGGCCGACCGCCTCGGTTTCGCTTTGGGCCGCCCGAGTGCGAGAAAGAGAGGGAGAGGAGGGAGGCCGGTTCTTTGGGCCGGGAAGGAGGGGGAAAAGGGGAGGAAATGAGCCCATGACGAAGTTCTGTTTTCCTTCTTCCTTTCTATTTCTCCTTCCTTTATCCTTCTCATTTATCCTTTCTCTCCTTATTTCTCACATGTGTGTAAACAATTTACATCATAAATATTTATATAGGTACTTACACATTCCCATGACCTTTATTCATGGAAAATATTTATGCAAGGTACTTGTATAAGTAGATGTATATGTATGTGTACACTTGGCATTTCTCCCATTTATTTCGTGTGTGGCCTATATATATATTCCATAAATATTCTCACAAGCACATGTATGTCTCCACGACTTTATTATCAAGGATAATTATTTGTTGTGCTCATAAGAAAATATTCGTATATATACTATAGTGCACACAAGGTTCGGTGTTTTATTCCCGAGAGATAAACTTGTAAATCATTTCTCATGCAATATATTTCCATAATTGAAATCTAGGCTTTCCTTGCATCGTCGGTCACCACAAAGTTCGGCAAACAACAAACATGGTTTCCTATTTTCTATATGATGAGAGTTGGAACGCAGGTTTTTTGAAAAGCGGGGTTTTTGGTTTAGCGGAAATAAATCAAGTTTTAGTTGTAATTCGAAAAAGTTCAAATTTTTAGTGAATTTTAAAATGATGCAAAAACACGGGTGTTACAAATCTACCCCACTTAGATGAATCTCGTCCCTCGAGATTCCTAGTCTACGAGAGCGAAGGTCCTAATTAAGGTCTAACGGAGAGAAAGATAGAGAGGGGAGGAAAAACTTTCCATTGCTTACAAAGTCTTGTCTTTTACAGAGCCTCTACTATTATCGTGCTACTCTATTCCTAGGGCGGCACGATAGTGTGGAGGGTATGCCTTTTAGCCAATGATTCTTCTTTGCTTTGTTACCCCATTTTCCTTGGTCTTGCGTCTTCGTCTTTGTGGTCTTGGTCTTCAATCTTCCTTCTCGACTACCCCACTTAGAGAATTCATTCCTCTAAGGTGAGGGAAAATTTTCCATCCTCTGTGGCCTTCGCTTTTGTCTTCTGGCGGGTTTAGCGCCTCTTTTTGGTCGGGATTGTTGCTTTGGTTCTTCTCGGGCAACAATTAACGTGAACTTGGGTGACCACTTCGTTGGGTAACCCTAAGTTTTCTCGTTGTCTCATTATCCGCTTACATCGGCCCGTTTTTATGTTTCTCTTCTTCCTATGGATCGGATCTACCCCACTTAGAAGAGTTTTACTTCTATCTATTTGCTCCATGGCTTCTTTCTTCAGTGCCCGTAGGTTTCTCCGTTGGTGCCTTTCCTCCCGAGCAACTCTTTTTTTTTTTTTTTTTTTTTTCTCAAATTTTTTTTTTTTTTTTTTTTTTTTTTTTGGGGAAAGGTTACGGATACATCTCCCTAGGGAGGCGGCTAGTCGACCGTCGAGGTTGATGACCGGGGCGGCGATGCCGTAGGGCCGTCGACGGTCACGGGTGTGGGGGTCGCCTTCTGGCCCCGTCTTCCGGGAGGCCGAGTGAGAGGAAGGACCCGTCGAGGCCAAGGGTGGTTGGGGTTACCGGTGGTGTTGGCGGCACGGTGGCGTACATCCTTTGCCTCTCGGGAGGGTAGATGGGGATCCCTTCCTGAATGGTGGGCTCCGTCCCCATCATGGCGAACGCTCTGCGTCTGGATCTGGTGACGCGGTAGGCGGTTGTCAGCTCTTGGGCGTGGCGGCTCTGGGTGGCCTTCGGTGTCTCGGCTAGCGCGGTCTCTCTGGCGCGGCCGTGGCGACTTGCTCCCCGAGCTTGGGCGAGCCCCATCAGGAGAGACCGGATGAGCCTCTCACCCTGCTCGGCGCGGCGGACCTGGCTCCGCAGCACAGCGGCCTGCTTGTCGTAGTGCTCGTCGAGGAGTAGTAGGTAGGCCGTCTGGTTCCCCGGCGACGGACCAACCTCTGGGCCTTCTAAGGCCCTCATGCGAAGATCGGGCGGGTCGTTCTTCTTCTCGGGCGGGAAGTACTTCATGGGGTGCGGATGATGGCTTCTCTCAGAGGTGTGGCGGGGCGTCGAAGGGGGCTTGGCGCTTAACGGCTTGATAGGTGTCGGGGAAACAAAACCGATCTCGGTCACGTTCCATCCATGCGTCGGCGATGTCGGGGTAGTCTCGGCTTCCGGCGATGTAGATGGTGACCTCGCGGCGCAAGGTGCCGAAGCCTCACGTGTACTCGCGGCCTTCATACTCGGGGCCTTCGGAGATGCCAAGGTGTTGCATGGTGGTGTAAAGGAGTTGGGGAAATCCGGGGTGTTGATGCACTGGTTGTGAACCCCAGTTCTGCCGCCATCTTGGTGGGGGTTGGGTGAAAAGTCTCGGGGTGGAGGGTGAGGGTTCTGGTGGTGAGGGGAGTGTCTGGAGGATAGCAATGGAATGGTTGGAGTGGGTTGAGGGTAACGGTGAGGGTGGTGTCCGTTTTATAGTGGTTGGAGGGTGGAAGCTTAACGGCTAAGTATGGATGGTCGGTGCGGTGGTTCGGTGTGTGGGGAGAAGGAACGGGAGTGGGTCTCCTGCTCGCATTGACCTCTCGGCGGTGGCCCGGCATTGGTGAGTGTGTGGCCGGTGGCCTAGGCGGTGGGATTTCCCATGATGTGGGGCCTATGGCTCCGTCGTTGTCGATATGTCGCATGCTAACCTTTAGCATTAGCCGGGCGTTTTCGAGATTATTACGCCCTTATCCGGCTCAATTGCTCTTCGTGGGTCCGAAATCTCCGTGTCTTCAGCTTCATCTTGTACATAATGGCATTTGGTTGCCTCCCCGAGTAGTGTCTTGCGTAGCTCCTCGTGTCTTGGTTCGGGGTCAATGGTACAAAGCGATCGGTAACTTTAGGCGCGAGGCGGCGGCTTGTCCGCAATGTTACACGGTCGTCGATAAAGTATCAGCGGCGACGGCGTCAGCGACGGGTCAGAGAGAACACCGGTGTGGTTCAACGGCTACGATCGTGGAGTCCTTGGTTGTCGCCATGTCTCTGCAGGTAATCTCCTATCTACTTGGACTAAAATAGGCCGGGAGGGATAAGCACAAGGTACGATATGGATCTATCTAACTAAGATTAGAGGGAAAAGCAAGCATTTTGGGTAGGGATAGACTTTTGGGGTATCCTAGTAACACGGGTGTCAAACACAATACACACTTACCTGGTGTGAAGCGTATGAAATGGTGTGTCACGGCGAACTAAGTTTATGTGGAACTTGTCTTCATTACTCGTGACCTGAGAATTTTCCATAACGCTCACAGATCCTATTGGCTCTTCTCTTCCATTATTTTCCATGATACGAAAATAATAGAGAAAATTTTCCATAGGTTTGAAAGATTGGAACACAAACATGATGTAAACAAACAAGCGCACAATATATTACATCACGGATCGGGTTCACGATGATATAGGGTTACATCACCCATGGTGACTGTCATGACGATTATTGTACGACTTCGCAACTACTAAGGCTGGACTCATGGGTTACCACTAAAGCTAGGAACAACTACCAATGTCACTAGAAATCTAGCAACACGGTCCATAGCCAGGTCAACATGCTACTGCGGTTTACTAACTTAAGGCAACACTACTTATTTGGGACTCGTCATGCACATAACAGTGACTGGTGGGATCTGCTTTGGGTACTCTTTGCACATCACTAGGGGCATACAGGGACTTGCTTGGGTTCTTGCCAGGTCTTCGATAGTAGTGCTTCTGGCGCTTCTTTCTCTTCTTCGACTTCTCCGGGGCTTCGTGCAGCTTCGTTGACTCTCTTCATTCTCCTTCTCTGGGCTTCAATGATGGCGATCTTCTCCTCTAGCTCCTTCTTGAGGGTCTCCATCTGGGCATCCTTGTTGTCCAGGTCTTCTTTTGCCTTGCGAGCACCTGTCTCTGCCTTTATCCACATAGACACAGAGATTATGGTGGCCTCCTCTTGTGCTTTGGAGAGTTTGGCCAGTGCTATGAGGTATCGGCGGTGGAGATCAAGGTGTAGTCGGCTTCGGTGAGGGTGGCCGGCTCAACTCCCCGGTTTCGGGCCGCCATATTGCTGCGGTCGTGTCCTTGACTGGGTAGTACTTGGCATGTGATTGATCAAGTACGGCTTCAAACTCCTTTTGCGGTACACTTGGAGTGCCTTACGTGCAACCTTCCGCAAGCGTCCCCCTGGTTCATTTCCCCGTTGCGGAAAGATTCTCGCGCCCATCGTGGTATGGAAGCTTCGAGATGTGTAACGCACATCACATAATGGTACTCTACCTATTGCGGACTCACGGTAGTAGTACAACGCTTCGAGTAAACCCTAGGCTTCGTAAAACTTCCCACGGGAGTTGTGGAAACTCCGCAATTGAATAAACCATCCGTGCGTGTCCATCCTTCCATCTGTTGCATCAAAACAGAGTTTTTATGTCGATGACATGTAAGCAACATATGGGTATCGAAGTGGAACACTTAGGGTAACAAGTCCATAAGTAGAATTTCTTAAGTAATGTTTCGGAAATAAGTGCCAACCCATTTTTTTTTCTTATCCTATATCAAGCTCGGCTCGATACCACTCATCACGCCCCACTTTTAATGGGACTTTTAATCACGCGTATTGGCGCCGAGGATCACGCTACCAATACGTTTAGCGATCCACGATGGTGAGAAATCAGTTATATAGTTAATACCGAGCAAGAAATGTATAGGATAGAGGATCTTACAGTGGTGACGAAGTGACACCTAGCTGGGTTATGAATATCAGAGTAGCCAACTGCGAAGCGTTGGTATATCGTCTGGGCACTTCTCCTTATTCCACAGGCATCTTGATAGTGGATAGGAATTGGGTTCAGCCTTACTCCTACTCGATCGTCTTACGGCTCCTACGTACGCGTATCCTTTACCTTGGCGACTTTACCTTCTTCTGTGCCGATGTCTGTAAAAACAGAGGGGTGAGTACAAAGGTACTCAGCAAGTCCAAACCAAGGGTGGTTTGGTAAATTAAGGGTTTGGGCCCCCAGCGAGTCTCTAAAACTGCTCTTACTAGTTCCCGGGATTATCTCATCTTACCATCACCTTCACATATCTCAAAAGGTTAGTTATATCTAATCATAGATGTTCTCGCCTAGCATTCGCCCATTCCAAGGACGTGGCTATTCGAATAGATTTAAGTAACTCTGCAGAGGTTGTACAAATTTCCCCACACGATAGGTGTTGCCTCTGCCACCGTCATGGCTTCTGACAGACCTAACGAGATCCGTACCCGCTTGAGTGCTACTCTAGGTATGTTGGTATAATCTTCACCACGACTTCTCAGGGGTTGGAAGGACAACACGCCACCACAAGGACGACGCATCACCCTAGACAATATGGTGATACCAAATCACCCGCGGCTTTACAGGTAATACCTAATTACCCAACCTATACTGTCAACACCACTCTCAATCTCAAATCATCCATATGTGCCTCTAGCACCTGCGCCACCGCCCAAACACTTCCGTGGAAGACCACTCAAATCCACGCCAACCCGGACCATGGGGCCACTCTCCCCATGTCTGCTCCTAATCGATCGTTTGCCCTGCCCCATTACCTTGGATCCCAATTATACCTCAACCCAACGGGGTGTGAATCAAGCCGTCCCATAAACGACGTGTGGCTGTACGAAATATCGCACTAGGTAGAAGGTCTATGAACCGGTCCTTAGGGAGGCGAGCATCTCTCCGCGGGATTCATCCCCGATTGTGATTAGTCCACCTCCATGTAGACAATCACCACTCACCTTTTTGTTGGAGGGTTCACTTTATTACTCAGGTTACATCGATCTTACTTAATCATATTATATCATCATTCATCATTATATTAAGGTCATGATTAAGGGGGTAAGGACTTGCCTGGGAGGTTCTTACAACTTCGCACCGGCGTTGAACGTCGCTTCGTTTGATCCGGATGAAACTCCTAATCCGGTCGACGAAAGCTACTTCAGCGATCGGCGATAACCTAGCTTGGACTATGACATGCAAAACAAACATGGAACATTATGGTGATAATGGGTTAGATGCATAGAGCTAGATTTTAGATAAATTATGGAAGTCGTTTCACGCGAAACGGGGTTATATCGCATGAGATATGGAATTTACAATATTAATCCCTAATTAAATTACTAGGGTAATATTATAATATAATTTTATCATGTAATAATATTGGAACTAATGACATGATAAAATTCTATAAATCAAATAATGAATTTACAAATTTTAAAAATTTTTCCCTCGACACGGAAGCTCTACTTTTAACGTTTTGTGTACACAATCCGGTGGTCAGTAGCAATTTCGAGAGTGTACACAGAATGGGTGCATACACGTGGGTGACACGTGGGTCCAACTGACTCCACCGTGGCGGCCACATCAGCTCCACGTGGACCGTGGGGGTCGCTCCAACGGATCGGGACGGAGGGGAAACGGGGGCGACGTGGCGACCTCGGGTTGGTTACGGTCCAATGGCGTCCACGACGGGTAACGGCGGCGCGCGTGCGCTCCCGTGCGTGCCTCCCGACGGCGGGGCCGGCCGGAGGACTTCGCCGGAGTTGCCATCCCGGCCGGTTCTTCGCCGCGAGGTTCGTTAGCATCCTGTGGCGTCGGCCCCGGATGGATGGAGTAGGACGGGCGGCGGAGTAGCTCACCCTTCCTCGGCGGCGCGACTCACGGGCGGACTTCCGTTAGGGCGGCGCGGACACCAGCAACCATCGCCCAATAGGGCGAGATGAGTAGTGCGAGAATGAAGAGGGAGGGTGAGGGTGTGTGTACGGACAAAGCAATTTGACGTGGAGGCGGCTGCGACGGCGGCGGGTTCACGACCCTAGCGGCGGCGGCGGCGGAGCTCGATTTGGGGGCAATCGCGATTCAGCGAGGAGAGGAGGGGAGGGGGTGGCCAAGGCGAGCACCGTGTGTGTCCCGGACTCGGGCGGAGCTGCGGGATTAGGCGGGGGGTCGATCGAGCGCCGGGTGAGGCTATTTATAGCCTGGCGCCGGCACTCGGCCGGCGTGATATTTCCGCCTCGGCGAGATCTTTCCGACCGTCCGTCATGGCCATTGACCTCGGCTGGTTCCTCGGTAATTCCGTCTTTGGGCGCCCGCTGCGTCGGTGAGCTGGTCATCGTTGCGTCTCGTCATCCACGCGGTGGTGGTTGGCGGCCGCCATGGCGGCAAAAGCCCGAGCTTCGGCTCGTGGTGACGTGCCCGTTTGACCTTTGCCTCTGTGGCGTCATCGTCTCGTTGTGCAGTTGGGGATTGTGGAGGGCGCTATGCCATCGTCGTCTCCAACAACTCAAGCATGGCGCGTCACGGGCGGCCATGGCCGGACTCCGCGTCACGCGCTCGGGGGGAGACGCGGTGCACGGGTCAAGGCGGCGGCTGCGCTGCCTCGCCGCGTCACATCGGCGAGGGACTTCGTGCCTTCTCCTGTGGCGCCCGGTCTACTCTACCCGGGGCCGGCCAGGGCGGCGGGAAGCACGAGGGACGTCTCCCCCGCCGCCGTGGTCGCCGGCCGGGAGGTAGAAGACGACGAGGGCGCCGCGGGTCCCCTGGCCGGCGTGGGTAGGGAGAGGGGAGAGAGCTGGGCCGTCTTGCCCGGGCTGGTTGGGCCGACCGCCCCGGTTTCGTTTGCCGGCCCGAAAAGCGAGAAAGAGGGGAGAGGAGGGAGGCCGGTTCTTTGGGCCGGGAAGGAGGGGGAAAGGGGAGGAAATGAGCCCATGACTGAAGTTCTGTTTTCCTTCTTCCTTTCTATTTCTCCTTCCTTTATCCTTCTCATTTATCCTTTCTCTCCTTATTTCTCACATGTGTGTAAACAATTTACATCATAAATATTTATATAGGTACTTACACATTCCCATGACCTTTATTCATGGAAAATATTTATGCAAGGTACTTGTATAAGTAGATGTATATGTATGTGTACACTTGGCATTTCTCCCATTTATTTCGTGTGTGGCCTATATATATATTCCATAAATATTCTCACAAGCACATGTATGTCTCCACGACTTTATTATCAAGGATAATTATTTGTTGTGCTCATAAGAAAATATTCGTATATATACTATAGTGCACACAAGGTTCGATGTTTTATTCCCGAGAGATAAACTTGTAAATCATTTCTCATGCAATATATTTCCATAATTGAAATCTAGGCTTTCCTTGCATCGTCGGTCACCACAAAGTTTGGCAAACAACAAACATGGTTTCCTATTTTCTATATGATGAGAGTTGGAACGCAGGTTTTCGAAAGCGGGGTTTTTGGTTTAGCGGGAAATAAATCAAGTTTTAGTTGTAATTCGAAAAAGTTCAAATTTTTAGTGAATTTTAAAATGATGCAAAAACACGGGTGTTACAAGATCTTTGTCTCATGGCACTCAAAAAAGAAATTATATATTTTTTTAATTAATTTCATTGCTGAGTTAATTAATTTCTTTGCCAAGTGTGAGCCCCCGATAACACACGGCAAAGAAATTTTATTTTTTTTAAAAAAATATTCGTTGTTTAGTGTCAGGGGGCATAACACACGGCAAAGAAATTTATATTTTTAAAAAATAAAAATCATTGCCGAGTGTCAGGTGCCATAACTCACGGCAAAGGAATTTACATTTTTTTAAAAATCAATGCCGAGTGCCAGAACACTCCGCAAGGAATTTTTTTATTTTTTTTATTTTCCAGAACATACATATAACCGTTTATAATCACATATATATACTTATCTCGGCGAAGAAGGTGATGTGGCTCATGGCGGTGTCTAAGTGGGTCCAGGTGGGGGTTATGTAACGGTGGAACTCTCTTTGCCGAGTGCCAATGTTTGACACTGGTAAAGAGGGAACCTTTGTCGAAGTGTTTTCTAGTGGCACTTGATAAAGAGCTGTAATGCCGAGTGTCATTTGTCTGCCGTGTGTTGTTCGCTAAACACGCGTATCTGATCTTTGTCTATAATGTTGAGTGTCATTTATCTGCCGTGTGATGTTCGCTAAACACTTGGCGTATCGGATCTTTGCCGAGTGCTCGATATTTGACACTCGGTAAACAGTCAGACGCCGGACAATCATCATTTTCCTGTAGTGCTCCATCGTTCTTCAATTTCCCAAAGGAAGGCATGCTCCACCACTGGAAAATTTGTTTCTGACCACGAACGCACAGATATTTCTGCCTGAATTTTTCTGAGCGTACACCTTTTAAAAAAAAATATTTTCAAATCATATTTTTATGTATGTTTTTTGCACACACAGAGGAAGGTGAGGATCCAGTAGTGCTCCTCCCTGAAAAAAAGGGTCAAATTTACCGCCGCCTCTACCTGTGTCTACTACTCCTCGGCAACGACCTCGCCACCAGCCCGTCATTCTCGGGAATAAATTGGGTGGGGGAGGTCCCCATTTTACTCTAAATAGAGAGATTAGGATGTAAAATTTAATATAGAGATTAGAAAATATAGAGATTAGGGTTTAGGGTTTAATATAGAGATTAGGGTATAAGACTTAAAATATAGATTTGGGTTTAGGGACTTAATATAGAGATTAGGGTTCAATTTAGTGTTTAGGGGCTTAATATATAGATTAAGGTACAAAAATTAAAATAAAGATTAGGGTTCAACTCATAATATAGAGATTAGGGTTGAATGATTAATATAGAAATTAGGGTTCATGCTCTAATCTCTTAATATAGAGATTAGAGTAAAATGGGAGGAGGTCCTCACGATGAGGACCTTCCCCCACCCAATTCGGTTCCTCATTCTCCAGCCCCTCACAGTCGAGCTTGACCTAGGCTTGACACAAAGGTGCTCACACAGCACACAGATCCTCCAGTAGCCCAGACTTCCCTCAACTCATCCAGAAGACCCTGGATGACACCCGGTCACAAATCCACTCACCACCTATGACGTACAGTTGCCTGCCCTGATGACCAGGCTTTCCAAGTCGTTAGAGACCGATGACCGAGAACAGTAACATCCACAGTAAGAAGTCCAATCCGGCCACGGAAAAGGAAACAGCACGTCTACACCCACCGCAACCCACTTTGTATAATCAATCAATCTTCCAGTTGTCTAAATCTTATCTCTTGACTGATCCTCAGCAGTCATCACTACGCCATGGCCCATGGCCACCAAAGCAAGCTTCTCACTATCGCTTAGGGTAAACTCGCCACCGCCACGACGTATTCCGGCGAGCGCCTCTTGCAGGCGGTCAAGGAGAGGATAGGTGACCTTTTTGTGACAGCTGCAAAATGGCACAATAAGTGCCGATATAATAATCTAATCTAATTTTACAACTAAATCTACCCTACTAATGCACTAACATATACACGGCTAAGTCCATGCCAAAAAAAAAAAAAAAAAAAACCAAAACCCCCCCCACTGATACGGTCCTCCTCTACACATCCTAAAAAATATACACACAGAACCAACCGCGTACAAATGAACCATGTAGATTGTTTCTCAGCCGCCTGTCTCCTTACTCAAATCCGACGATTAGGATCGCATGTATGGTTACCCCTTGGCCTCCTACCATCTCCTACGTGCAAGCGAACCCGCACGACATCCACGCGATTTTTTCCTCTGCCCCACATAGTGAAGGTATTTAATTTCGGTAATGCAAAAGTTTCAACCACCACTAAAATTTTCAACCACCACTAAAATTACCGAGTTTCATGAAATTCGGCTTAAATTTCACCGATTTTTTAGAGCTTAACACATGAGTATTTTTTTTTTTCTAAAAAAGCTTAGATCTAAACAAATATTAGCATGATTTATGACTACACATCTATTGAATAGAAAAATACAAGTTTAGAGTTATATAAACCAGATGTATTAGTGTATTACAAAGTTTTGGAGTTGTCTTTCGGCCACCACCAAAATTACCGAATTTCACGAAAAAACAATTGAACCCTGCACATAGTCTCTCGGTTTTTGAACCCTGCACACAGTCTCTTGTTTTTTTTTTCCATGAAAATCACTGGCACTTTTAGTCAAAGAAACCAAATGCACAATGAGCCAACTTCTCGTATTAAATTAATTAGATTACAAGATGTGGGACGACCAACATACACCCACCTAGATAGTTATACTAAAATAGACAAATGACAAGATATTGGACTAACTTGCACTTACTTGGATTGTTGTTGTATTGTGAGTGCAATTTACTCTAGAATAAATATACAGTAAAGATGTCAATTTTCATTAGTCGTGTCTACTAAATTTACCTATAAATCTTTTAATACTTATCAATTTGTTGACGCCAGTTAGGGTTTCACACCAACACACCGGGAGGGCCTTGGACGCCCACGAAGGTTGCACACAACCTTGAAGCAGCGAGCACCGCAGCGTGGCAGCCCAAACCGATCTAGGGATCGGTAGGGGCGCGTAGAGCTCGGTGACGGCTGAAAGAACCTCCGAACACACCTCCGGGAAGACCCGTCGGGAGGACGCACGCGAGGGGTGCTCTAGGACCAGCGTGGCCGCCTAGAACGCCGACGAAGAACGCGGAGTTCGCCGCCGAACAGCAATGTAGAGGGGTTGAGGGAAGAAAATGACCTACAAACGGGACAGGAGATAGATTGGTTGTCGATTGGATGTAGATGGGATCAAATCGGCCATGAACCTCTTTATTATATAGAGGAGGGTGGTCTTATCCTTTTAGGAAACCGTCCTTGGACGTTTCCAAGCATCAAAAACCGACCTAAACACGATTGGAAACAAATCGGTTCGGATCTCGTACGGACACGGGGCTGCGTCGGGCTGACCGGACGCTGAATCGGCCCTGACCGGACGCACCGGTCGACGGGTCCGGTCGGTTTTTCCAGTAAGGTCTGCAGCCCGATCGCGAAGCGCAACCTGACCGACCACGGCACCGGACGCCGGACGGACGCATGGGTGCTTCCGGTCGATGCCCTGAAATCAGCCTCGATTCCGGTGACCGACCGGACTCACGGAGGGTGACCGGGCGCTCCGTCGGCGCAGCGTCCGATCGGTTTAACGAAAGATCCGCAAACCGATCGTGGGGCGACCGACCGGACGCCGCGGACGGGTCGCCGGACCGGACGCTGTGTGAGTCCGGTCATGTTCCAGAAAGCCCTTTTCGATCCTCCTCGAGAATTTGCGGTGACTTGGACCTCCAAAATATGTCTAAGTCTGGAGCGGTGACTTGGACCTCCAAAATATGTCTAAGTCTGGAATTTTGCGGTGGGTTAGCTCTCCGAAAATATGGTTAAGTCTGAATTTTTACCGTGACTTAGACCACGCCATTTTTGGATGTTAACACAATTATATGATTATAGGTTGATAGGCTAGTTACTGATATTACAGAATGCATACCCCATCTCCCATTAGGCGCTGATATTGACCAGAAGTTACCACATGCATGATGCACCTCATTGTCTATGTTCATAAATTTATAATCTACGTACATCACATACAAGTGAAATGATAAAGTCATTAATTAAGTTAAATTCAAAAATAATTCCTAAACAATATGAGCATCCGTGTCCAGTTACGGACTTAAACCTGGACAGGTAGGTTTGACCAGTATATATATATTTTTTCGAAGCTGGACCAGGTATATATATTACTCATCACCATGCAGAAATTTATCATTTCAACGGTCAATCACGCATTTGCTTCACCGGTTGGGATCTTGACGTAGTCATAGTCATGTGCCACCATCGCCTCCTTGCTGTCCATGGCTTGGAAGTAGTACACCATCGCTGCGGCGTAGTAGAAGACCATCACCAAGCCGACCAGCAGCGCGTACACGGAGAGCAGAGCCAGCCCCATTGGCATGCTCTTCTTCAAGCACGAGAGCGCCACCGTGTAGAGCGGGGACGGAGCCATGGACACCAGGTGGACCACGACGACCAGCACGCAGCCTTCCTTCCTCCACACCTTGGTCATCAGCCGCCATGCCAGCCTGAGCGCGCTCACGCCGCGGCGGTCCGCGTCGGCCACCGACGCGGCTATGGCGACAAAGAAAACGACGTTGAGGTAGAGGAACACGAGGAACGGGAGCACGAAGAGGACCACCATGTATAGAACTCCCATGTGGCGCATCACGAGCTGGAGCAGCGCGGCGAGGAGGATCAAGCATGCGACGTTGAGGAAGTCCACCATGGCGATGGTTATGAGAGGGCCCCTCAGGCGACGCCCCTTCATGATCACCTTGGTGAAGAGCTCAGGCAGCGAGTAGCGGTCGCCGGCGTAGGTGGTGGAGGCGGCAAAGAAGGCTATGATCTGTCTGGCAAAGCTTTCTGCAAAGCTGATGATTAGGAGTGCGATGTAGATTATGAGGAGCTCCTTGGCTTCTTTTAAGATCTCCGCCATGAGCTTGGCGTAATCGGCGCTTGATGGGTCCATATTCTTCATCTCGTTGATGTGGTCGAGGATGTCGGTTGCGCGCGGCAGGATGCAGAAAACATTGGTGATTTGGAGAAGAAGGAAGGGAGCGGTTACCAGGAGTAAGACAGGGACGAAGAGCTTGACGTTCTGGGTTGGAAGGAGCAGGGCGTCCTTGAGGAAGGAGAGGCATGACGAGGAGCTTGATTTGCCTTTGGTAGCCATGGCTGGCTGGTCAGTGGTCACTGAGATGATCAAGAAACCAAATGCTATGGTAGCGATGAGCTAGCTGAAGGATAAGGCTTAACAATGAAGGAACTGCCAAAGCTGAGAAGAAAATTCAAATGGCAGCAATTCGTGGATCGAGACATAATGGCACATATGCAGTCTAGTCTACGCGGAAGACTTGGAAAATTATGTGCCGTGTAGTATAGGAGTCGATGCAAAATTGCAAATACTTTGAAAAATAAGCCCACCCTATTATAGTTTGAAAGTGATGTCTACGGTTTGTAATGGAGTCTTAGGTGCCTGTTCCTCCATTTTAAATTGAATTCACTTTGCTTTGTCCTAAATGAAATTACTCTTAAATTTTCAAAGTGTTCATAAATCAATAGATAAAAGAACTGCTCTGCCAATATATATTTCTTTTTTTTCGAAAGTGGGCATTGCCCGTACTGCATTAATAGAAGTGGAAAAAGTCTTTTACATCCTAGCGGACTCCCCTAGCGAGCTGCTAGCTAGGGGGCCGACTAGGCCAAACACAAGACACAACAACAATAAAACACGAAGGTGGAGACTTCCACCACTAAACACTAGCCTACTATGACTGCATAAATGGTTGCCAACAAAGGGGGGAGAAGCCGTGGTGGAAAAGCATCCACCAGCGAGCAATGGCGGCAAAACATCCGCCCACCGAACCCAACGACGGCAAAGCATCCGCCAACGAACCAAGCATCGGTCGTCACTCCCGGCAACTCAACAGCTACCCGAGAGGAGGCTGACGACGCACACACCGCCAACGCACCAATCAAGCATCCATCACTCCCGATAACTCAAAGCTGCCCGGAGGAGGCCGACGCCGAACACAGCGGCACAAAGATCCGCTAACGAACCAATCCAACGGCCATCACTCCCGACAACTCAGCAGCTGCACGAGAGGAGGCCGATAACATGGCGGCAAAGCATCCGCCAACGAAATCATGATTGTGGCATCCTCGACCACCCCGGTGGACAAACCAAAGCGAAGATGAAGCTGAAGCACAATGCACATAGTACCAAGGAACTTTTCCGATAGGTGGTGGCCAACAACGAATCCCTCAAGAGGGAGAAAACGTCCACGACGCTAGCAACGTTGAGGAAGTGCAAGAAAGACTTTCATCCTAGAATTAGCCATAGCCCACAAGATGAACAGGTTCCTTCGACGACGCCGGCAACAAGGTGTATGACGCGGGTGGCGCCATCGCCGTCGGCTCGGCATGAGCCGAGCGGGGGTTTCACCCGAAAACAAGTTCGCCACAAGCGTAGGAGTGAGTACCTTGGCCCCACCACTGAGGGCAAGGCGGCTAGCCTTGTGAAGGGACACACGGGCACGTCCCCGGCCCGGCCGAGACGATGGAGATGCCGCCGGCTGAGATGGCCCGCCAAGTCGTCTCCAAATGAAGATGCCTCCAACCATTGACGGCAAAGTCGCTCGCCAGCTGGAGAGGCCCCCCAACCGCCACGTCTAGCCCGATGAGCCGCCGGCCGCCGGGAGTCGACTCGGCCACCGACGAGCACGGGCCACCGGGGCGAGGCCCGCGGGCACGCATCGCACGCGGCGTGGTTGCCGCCGCCGCGAGGTAGGTCGTCCATGCCTACCTCCACGCAGCCGGCCGCCACGAGTAGGTCGTCCATGCCCGCCTCCACGGCGTTGCATGTTGGGATCCAGCCGGCAAAACAGAGGATCCGCCCAAGGGCAGGCCAAAACTACTCCCCTGCGCCCCGGATCCGGCGTTGATTGACGCAATCGGCGAAGAGGCTAGACCGGCCATCCCATCAAGGAATAGCTAGGCAAAGTTGGGAGGTGGAGGAGAGGGTAAGGAAGAGAGGACAAGGGAGAAGACGACGAGAAGGGCCTTTTTGGGAGGCTGCTGCACGCAGCCGCTGCCGCAACGTAATCATCGTCAGCCAAGCAAAGCATGGCAAGGATTTCACCTGAGCCTTATGTCAAGGTGTTGCACGGTCCGATCAAGGAGGCAACAACAAGAAGTTATTCAATGGCTCCTTCACGAAGGAGATTCTCGCCACCTCTCGCACAAATGTGAGCTAAGCTTTCGCGCCCGAACTCTTAGTGCTCCCGATGACCTCTACTCCGTTCAAGGTGGAGGTAGGCTTGCAGCACCAAGCATCGATGCATGGACAGGAGGAAGGGTTTGTCGGCCGCCGCCACACGCACGGAGCCATTCCTGGACTCTCCCGTGACAAAGGGAGGCACGCACCAACTTTTGTCATTGATGTGGGCTTTCCAGCCACCACCACACCATGCGGAGCCATGCACGGACTCACCCACATCGATGGGAGGCACGCACCGCAGAGCGGTTGTCGACCGCCACCACGCCGCCTGAAGTCGTTCCCGGACTCGCCCGTGGCGAGGGAGGCGCACACTGACCTTCGTCCCAGATAGGGGCTTTCCGGCCGCCGCCACACCATGCGGAGCCATGCGTGGACTCGCCCGCGAAGGTGGGAAGAGCGCACCAGAAAGTGATTGTCAGCCACCGCCACACCGCGCGGAGTCTTAGACAGACTCGCCCGCTGTAAGGTCCTAGATGGCTAGAGGGGGGGGTGAATAGCCTATAAAAATTTTCTACAAGCTCACTAAACAAACCGGTTAGTATAACAAATGGCGAATAAGCGGTTTGCGCTAGCTCTAGTGTCTTGCAAGCCTTCTAGTGACAAGACTAAAAATGCTATGATCTCTAAGTCACACAAGGTCTATGTCACTACTCTAACTAGTGAGCAATCCTAATATGGTCCTTATGCTAGCAAGAACAACTACACAAAGCAAAGCTAGCTCTCTACTCAAAGTAAACTAGGAAGGTAAATACAAGAGTGAGAGCGATATACCAACACGTAGAGGCTATGAACCAATCACCGGGAAGAGGATGAACCAATCAACACAATGAGACGATGAGCCAATCACCAAGACAAGAGACACGTCGATGTGTTGACCCGAGTTCGCTTGTACACCGACAAGTTACTCTCCGGTTGTGCCGACCAACACAAGGATGGTGTTTGAGCTAGGCGGTGCCCTTGCTAGCCTCAACACACCACTCAACAAGTGTGGTACCCAAGACACGAGCAATGTATTCCTTGCACTTTGTCTTCCCGACGAGGAGTGTGTGATCCTCTCACAATTTCGCCCGGAGGTGGCCAAGAAACAATCTCCTCTTCTTGCCAACAACTCCACCAAATCACCAAGCCGGCTAGGAGCGGTGTCTCCAAGAGAAACAAGAAACTCACCGGCTCACAACGATCCCCAAGTGCCTCTAGATGCAAGAACTCGATGCAATGCACTTGGATCAACTCTTCTCTCAAGAATGAAGCTCAAATCAAGAATGAGAGAGGAGGGAGGCTTGCTTGCTTGCTCAAAGATGTTAGGAATGATTCAAATGACCAAGAGAGAGAGCAAGAGGCAGCCAAGGGGGTATAAATACCCCTCACCACGAAATGTGGCCGTTGGGGAAACCCACGGTTTTAGCCTGACCGGGACGCAATCGGACTCACCGGTGAGTCCGATCGGGTCCGGCCCACAACCGACAACCCCCAAACAAAGGATCGAAACCCCGTCGGGCGAAGTTCGGTCGGCGTCCGTCATGCTTCCGGGTCAGACCGAAGCATCCGGTCGGTAGCGTCCGGCCCGGCCCGAGGGCGAACCCCGGTTTACACCCTTATCGGAATTCTGACCGGACTCACCAACCGGTGCGTCCGATCACTTTCGCGTGCTTCCTGGCCAAAAAGGCCCGGCCACGCCTCGAAGCTGCGAAAAATCGTCGTTTCGTCGTCGTTCCTTCGCCTTTGCTCCAAACCAACTTCCGTCACTTGTTTCTTGTTGCCGACACGTCGAAGAACACCCCGACACCATGTGTTAGCATTTTCGAAACATTTTCGATAAGTGCGGAGTTAGCTCTTTAGGTTAGAATGTATCCATAAGAATTTTGAACCTAAAGGCACATGAGGACCGATATGTACGATAAGTTTCCCTCTTTATAGTACGGCTTATCGATCCTATAACCACCCACACCCTCTATGGTGTCTTGGGCGTGAAATCAAAAGCCCTATGGTTATACCTTTGCCTTGGGACCTTTGATCTCCAAACTCTACCGAATTGGATGCTTGATCATCTTTTGGATCACCTCGATCCATCCTCCATGATCACCATGCACCAACTTCGGCACGACCAATCTCCAATCTAATCAAACACTTAGCAATGAGAGATTAGTCCTTAGGTGTCACTAATTATCCAAAACCAAACAAGAGATCTTCACCCGTGATGGTGGCGGCGCGCACCGGCACCCATGAGCAAGCAACCCTGCCGCCGGCATCCCGCAACAAAACTACGCACACCGCGTTGCTGTCGGGACCCTACAAAATTAAGGCGAAGAAGATAGTGGGCACACTGCCCCATCGCCCGATGCCCGTGGCCACATAGTGCGCTCCGCTAAACCGCTCCATGGCCCCAACCCTTTTTGCCACCGGTAGCTCGATCGCTGCTCACCGCCGACCACCGACGCCGGGTGCCCGGCATGCTAGAAGGATGGCGGGCGTTGCTGGCCGATCGGCGCTCCCGACCGCCATCTCCACGCTCGGGGTGGAAGATGGGAACGCCGGATCCGTGCATGGGGAAGCCGGATCCGTCGTCGGCGAGCCGGATGTGCCGCCGGTGAGCTCCCGGTGACAATGTCGGCCCGAGACAGAGAGCCCTGCTGGCACCGTCGGGGAGGATGCGGACGCCGGATCTAGGCGTGGTTACACCGGACTCTCCCTCACCGACGGATGCGCCGCCGGGTGAGCTTCCCATGATAGCACCACCAGCTCCGATGTAGAGGCTCCATGGGAGCGAGGGAGCAAGGGAGAGAGGATGAAAATATCCTAGCTGCCACCATCCTCACCATCCGCCATACCTGGGCGTTCAGCTCAGGGGCGGCAACCAGGGCGGGAGGGCGCGGAGGCTCACCGCCTGCGGCGCGGCGGTGTGGGTGAAGCCCGAGTCACCCTCGAGCGAGAGTGACACGGGGCCGAGCGTCATTTTCAATACCCAAGTTCAACTCTGAATTTTCTTATATTCTCCGTCCCTCACTCTCACAAAGGCCCCACTCGTTCATCCATCCCTCACTCTCACGATGCACCCCTCCTCTTGTCCAATGTTGATGATAGTTATTGAACACTTTTATGAAGAGAGCGGGACAAACCGGATGTATCTGTTCGAGGGACTGCACCTTGCACCACCACCACCATCTCGGTGATTGCATCATCTAGCTTGGGGAGGACCCCTGTCCGAGTAAATTTTCTTTTTACTTGTTTTATTTTTTAGGCATTTATTTATCTTTGTGCTTTTATAAAAAACCATAAAAATATGAAAACCCAGAAAAACCAAATAAGAATTAGTTGGTAGATTTTCTTTCGAAATGATAAAATGAAAACCCAAAAATAGAGCATGTAATATAGTTTGCTTTAGTTCATTTCAGTTTGTTTGTTTTAAGTTTGCTTGCTTTTAGTTTGCTTTGTTATCTTGTTTTTAAGAGTCTTTGTATATAAGTAGAGTCTCATGTTTTTAAGTATGCTCAAATCTTTGAAATGCCTAGTGCTTAATTCTTCTCGCGGGTTATAAATTAATTTGACATGATAATTTGCTCTACACTTTGAAACCCGTGGGTTGCATATGCTTGATCTTTATCTAGGTAATTGACGGATATGATATGAGATAGTTTGAGCTGCTATTTTTCTTGTTCCAAATGAGACGAGATTCCTAGAGATTTATCTTTTGAAAAAAAACAATTGAAAATCCTTACATGATAAGATTCTACATGACCGAGTGTTTAAATTCCTACCGAGCCAAATATTTGATATCTAGATTAGGAAAACCTCCAAATCACATATGTTATTTGCTTTGATTTGAAGTTTGTTAAGCTTTGTTGTATACCTTTTGAGAGGTTTGTCATACTCTTAAAATCAAGGTCACGTACACACTCCACCATCCACTTGTATATATGCATCATTATGCTATTCCTACACCGGGAGTATGCATCCATTTTCATTCCATCCATCGAAATTGTGTTATGCTCCTACACCGGGTATTTAGGTTATCGTGAATAAATGCTTTTGCAAAGTTTATTTGTCTCTCTCTTATAATTATGTTGTTGTAAAAAGAGAAGCGTGGGGCTATGCAAAAGGAAATAAGAAAACAGAGTAAAAAGGACAAGTGTCCAAATAAAACAAAGGGTACTTAGATGCCCGCCTCTCGATGAAAAAAAAAAAGAGAGAAGAAGAAATAAAAAGAAGAAAAAGAAAAAGATAGCCCCTGTTTCCTTTATGTTCTCAAAGTCCAAAAATAAGAGAGAGTTTATTCCTCAAAAGGAGCAAAGTAGAATTAGGTTAGCCACTATATATTTTCCGCCATATTCCACACACATGCACTTCTTGATTTGATTGTATGACTCAACTCTCTTTGGATCCATTGTTTGACTTATAAAAATAATCTTCGCAAGTATGCAAAATTTTTTCGAGTGCCACTCCTATGAGCTCTACATAAGCCATTAATTTTTAGAGAGTGAGTGAGAGTTTACTTTGAAGAGCATGTCATTATGAGTGTTATAGAGAGGATCCATAAATACCACATATGAGTGACTTGAGAGTGTCATGCAATGAATCTCTCGAGTTTTATTTTGAAAACTTCTAAAAACTCGGGGTATGATAGTTGAAAGAGGGATTTGAAACATAGTGCTCACTTGATCATTCTTTCTTTCAGTTACCCAAGATATGTGTGAATGCTGAAAAGCCCCATGGTTAAAAAGGATAAGAGTAAGTTTGAAAGTTAAATTATTTTATATTCGAGTAGAATTTCTTGTGTGCACCTTTGTTTTGCTAAGGGACTAGCAAAAGTTAAGCTTGGGGAGCTTGTTGATGGTAGTTATTGACCACTTTTATATATGTTTTATACCATCAAATAAGGATCAATGCTAGATAAATATTATTATTACTAATGAATTCCATAAGTTTTGGTGCATACACTTGTTTTGTAGGAAGAACCCGAAAAACACCGAAAAAGAGTTTGAAAAGGGAGGGAAATGGGAAATGAAAGAAAAGGACCAAATCAAGGTCATTAGTACAATTTCGGGGTACAAATGATGAAAGAATGAAGCTCGAAGAGGCGGAGGGAAGACCCTCGGGGTGGGGCCGGCGGCATGCCCCCTTTGCCGCGCGGCACCCCCGTGGTGGAACCACGTGTACAGCTTCTAGAATGTTCCTACAACCGACCTATGGATAAGATCTAGCCCGTCCAATCAAGGGTTTGATCCAAGGGCCGAGAATCATCCAAGGGGCTATAAAAGAAGGGGCGGGGCTACCCCCTGAAACCCTAATGCATTAGTCTTCAATATTATTCAGGGGTTTAGATATTGTAATTAGAGAGAGAGATTAGTACTAGGGTTTCTAGAGATTAGAAGATTAGAGAGCTCTAGTTCTTCAAAGATTAGAGTAGTAGACTTTCTAATTTATTCAAGGAAGAGTCGAGCTCGGCTCGAGATTTCGGATCTATTATATTGGAGATATTCGGTAATAAATTTATCTTGAGTTCTCATTATGATTATGCTTTGTTTTATTATATTATTGATTGTTATGTTCTTAATATATTCTAGTTTGATATTTGATATAATTCTAGTTATTGATTATTATATGCTTGAGACCGTGGACAGCTTAGCCTTTATTTCGAGGGGTTAAGTCATATGTTATATGTAGGCATGGTGCTTAGATATAAGTTATTTGCGAATGACCGTTGTATCTTTGGGTCGTGGGATAGTTCGTGAGGGTGACAAACTGATTGAGTCTTCTATAATCCTCCCCGCATATAGTGAACATTAGGATATGGTCGCGATGGAGGCTAGTTTATCTCATTATAAATCCTCCTTAGTTGATAGACCCTCTTGCTATATAATATGATTTGCTTGTGCTATACATGAGAATATTTTACCCTTTATGCTTTGACTTAATGATTGATAGTTACTCAAAGTTCTTATCTCGTAATACCCATGATTGTCTATACTAAAATTAGTTGAGTCTCTGTATCTCTCTATCTCATGGAATACCCTAGGCATCGTTTTTATTATCTTTTATTATTGTTTTATTTATTCATTATTTCTCTTTTATATTTACCCCCTGCTAGAGTATTGGAATGATTGATTTTATGAACATAGAATGTAGAATTGCTATGAGTCATATGAATGTTGCCTCACAGTCCTTCCTTTGGGAAAAAAAATTACGATACCTGGTTCATCCTAGGTGAAGTGCTACAGTTGTATAGAGTTTATTTTCAGTTTATATCTGTGCGCTTGCGGATATAATGATTTTTATATGTGACAACGTAAGTGTAGATTTATTTTATACCCAGTGTTTCTAGGCGTCGTTGAGGAGTTAGGTTCTACCTATCCTTAATTACGACGACGTTTAGAAATGCCAACAAGGTGTATCATCCATCTTCATTGATTGTCCAAAGATTTTGAAGTGTTGCTTTGGTAGTAGGAGTTGGCAACATCCTCGCTTGCGTGCACATGTCCATAGATCCGTGTCATTCCACTTGTAGAATTTTGGGATTATCTCCCCCAATCTTTGCTTGAAGTATGTCCCTGTTCACAAAGACAAAGTAGAGATCAAGTGTAGGGGCTCTGTTGGTGGAAAAAACACCAAAAGAATCAAAACTTTATTCATTCTCTTTGAACCTTAGATACACATAGCAAGATTAATCTACTTAAGCATGACATGGGTGATAGGGTTAAAAGATAAACATTGAAGCTGCATTTAAAACATTTTAATAGAAAGGAACAACTAGCTTAACTCAGGGGGATGAGATCAAGAGTGGTAAAGAAATAATTAAAGAGATAACATGTTAAATTAATCAGGATGAATTAATCAAGGTTGTAACTTAAACATGTTTAACTCCATGCATAGAATAATCAAAGAGAGTAATAACTTACCTTGAGGAGTTACCTTTGTTATTAGAGCATGATGGTAGTGTAACACCTTGTGGCAATTCTTTGCTTCTCCCTTGAACGGCTTCTAGTGTATCTCGTTTAATGAACAACTTGGCTCCTATGTTTCACTTCTTCTTTGTCCTTATGTCAAGCCACCTTTCCATTCTTCTTTTGACCTATACTTAAACCTTTTTGCTTTCCTTATTTGTTCCTATGTGTCGAAGTGATGGGAGCATGTGAGGAGGAGCACGTCAGGATCATCTTATTGGAGTCAGCCTTCCTCCCCCAAGCTTGAGCCTTGCTATCACTCGACACTTAAGTCGAGTGTGAACATTGAAACCTATGTCCTCAAACGTTGTCCATCCTTCGTTCTTAAATCTTATCTTGTCTTTGATGTTTCTTGAGGCTTGTAGTTTTGTCTATCCACTTCTATGAGTGAGTGCATTTATTGTAGATCATTTTTGTGTGGTACCCATCTCTCCCGAAGTGGTGGTTTGACATTCGTCCCGACACCATGAATGTTCACAACATAGCTTCCTTTAGTTCTTCCATGAGGAATGAGATGGGTCTTCTTTTGCATGAAGTTATTGGATTTCATCATATGCTTTGCTTCAACACTTATTTGAGTTCATCTCTTGACTTTCCCTAATTGGAATTGAGAGTTCTTCTCTGAGGGGTTAGTCTAACAAAATATACCAGCTTCTACAATAGCATACTATCGACTCAAAATCAACCTCGACACCACATCTAATTTGAATTAAGAGGACATCTTAACCTAAGCATACACTTAGTTTAAAATGCCTATGAAAATAAAATCAACATTCCTAAACTAGGCACCATACTTCATTTAAGGAATGTATGAAGATATTCCAAACCATATAGTGTACTAAAAGCGGACAAAAGGTAGCATGAATGCATAAAAAATATTTACTCAAATAGGAATGAGAAAGCATAATTAATGTTTATCAACATGCTCATATTATAAAGGTAAGAACAACCAAGTTAATGTAGCAACATAGCAAAATATGTTTCAAAGAATGTGATTCAATGTTGTACAAATTTGGTTAGACATACCTTGTATTGTCATCCTTTGATCTTTTTGCTCCAAACCTATAAGGGTTAGTGACAACAATACTCGAAGGAATATTTTATGTGACAAGTAAAGATGTGAAATTATATTATCAAGCAATCTCTAACTTCAACCAACAAGATATGCAATATTTATGGCAAACATACGCATCTACAACCATCCCTTCAAAATCTTTGAAAACAGCTAGCATGAGGGGTTGGAGATGTCATAAATGGCAAAATTAGAGAGAGCAAATGATATAGGAGTTTTCTCAAATGAGTTTAAAGAAGTATTCGTGAAGTAGCTTCCCTACTCATCGAGGTTCTCCATCCATTGACATTGTTCTTCTTGGTCTTCCCTAGATCCTTCATAGTTTCTATGATTGGGAGTTACGTAATCATTGGGGGACTCAAGAAAGAGATCATAAGAGGATTCACTGGGGGTCAAGGATGGGATTATGAATAAGTTGAGATAGATTATCTAATCCTGGCATAGAAGGAGAGAAGACAGGGTGGCTTCTAGATAGCTTTGTTCTCCTTCTATGACATTAGACATGCCATCCTTGAGCCACTTCCCAACGTCCTTTATAAAAATAAGAAAAACACTCTAAGAGACTCTTCCTTAATAAAACTTAGATTGTAGATGTTGTTGACGGTAGTTATTGACCACTTTTATATATATGGAATGCTATCAATCATGGGATGAATGCTATTAAAGTATTATTATTTCTAATGATTTCCACGAGTTTTGGTGCACACTCAGTTTTGCAAGAGAAGTTCGGAATATTCCATAATATTGAAGAAAAGAGGAGAAATAGAGAAATAGAAGAAAAGGACCAAACCAGGGGTGATTGGTATAAATTCTAGGGGTGTAAATGAGAAGAGAAGGCAGCTCGCAAAGGCCGGAGGCCAGATCCCACAGAGTCGAGTCGGGCGGCACGGGGTGGTGCCGCGCGGCACCCCCTGGAGGAACCACGTGTCCAGCTTCTAGAACCTTCCTACAACCGACCTATGGAGTTGATCTAGTCCGTCCAATCAAGTCGGTTTGATCCAAGGGCTGAGATTCATCCTATGGGGCTATAGAAGAAGGGGCAAGGCTACCCCCTGAAACCCTAATTCATTAGCTATCTCATATCATTGATTAGAGAGGGGTCCCAATGTGAGGAACTCTCTATCTTCAATGTAGATCTAGGGTTAGACTTTCCAATGTAATAGATTAGATCTAGTTGAGAGCTAGGGAGAGCGGAGGCGTGTCCGATTCGGAGAGTCTTCGGTATGGTATGTCTTTGTATTTTCTCTATAAGATTCATGCTTTAATATATTTATCTTCTCTATTTACTTTTATGCTTTCCATATATATGTTTAGTATAGTATTTATATCATTGCATGGGATCTTTGATCGTATTGAGTGCTCTAGTTATTCTAGGTAGCTAGAGTAGTAATCTATAGTATAGATGTGGTGTTTAGACTATAGGTTACCCGAGGTTGCGCTCAATCCTCCGGTTAGTTGTGGTAGCCCTGGGGTGGCAGCTCTGTAGGGCCTTTGCAATCCACCACGTTAGGGTTGATGTTCGTAGAGCTTTTGGCAGCCTTCCCCAACTACTTCTTCCCAGTCTTTCTCCGAGTTGGAAAGGTATTGTTGCTCCAAAGTGCTTGTGTATGATTGCTATATCTATCCATACTTGATTACCTTAGAACCAAAGTATATTAGAGAAGTATTTAGGAACCTTTGCCTCTCCGTTGTCCTCTTGATTAGCTAAGCTATTCATTTACCATAGTATTCTTTGAGTTATTATTAGTAGATTACTTTTATGCTTTAGTATTCATAGTCTTGTATATATATCATTTATCACTTACCCCACTTTAGTCTAGTTGGTTTACTATGTTAGTAGATACATGATTATGAGTTATTAGAATTCTTTACCATTAGCTTCCCCGTGGGATACGATGCCCTAGAATACTCCCTAGGGGAAAAGCTACATTGATGTTAAATGGCGCTTGCGTAATCTCTTTATTCTTTTAGCACTTAACAAACGTCAACAAGCTTTTTGGCGCCGTTCTTTGGGGAAGCAATTGGCGTAAAGATTTTAATAATGATCTTGATATCTGCTAATTTAGTATATCACTAGCTTTAGTAGGATTACCCTTGTTACGTTGAGTTGTGGATTAGACAGGACACAAGATGTCGTTGCGACCTTCGACAAGATTCCATAAGAAAAGGAAAGAAGAAACATTGAAGAACCCAGATTGGAGAATAAGTCGCCGTCACAAGAATTCAATGCACATATCTCAAGTGACATACATAGAAGCTGCACATCATGGTAAGTATGATCAATAAAGGTGAGAAAGTCTTGCTCATGGACTTTAAATTTATTGAGTAGTTATCTTTTAATTTCTTGCATTATATTGCATGTTTACTTTTATTATTTCATGCATTCACTCCATTTAGTATATGTTTTCCTTTATTAAACTCACTTTGCATGTTCAGTTCTTTACATATATTCATGTCATTTGCATCTTAAAAAAAAAATCTCACCATGATCATGCTCTTTTATCTTTATTTGAGTAAATCTCTGTTTGTGCTTTCATGTTACCTTTGTTAGCCATAGTATGCTTTGGTTTGGAAATATTTCATGAGTACTTCCAAAGGCTTTTAAATTAAAAGCGTGATGCTTAGGTTAGAATGCCTTCCTCAATTAAATTAGACATGGAGTCTAGTTTGGGTATTGAACTAAATGTTGCTTGCATAGACATTGGTTATTTTGTCGACTAACCCCCCTTGAAAATTCTCAAATTCCATTCGGGTAAGTCAAGAGATGAACTCTTATCGGAGATGAAGCAAGGTGTATGATGAACTCCAATAACCTCACGCAAAAGACGAAGTCAAGAACAAAGGATGGAGTTAGAATGCACTCTAAGGGATGATTCAACAAATCACACTTAACTTCAAGTGTCGAGTGATGGCAAGGTGCTAGCTTGGGGAGGAAGGTCAACTCCATTAAGATATTCCCGACATGCCCTCTTCGCATGCTCCCCTGTCATTACGACACGCTGATTTGCAATCCCTCTAATCGCTAAAATATTAGTTTTGCTTAATTCTTGTTAAAACTAATCTTCCATTTATGGTTATTAAGAGTCTCTAGACAATTAAAGCTTAAAATATCCAACTGCTAATGCTTAACAAGTTCCACTAGCTTTTTGTCTATTTGAGTTTCATTGACAGGGAATTATGAGTCAAGACGAAAGGAGACATTCGACCACTTGTACACAGCATCAATTCAACATATTACCATCATCATCAATGCTCCATCAAGGAAGGACGACATCACCTCCGTCTATCAACTTTATCTCAGCACCTACACGTCAACCTAGCTTGGGGGATACCACCCCAAGTTAGAGAAGTATCCCTTTTACTTACTATCTTTTGCTTTTCTTTAAAAAGACCATAGAAAGTTGCATAAAGTTTTAAATCAAATAAAGAGTCCTATATGTGTGTGTGTGTGTGTGTGTGTGTGTGTGTGTGTGTGTGTGTGTGTGTGTGTGTGTGTGTGTGTGTGTGTTTGCTTGTTTTTAAGGTGTGGTTAATAAAATTTAGTTAGAATAAATAAAGTTTGTCTTGGAAATGATGAAATTGCTCTACTCTAATTCTTTTTAGTGCCTTGTTTTTAACTAGAAACTCCTCCTATGTTTTGGATATATTTGTCCTGCTTTCAAATTTGCTTTATACGACTTGTGGGTAGCATACACTTGATATAAGTCTAGGTAATTGGGGGATATGATATGAGAGAGTCTGAGCATGCTATTTATCTTGCCCTTTGTGAAACTATATCTGGAGATTTACTTTGAAAATTTAAAATCCTTCATGATGAGCTCTTGTTTGGCGAGTGTTAAATTCCTACCAAAGCCATATTTATGATCATTAGATTAGGAAAACATTCCATTACATATGCTATTTGCTTTGGGTTGAGTGGTTCAAGCTTTGTTGTTACCTATGAGGAGTTCAGTCATGAAAAGACAAGTTTCCATCCACACACCTTCACTTACATATGCATTATTCGACACTTGGGAGTGATTGCAATACCATGTTTTCCCACATATACATCCATATAATTGTTTCATTCCTACACTTTGGGAATAAACACCCCATCAAACTATAGGAAGCCCATGTTTATTTACTCCAAAAATATCTTTGTTGATATCTCTCAAAAAGTTTATCAGTGGAAAGAGATTTGGGTTGCTGCTAAAAAAAGTAAAAAGGGCAGATGAAAAATGGACAAGTGTCCTACGGGCGACTAGAGCCTACCTCCCTAAAAAAATGAAAAAAAGAGAAGAGAGTAAAAAGGACAAGTGTCCAATTGAAAACAATGGGTACTTAGATGCCCGCCTCTCTGAAAGAAAGAAAAGAAAAGAATGCAGCTCAAAGTTTCCAAGTTCCAAAAAGAGAGATCAAACCGACTTACACGGGTACTTAGGCTGGTGGGATGCATCTCAGCCATTGGATCAAACCGACTTGATTGGACGGTGTAGATCTACTCCCTAGGTCAGTTGTAGGAAGGCTCCAGAAGTAGGACACATGGCATGACAGGGGGGTGTCGTGTGGCCCCACATGTGGTGCCGCCTGGCTCCACATCATGACATGTGGGCCCTGGCCTTCGCGAGCTATCTTCTTTTGTCCTTTAGATCCTTGGAATTTATACTAATCGCCCCAATTTTGTCCTTTTCTTCGTTTCTCTATTTCTTCTCTTTTCTCTTTGATATTACGCTATTTTTCAAAGTTCTCCTACAAAACGAGTGTATACAAAACTTGTGGATATCATTAGTATAAACCTTATCTTCTATTGTTCTTGTTCTCATATGATCTATCATTTCATGCTAAAAAGTTGACGATAACTACCGTCAACACTAGCGCCGGACGCGCTAGTCGTGTGTTACGTTTAAAATCCGACCGTTGGCACCACCGCGCCCGAGCGGCGCCGGACGCCGTCTTTGGGCGCGCTAGGCGTCGTGGGGACGCGATCTAGAGGCGCGTATCAAAAAGGCCCGACCGCCCGGTCACGGATCGCTGGGGCGTCGGACACGCCAGGCGCATGCCCACGCTTCGTGCTTCCAACACGATGTCGGATCTTTGGGGTTCCAATGCTCGGCGTCCGGCGCCATCACATCGGACACCGGCGCGCAGCCACGCGCTACCCGAAAGTCCCGCCCACCGGCCGACACCGACCCGGCGTCCGGCGCCCGCGCATGCGAAGATCCGGCGCATGCAAAAACATGTTTTGCAGCCCGTCAACGCCGCTAACTTCACCATGCTACCCAACAAGTATACCAACTTGAGCACAAGAGTTAGCATGTTTTCACCACCAAGTTGCATCCGGCGCAATAGAAAATAGACGTTTCATTTTCTCAAAAGGATTGAATCCTACCAAGCAAGCTCAACGGGAGGGTGAGCGGTACCCAAACCCATCTCAACCCTCGCAAACACCACCGCCTTCGCAAATGTGCCAATACCACCACGTGTACATCACCATATGCTCATGTGTTAGCATTTTCACAATCAATTTTGAAGGTTTGGTTAGCTCTAGGTTAGGAATGCATGCATCTGATTGTTGAACCTAGAGGCACATGAGGATCGATGTTCTTGAAGTTTTCCCCTCTTTATAGTCCGACTATCGATCCTAAACCACTCACACCCTCTATGGTGTCTTGAATGTGAAATCAAAATGTCCCTAATGGTATACCTTCGCCTTGAGCCCATTTTGATCACCTCGATCGCATTTCCACGCCACAAGAGCACTTGATCATCTTTTGGATCACTACAATCCATCCACCATGAACAACATGCTCCACCCATGGCTTCACCAATCTCCAAACTAATCAAACACTTAGCATCGAGAGATTAGTCCTTATAAGGTCATCAATTAGCCAAAACGAAACTAGAGATCTTCAAGCATCCCGATTGATCATTCTCGAGGTGGGATTTGACACCGGTCCTATCCGTCTCTACGTGAATCTAGCGGTGCCGGTGGAAATCGAGGGTGTTAGTGAGCATTGAATGCATGAGATCCTCCTATCAGAGTAGTTAGATGAGGCGGACCACTCGAGGGCAGCCTCGAGGCACCCTCGAGCGAATTGGAACTCGATACAGGGTGTCGAGGAGGCCTCGAGCGAATTGGAACCAGCCCATTTGTGGTACCCTCGAGAATCACAAATGCCTCGTGGACCCATATGCCCTCAGGAAACCTGTTGTTAGGCATCTGACACCTCGGTTATCTTTGAGGTTGATCCTCTTGTTACCAAGGTGCTTTGGGTACCCCTAATTACGGTACCTGACACTCATCGAAGACGATCTAAACATGACATATTGTTTGCTAGATTTGAAGTCTAGAATCAAAAGATATGAAATGTGCAATGGGCACCAACACTAGGCTCAAGGCACGAGAAGACATCACACCAAAACTTGACTTGAACCATTGATAGGAGGGGCTGGCCAACCTCACCACTTGGCTGGCAGGCCTGTTGGACCCATGGATTAGCCTCTGCTTCGTCATGGACCCTCCACCGCCTTTGAGGATCAATCTAAATCACATGTTTAAGTTGGTTTGATCCAAGGGCTCATGATTGACGCTCTGACCTATATAAACAGCCCCAGAACCCCATGGTTCAAGCATCCCATTTGATTGAGAGGTGTCCCATGAATGAATCGCCTCTCTCAAGAACTAGCATTCAAGAGAAGATTAGTACTCAACTCATTAGGATCTAGTCTTGAAAGCAGAGATAGAGGGAGGAAGGAGATTGGGCGAGGTGTCAGCCTGTAGCAATCAATTTCTTATTTTAGTAAGCAACATTGTTTATATTGTTCTTCTTGTTCATAGCTCTTTGAGTGCTTTAATCCATAGGAAGATATAGGTTATAGTATTCATAGGTGTAAGTGTGGTGCTTAGAACTGATTGCTTATGGATGCATCCTGCATTAGTGTGATAGCTCATATATTCAGTTAGTTTCGTTGATCCTCTATAGACCACCTCCCATTGGTAAGCAAAGTAGGAAGTGGTTGCTAGGGAGAGCATCCTCTATTGGTGTCTTTCCCTAAGTAATATCCCAAGATGGAATAGTAGAAGACATAGCTTACCAAAATTAGAACAAGAAGACCTTAGTGATCTCCTCTTCACTCTTGACATTCCTAAGTATTGTGTTGCTCCGAGTTAAGTTAGATCGTAATAACCTAACACGTTTCCCTATGGATATGATATGTACTTGGAATATCTTAGAGTGAAACCTACAACGATATCCATATGCGGAACTTATCTGTATGCGTCTTAAATATACCAACAAGCTTTCTAGCGCCATTCAGGGGAAATGGTTGTTGAGTTGACTTCGAATCTAGCTTATCCTTGTATCATATTATTTTACTTTATTATCCCTTCATTATTCTTTTTTTTTTTCTTTGTCACTATGAATTCCACTTCTATATATCAATATGTCAAACCAACAACCTTTGCATTGTGTATTATAAACATGGTTCGAAAACTATCCTTCTCGAGAGAAGGCAATGCCTACCCATACTCACACCTACAAGAGGTTGAGCAAATATGTGACTTTGCCTCCACATAGAGGGCATGTCCAATGAGACCATACAATGGAAGCTCTTTCCATTCTCTTTGATGAGAAAAGCTAAACGAAAGGTACAATCAGACCATAAGGAGTGTGCAAGGAGATTGGGAAACACTATGCTCTAAATTTTGCTTAAGAATCTTTTCCATCTCTAGAGTGGCCTGCCTTTGAATTGAGATTCTAACTTTTAAACAACATGAGGGAGAAACTCTTGACGCATTTTAAGATTGTTTTAATGACATCATCATCACTGGCCTAGACCTTGCTATTCCAGACCTGATTCTTCTTCAACATTTTTATTTAGGTCTTAGCAAGGATGATGCAGAAGACCTTAGTACAACTTCTGGAGGATCAATCCTTAGTTTGTCTATTCATCTTATACTAGACGAGAATCTGTGGACTCGGTCCCCGCACTAGCGTTTTCCTTGAGGAAAAAGTGGAATCGTTCTGCAACTATGAAGAGGAAGTTCGATAGCCAAAATACAACCATTCAAATCCCACGATTTAGATATCTATCCCAAACTATCAATTTCTCAAAATCCTCGTAGGGAAGAAGAAATTCCACCTTTGGAAAAGCCCTTTTGAATATGAGAGTAACCTCAATGGTTTTGGGAGAACAAAGAATTCTCGTCCACATAAGAGACGTCCAAGTGAACATATATATTTCAAATTCTCTTAAGGAAGAGTCTCTTAGAAAACGCCCATATTCTTACAAAGGACATTGGGAAGAACTCATAGATGGCATGTCAAAGGATGCCATAGAAGGAGAGCAAAGTTATCTAGAAGACAATCTTATCTTCTCCCCTTCTTTGCTTAGACCGGATGACTTATCCGAAACCATCTTTAAACCCATCATTGACCTAGATGGATCCTCTCTTTCTCCCGAGACTCATGTTGATCCATAGAAATCATGAAGGATCGAAGGGAGGCCAAGAAGAGGAGTGTTAATGGCTAGAGGATATTAAAACCTATGTGCTACTGCTATTGAATGGATGGACAAGGCCTTAGACAATATCAACCCGTGAGACACCAATCGAATAGAAATTTTAGACATCCATGAAGAATCAACCTTGGAGTTTGAAAAGGAAGGTGACATTAACAAGCATGGAAGTTACTTCATGAACACCTTATCATCAAGTCCTTGCTCGCATGAAAAAAAAAATCTTGAATCAATTGGTCTCTCCAATATTGCCACACATGGGATCTTCAACCTCCTTATACTCCGTGCACCTATATATTTAGAAAGGGTGGTTGTAGATGCATTTGTTCATCATAAATATTCCAGGTCTCGTTGGCATGAATCTTGAGATAGGTAAATATAAAGATTGGTGTTGGAGGAGAAACCACTTCACAAACTTAAATCAAAATTCAATGGTTTCCCAAGATTGAGTTTTTTGTCCTAAAACAATCACTATTGAGAAATAACATAAGCATTTACCTTTCGTTGTAATACCCTTATAAAATGCACACAGACAAATAATTGTGAAAATATTGTATTTTTATCACTAACCATTGCAGGTCAAGAGAGTAAAAGAACGAATGATGACAATGCAAGGTATGTCCAACCAATCGTAATGAATCATTGAATCACTTTCATGCAAACTTGATTTTGCAAAACATCTCTTATCATATTGCTCTATTATCTTGGTTGTCTCTATCTTTAAGATATGCTCAATTTGTTAAACAACAAATATGTTGTTCCATCTCCATTTGAGTAAATCTCTCAAATGCTTTCATGCTATCATTGTCTACTGTAGTATACTTTGGTTTTGATATATACTTTCATACACCTTTTAAATTAGCCATGGTGCTTCGTTTAAACTATTTTCTTGAATTAAATTAGACAAGGAGGGAAGCAGGGGGACGAAGGTATGATTCGTCATCTTTACCTTCCCAAGATGGATGATCTAACGAACTGATTTATCCTCTTGGGAGAATAGAGTGGAGAGTGAGGGTGTTGATAACGTGTTCCGAGTAATTACGAGAAGTGAAAGAGACAGATGTAATGTGAAAGAACTCGTAGTTTATTCCATTGATCACAGGGTATGAATATACACATACACACTGAGGGAGAGGTTACGGTAGGAAACTCTCCCGTCAAGAAACCACGATCGACGTGGGGAAGCAACGGTAATGTTCCGTACATGTGTGGTCTTCACGGAGAAGACTTCCCACGTAGGAGGGGAACGAGGTCGTTCCCTTTTGACCAAGATAATATCTGAGTAGGTAGAGATCACCCATCCATCCCAGATATTTGTAACAGTGCTGTAAAACCTCACTCCGCCATGTACACTACCCTCAGTCCTCCGATCCTGACCCTCCCTCCACGGGCACGAACGTCACCGTGACGCTGTCGTCGCCCTCGGCGCCTAGATCCTCCAGCAGCTCGCTCAGCGCCACTCTCATGCTGGTCTGCAGCACCACCTTGCCGGGGTGCTTCAGGGACACGAAGCTTGCAGCCATCTGCCGACCACCCGCCATGACCTTCTCGTGGTCCGCTGCGTTCACGTACACGTCGAACTTGACAAAGCCCGCGCCGTCGGCCTCGATGCCATCGACAACCAGCACCTCCACCCACTGCCCTCGTGCTTTTCCCGGCCGCCGGCTCACCTCTGCGGTCACCGCAGAATCGAGCGACACCGGGAAGCGAACGGAGTTGTGGTGCGGTGGGCGGCCTCTTCCGCGGTTCACGTCGTCGTCAGGGGTGGGCGGCCGCGCGCTGAGCCACGGCTGGCCGACCTCGGCGTACGCGTACCGGAGCCTCCCGACGTCGAGCATGTCGCGGACCGTGACTCGCACGAGCCGGGCGTCCTCGTCGTAGAACAGGAACGACGAGTCCAGCCAGTCAGTGTCGGCGAAGTCCGCGTGGCCGCCGCCGAGGCCGCGCCAGACCTCCCAGAGGCGGTCGGAGTTGGCGTGGTGCGGGTGGAAGATGGGGTCCCGGGCGGAGGAGTAGTAGGCGCCCATGTTCTCCTGGTTGACCCGCGAGAGGTCGCCGGACCATTCGTGGATTGTGTTGTGCGGGCCCAGCTCCACCGCTCCAGCTCCCGGCATCCCCAGGTCGCCGGCGCGGTAGGGCTGCCCGTGGAAGAGCGACGCCAGCGGCGCGTTGGTGACCATCTGGTTCATGCATGTTAGTATGCTACGTAAATACGCCACGTGTGAGGACATCTTGTTATTGACACGACAGATGAAATAGTGATAACAAGCTTGTTATTGATCGACCTGTTTATACATGATGTGGAGGTTGAGCTGGATTTGCTGCTCGTCGGTGCAGTTCTTATCGACGAACGAGAAGTCGAGGTCCACGACTCTCGGCGGCGCGTGCTCCGGGTTCCTCATGGGGTCGAACAGCGGGGACGTGACGTCGGCGAACTCCGGCGGCACACGCATCCCCTCTGGCACGTCCCAGCTCCAGAACGGCACGGTGAACGCGGGGTCGCCAAGGAGCCTCGCCGCGACGCGCTCGAAGAAGTAGAGGTAGGCGCGGTGGAACGGGAAGAAGAGCCACGAGTAGTGGACTTGCACGGGCATCTCCGGCCGCCCCGCCTGTCGGTAGGCGTCGGCGCAGTAGGCGCAGTGGATGTTAGCCTGCTGGTAGAAGCTGCGCGGGTCTGAGTCCGGCAGCGCCTTCATCAGCGCCACCGCGCGCGCGTACCGAGCAACGCTGTCCGCGCCGCCGGCGCCGTGTGCCGGCCGCCGCGTCCGGAGCGGCTCGCTTGGGTCGGGAAACGTGAAGTTGGTGACAGGAGCGTTGGATGCCGGCGCCGGTGGGCAGCAGTGGAACGGCGGGATCGCATCGGATGGGAGGTCGGGCTCGCCACACGACAGCATGTCGGTGACTATGGGCCTGCCGCCAGTGCCGGGCTTGTTGCCTCCGTCGCCGTCTGACAGGTGGGCATTGGACTTGGAGATGGAGACGTCGTCGGCGCAGGAGATGAGGTGAGGGTCGAGGCCTGTGGCGGCGAGGATGGTTCTTGACAGTGAGGAGGCGCATGGCCTTGTGACGAGAGGGAGCAAGGTGGTGGCCGCGGAGGCGAGGGCGCAGAACACGACGATGCGAAATGCGATCAGCAGAGTGCCGTTGCTACTACCTGCCATAGCCGCCTAGACACGGACTACCAGTACCAGTGAAGCAACGGGCTCTTTGCTGCGAGCTTGTCGCCTAAAGCTTTACCAAGCATTCAGGCTTGAAAATGGAGTAGCTGGCCAGAAAACACACACGCGCACACTTATATATACTCCACGTCCCTAGATAGACAGGGCTTCAAAAACTTTTGAAACAGCAGCAGGGGAGGCCCCTACCTATCTTTTTAGTATGTATTAGTGATTCTACCCTTATTTTAAACTCCAATAATAATTTTGCTCTTTTTTAAACTTTACACTTGTACCCTCGTTTTTTCAAACAAAAGCTCCGCCTACCCAAGTTTTTAACACGGTTGGTTCCGCTGCTATTAAATGTGAAAACAAAATAAAAATAAAAATGAGAGGCGGGACAAAAGACAAAAATACCCCCTTGGGCAATTCACCTTACCCCCTTCACGTTGTTTCTTTTCACATCGCGAGGCCATGCGCTCACGGTTCTTCTCCCCGCGACACTGTCCGCTCAGCCGGTCGCCCTCCCCTCACCTCCCGGCGCGCAGCCTCCCCGTCGTCCTCCCCTTCAGCTCGCCCCAGCGCTCAAGCCTCCCCATCACGGTTCTTCTCCCCCGGGCGAGGGAGCTCGAGGTCGGGCGCTTAGGTTTTAGCGGGCGGCGTCCCCTCGGCCGGTGGCGCTCTCCCCACGCCTCCTCCTCCCCTCACGGCCGGTGGCGAGCAGGCGGCCCACGACCGCAAATGACAGTGAGGCAACGTGTGGGAGGCGGCAGTTGCAACGTGTTGGCGTCCTCCGTCGAGCGTGCAGTCGCGTCCGGGCACAGGAGACCCTCGTCGAGCACGCAACAGTTCGCAGGAGGCCCCGAGCCTGCACGCGCGAGCACCACACGGGCATACCCACGGGCGAACAACGGCGGCACATGGGCGATGACTCTAGCGCGTGTGCATGATGGCCCCAGTGGGTGCGCAGCAGCATGCTGCGGTTTGTGCGAGCATGCCCATGAGCAGCGTGCGGGAGTTCCCTCCATGCTGCTTCCCTCCATGCTGCTGCAAAGGATTCACTGTGGAAGAAAGGACGATGGCATCTGCAGGATGAAGGAGAATCGGCGGACCGGGGCCCACATGATAGTGAAGGTAGACAGAGGGAAGCTGCAGGGGCAGGCTTGTCCTTGTGCCCAAAAGTTAACACCGTTAGGTGTAATTAATGATTGGGGTAGACTCTCCCTTCGTTTTGAAAAAGTGAGGGTAAAACGTAAAGTTAAAAAAAGGGTAAAATCACTATTGAGACTAAAAACGAGGGTAGAAACACTAAAGCCCCTTGGGTACAAGAAAATGTAGAGAGATTACAAGGCATTCAATGCCCAAAAGAAAAACAAAAATACATTAGGAGATATTCTCACACCACAAATTAAGAGCCTCAGCCGTTGGCCTTGATAGTGAAGTTCCTTTTCCATTCTTGTAGGCTGAACGGCTTGGCATAAAAAATGATAGAATTTTTAGAGCAGTGACGACAATCCCTCTAAAGATGAAAGTGTTGAAGTTGTTTCTTGCCAAACATAACATATCTAAAGGTTCAAGGTTCGTATTCCAATGAATGTTGATTGAATTCCAAAAGTCTGTGCTGAACGGGCACGTGAAGAACAAATGGAAACAAGTTTCTTCTAAATTGTTGTTGCAGAGGACGACAGGTGTAGTAGTCATCAAGCTGCCTGTTCTTTCTTCTTAGAATACTAGTGATTTATGCGCCGCATGCGCTACGCGAGCAATGGCCACGACAATATTTGTAAAGAGAATGCACATAGATATTAGATGTCCAGATATCAGCTAAATATTATAATACCAAATGTTCAGACATGATCTATATTATAGAAAACATGATCTAAATATTGCAGGAGGCAAGATAGATGTTCAGGTCGACAAAATCGTACATATAAGAGTGTAACAATATGATATCATAGTGCATGCAGGATTTTGGTGCAAATGAGTCCATTGGATTGGAACAGAAGGGTTAACTCTACGGCTGCAGATGGCGGCCGACTGAGATGGTTCAAATGATGAGTGGTCAAGCAGCTCTTCTTTGGCCAGTGTATCTTGTTCCTTGGGTGCACTTTCGGGACCTTTTGGCACGTTTTTTTGGCATAAGGCAAGATGACGTGTTTCGTCACGGAATTCATAGCTCTTTTATTGTCCCATGTTTCCTGCAAAGATTCAGCAAACTAAGGAACTTGTGCACACTAGGTAGCTGAGAAAGGTGTTCGAGTCAACATACATGCACTATATCAGAAGAAGAAAAATCAAAGAGATGAACATGCATGAGTATAAAATGGAATAAGAGATAAAATCTTGGCACCAACTCTAAACAATGTGTAATCCAAAGGATTCACATACTTTTCCTTGTACTGAAGTCTAATTATCAAATATTATATACTTTATCTCTGTAATTTTAGTTTCCTATAGATCTTCAAAAATATCTGAATCCATCCACACCACTGTCTACTTGCCAAAAAATAAAAAATAGCAGCACCAGAGACAACAACATAAACCACTTACTGAGCTCACAAATTTGGTCTGGATCTTGGTTCTTGAGCCCACACCTTTCATAGAAAAAGCAATCACAAGGATCATGGAGCAGGAGCAAGTAGCATAACAAAACTGTGTCAGAAAAAGGAAGAAAAGCAAGTGTAAACTTAGGGCTGATCAAAAAATAGCAGGGATTTTTAGATATTATAGAGTAACCTTGAGCTGTGGTCACTCGTGGATGATGACGCCGTTCCTCTGGCTCCGTTTCACCATCCCTGCCGACACCTTGACCACATGGATCCATTGGTATCCGTAGCCACGCGGCCCATCTCTTCCATCTCTATTGACAGGGCTACAAATATGCAACAAAGGGAGCAGATAGTTAACTCCAGACATGCTGTATGGTAACTGATACAAAGGAAAGAGTCGAGAAAATAAGATCAACCAACCACCAAAGCTGGATCCATAAAAAATTTAAAATAGAATCTATTGCATTGCAAGAACAATTGAAATGGAAGGGAGTCTAAAAGACCTATGGAAGTACAGACTGATGGAAGTAACATTAAACTACCACAACTTGCAGGGAAAAAAGGGAAGATATTCAAACTGGAATGACCACACCATGAGTAAAGAGCCACATTCTGCATAAAAGTTTCGTTTTATTTGCATGAGATATTGCAAGTAAGCATAGTTTGCTTCTTAGTGATGGCTGACATCACTGTTTTGGTTGAGATGTATATAAAGTTTTGGGTTACAAAAACATAGGAAAACAAAACTGAACTTAAAATAAGAAAAGTGACCCTCGTAACATCAATGGTATCTAAAAGCTCATGTATGGCTGAGACATTATTCAAGCAAATTCATGAGTAAACAAAAACACGATAAGCCACTCAAATTAATGTTACTATTTCTAAGAAAACAAAGACCAAAAGAAAAACAAAAAAAAAAATGAGCACCTGATGCCCCTGATTGTCACTACTTTGTTCAAATACGTGTACCTTCAAATGGAGACTTATCTTCAAACAAACAGTAGTGGAATCAAAAGATAGCTACACTACATTCATTCAAATTTCAGAGTAGTCATACCCAGAAACATTAGTCATAATGATTGGACCAAATATTACTACATAGAAATAGTACACAGTTAATGCGTAGATGCTTTATTTTATTTTTTCTTTTTCATGCAATCTTTGAAGTGTCAGACCATGGCATCCTATAGCTGGAGACTCTGGAACTGTAGCGTGGGGAAAAATCATAGCACAGATTCTAGGCTGAAGTATTCAAAAATCTAGTCTGAAATCCAATGTGCATAACACTGATATAAACAGACGTGAAACAACTAAATAATCTAATCATAGACTATTGTTGAGCAGGGACATACCATTTTCTCGAAGGTGTGTGCGGATCTGCTGAGTCCGCAGGACTGAGACGCGTGGTTTTGCCTGGGAGTGAAAGAGGGGTTCCGTGAATCGAGGGAGAAAGGAAAATGGCCGCGGCGCAAGGCGTTTGAGCGGGCGAGTCCGAGGTTGGTGACGTGCCTCTGGAGCTCACGGAAATCGTCCGTTGGTGGATTCACGGGCCCGCCCCTTCAAACTCGACCGCTCTCTCACCGGCGTCGCCGCCCTCCCTCCAACGGCGATCCCACACAAGCCCGGCAGCACCTAGGAGCGGATGCAGCTGCCGACACCCGAGACCTGCCCAAAAACGCCTGCCGACGGTACCGGGAACCGAGGCCCAACGCCGCAGCGAGATTAGATTCGGCGAGGCGGCGACGCAATGTGGGAAGGGAAGACCGAGAGAGGGGAAAACGGGCGGGCGGCGGAAGAGAAGATTTGGGAAGGGAAGACCAGGGATAGCGAAAAACGGGCGGGGAAGAGAAGAAAATTACCAAGCAGCAAAGAACGGCGGATGGCCCGTAACCGAAGAGACGGGAGACGGAGGAAGCTAGTTTTATCACCGGTAAAGTAGCAAATGGGCCGACCTAATTCTCCACGAACGACCCAACTATCCCCTGGTGCGCTGGCTCCACAGAGAACCGAAAGAAGCTATCCCCACCAACAGAGAGAAGGGTATAAAGATGCACGGCATGAAAGATTTGGGCTGGCGACCCCGTCCGCGCGCTCACCCAACGGAGCGGGCCAGGCGCAGAGTCGTTCCCCAACGAACGAGGGCGCGACAACGACGCACCAGCAGGACGGAAACCATACCGCGGGCCCCACGGCAAGGACAAGCGTCGCACGACCACCAGGGCCTGGAGGCCATCTCCCAACGGCAACCGACATATGGGACCAGGCCTGCTCAACCAATCCACAGACGACAGCGCGCTAGGCTAGCCCAATCCACGCCTCTTCGACCGACGGCGGGTCCGGAGGCACCAACCAACAGGGAGGCCGACAACGCCATTGCATCCAGTTCCATCCAGTCAAAGCGGGCGACGACGACGCCGCGCGCCGGAAGGAAGACGCGGTGGGGCCTCGCCTGCGACGGCGGCGGGCGGGCGCTCGGTCAACCACCGCGAGCCGCCGATGCCCCGTGATCGCGCTGCCCGCGGTAAAATTTGATGGCGTGGACGCTGTGGCTGCGCGTTCTCTCCACAACAAATTTACTCTTTAAATTTCTAGTGTCCATGAAAAGGAGCCAAAAGAAGAGTGGCCGGCTACACCAGAATGGCAACGGAAATTCCCCTTCAAGATGTCCCATCCCTATATCTTCGCAAATTATATTCTCTTAATTTAGTGGTTGCTTGATTGGCCTCCAGTTTTTTTTTTTTTTTCTATTTCTAGCACTTTTATGAGATGTCAAAAGTGAAAATATTAAAAAGTGCTAGAAATATTAATAAAAAACCCTCCCGGCAAACTGCAAGATGTGCGATTTTAGCTGTCTAGGGCCAGCAGGTTGCTTGGGAGTTTAGAAAGCAAACAAGCTCTTATTGCTTTGTAGGAGTGTTTCGTTGAATGACCCTATCATATTATCACAGAGAGTTGTCGTACTAACAAAATCTTATTGGACCCAATGAAAATTCTCGCATCTCCACTCCAAACTATAAAATATTTTTTAGACAAATATACACTTAGATATACACGATATACACTAGGAAAATTGTCTGTGGGTTGCAACGGTATTTTCACTCTAACCCTCATATTTTTTTTTTCATCTTTAAATCCATCGATAAAAATATGTATTGACCACCCTCCACGACAATATGTATTTTGACACACTTAAAGCAATTTCTGAACACACGGGTCAGTCGTCCATCTTCACCAGGGTAGTCGTGCATAGGCTACGGATAGTTCTCCATTCATATTCGTTCATCATCAACAATGTCTCAATGTTGGTCGTTTTTCATAGCCATACAACAAATTAGCCTCTCCCTTGTGCGCGGTCACGTAGGATTAAGCTCTTCATCCACACAAGTCAATGCCGTATGTCAAGACAGCTCACAATTAACTTAATTGGATCATATAACAACCCAAAAAAGAATCATAGTTATTTGTGCTCCGCGTCATGTAAAAGCTTCTAACTAAGTCTAATGTTCTTAGATTTTTTTAAAAATAATTTTCTTTCTGCTCGCTCTTCTCTTTATTTTTTTCCTTCTATTTTTTCAAACTCGTATGCCTCTCTACTATTGCCTGTTTGGTTGGCCTGGAATTGGCTGGGCTGGTCTGGGTTGATCAGCTCAGCCAAAACGGCTGGCCCTAAGATGCATGGGAGAGACTGTCACCTTCGATCCGTCAACGCTGCCACCAAGGTTTTCGGCCGACCGTGCCCCTCGGTCTCCCTCTATCCATCCGCCTCCGTCAACGCGGTCGCCGCCCGCAAAGGTACGACTACAACCCAGGCTGCCGTTCTCCCGCCCGTCGTGATCTTAACTCCACGTTCCCCCCTTCCCGTCTTGTATGTTCATCCCCGAGATAGGAGCGCGTCACTATATTCATCGCCTAACTTGACAAATCCCCATGTAAGGTCGCTGTATCTGCCTCCAGCTTCACGGATCCACGCCCGAGGTCACCAACTCCGTGTCCCAGGCTGCTAAAATTGCATGCATAGAGGACGAAGCAGGCTCACTGGTCACCCGACGTGCTGCTCACACTGTTAGTGTCATTGACCTCGTCGTCCAAGGACACCTGCCTTGTAAACATCTTAACTCGCAACTCTGCCTCGCCTCCACCACCGAGCCTCGGGCACCGGCATTACTGACACTGGATGTTGGGTTCTCTTATTTTGATATATATCTATATGAATACAAATTTATTTATGAGATTCTTACTTCTTTCTTTGATTTGGTTTACAGTTCGATTTGTAGTTCTTTCTCGATTCGGTTTATAGTTCCTTCTCTTTTTTCCCTTCTATGTTTTATTCTGATAGTTGAGTGCCACAGATTTCCTTCTCGAGTTATCAATTCTGTGGACAATCGACCTCACGAGGTTGTGGGCAAGACGGAATTGGTGATTAAGGTTGGTCGCCGATTTGGACTCAATTTAGATTCGGTAATGCTCCGGTTACGTGTGTTGTACCCTGATCCTGGCTCCGGAGTCAATTTTGGTTATGTGCTGCTATATAAGACACGTCTTCCGTTTGACTGTATTCCGAAAAAAAGGAAAACAGGCGGACACAAAAGGAGGGGGGCGGAAAAAGAGGAGGTGAAAGGGCAAAAAAAGGTGAAATTTTTTTGGCAGAAATTTTCTTTCTTTATTAATATTAATAGGTATAGATATAGATTATATTTAGGGAAAAAAATTCTACTCCCTGGGAGTAGTTACTCCCATGTGTATATCTCTAGATTTATGGTGTATATGATTGAACGAAGTGTATATAGCCAAAGTATATGATCATACTAGATACATTGTTTAGCTGACATAAAACTAGCTATGATTTGTAGCATTAAGACTACCCATAAAAATAAAAATGGAGGGTCACTATTCGGGTAGGAGGGCGGGCTCCACCCCCCCCACACACACACACACACACACACACACGGCTGCTGGGTACATGAGGCCCCCTAGAGCATCCCCTTCAATTTGAGACGTTGACCGGTACGGGAAGCCCCTTGAACCTCCCCTTCAATTTGAGTCGTACATATAAAGGGATGAAGCGGCCTGATCTTCTCGGTTTAGGAGCAGAAGATGGGCTGTTTTTTGCTAATTAGCCAACAGATTATAGATACACATCATCATACAGTCAAAGCCCAGCGAAAGGAGGAAACCCTATCCACCATACCGCATCGATCCAATCTCTCCGCATTGATATTGAGCGCCACCCTCCTGCTCCACGTCGACTCATCAAGCGTCGACGACCGACGCACTGGCACGACACGACCTCACATGGGCACGGGCACGATTACTTCATGCTATTATATATTTGTCTTTTGTGAGGGGTCACAGTAGTTAAGTCGTTGTACACTTTTGTTCAGTCCGTCCTAAAATTTTGTTATGGCTTCGCCCCTGGTCGCTATAGCTTGTGTCTAACGTTTTTACAACCTTCAATTATTTTAATCCGCATGAGAAAGGCGTGGACAACTACTAAGGCTTGATGTTTTCCTTTGAGATCCTACGTGACGGGAACGAAGACAAGCAGTAGGACAGACATGCCTGATGATATTTATCCGTCCACTTCTCTTATATCAAAACCATAAAAAAAAAAACCCCTCCAATTTTCCTGTGTATGAATCGTCCGATATTCTAAAAGGATGAACAGTACCTATCTCTATAAGAATTACAGTGCTCTATTTTCCTCCAAGAATATTGAAGCCCTCAAACCTTTTGCATTTCATCCTAAACCCAGAATATCTCTGTGACAAAATGAACAAAACGAACTATATGCAGGAATCACGAATCAGCATCAACTCAACAAAGGAAGATGCTATGCGTACTGGGACCTTGGACCCAAGGGAATTTTACAGCAGCTTTGTACTCAAGTTGGCATAAAGCACCAGAAAACAAGCGTGGTGTTGCCGTGCTTTTGCTGGGCTATATGATGGAGTTAACAAAATGCTTAAATGAATTGTGTCATCTGTGCTTGTTACTTCATCCAGCATGTTGGATTAGAAGCTATACTTAGACAAGTGACGGCAAGAGTTAAACTAAAACTTCAGTGATCATACGATCACTGAGGTTTTAGGTTTTAGTTTAACTCTTGTGATGGCAGTTGAAGTGATACAGAGATCTGTGTAGATTAGAACAAACCCAATTCATTATAGATGGCAGTTGAGGAAATGACTCCATTACAATTAAATTTGAAATAAGACTACATTATCTATAGCAATATGGGTTCTGAAGAGGCGTCGTGCCAAACATGGTGACGGGGTAGGATGAACGTCAGGAGGCCTTTGTAGTTTCCCCCTTTGCAAAGCCACCTTGATTAATTTCTTATAATAATAAAAAAGATTGGACAGTAGGTTGAATGTCAATTTCTTATGAATTGTGGTATAATGCAGGATATAAAGTTTTGCTATAAAATTGATTTCATATGACATCAACATTAATAGGCTTTTTACAACCTCAGCCTGCTAGGACATTAATCAATCACATTCTCATTAGGGATGGTAGGACATTAACCAATCACATTCTCATTAGGCATGGAAAGAAGAAGGTGACCTTTAGTCTATCACTTTGATAATGAGAAACATGCAGTGATTGTTTTTCAAAATCCACGAATCACAAATAACTGAAGCCATAAAGCAGATCAATCAAGAATTGGACTAAAAGCAGATACTGCTTCTTTGGTCCTTTCTAGCACTTCTAATTCAACTGTGTGTGTAATTTCCAATGGTGTACTAACATGTATCTGGAGTATGCTATTATTAGACCTGATCCATTTGTTGAAAATTTTAAACTGTGCTAAGAAGTTTATGCAGATATTTTAAACGGTTGTCATTCATGGTTCGTGGACTGTCTTTTGGGCCATTCTCACATAGCAGAGATTGCATGCCGGGCTTGCGTTAGGCCCATTGAACTTCACCAAGGAAAGCTCGCACCAGTAAGAAAGGCCTTGGAGATCAGAACACCGAGACGACAGCGAACCTGTGGCCCGAAGTAAACCAGGCCCATCGGCGGCGTGCGGTCCCCTAGATACAACCGTGTTAATGGTAAGAAATTTTCTATAATAATTGGGAAAAAAAATTGGATGGTTCACATCGATCGAGGCGGCCGATCCGAAGGCTTTCAAAGGCATGTAGGCAATTAGAGGTAAAGACATGGAGGCAAAAATTGCCTCCTGTTGTATCTGTCCCTATGACAATGGGCCATAGAAGCAAAAAATTGCCTCTCATTCAGCTTCCACAAAATGAAGGGATTAAGAATGGGCGGTAATTGCATTCTCGTTATTCGTTTTTGGTGAAGGGTAAAATGGTAACTCCATAAATAGAACATATGATTCAAGTACTATAGTTAGAGATGAATATCATCTTATTACTTTTTTTAAAAAAACCTATAGGGTTCCTAGGGTTCGTCGTGCGTGCACAATGGAGTCGCCGCCGCCGCCGCCGGCGGTGGGAGGCGATCGCGCGAGGCCTTCTTCCTCCTCTTCAGGGCACCGCGCGCGTACGGCCGGTACCTCTCCGTATCGAACCTGGAAGCGCCGCGCAGCCACCGCGGTGTCCAAGTCCTCCAGCGCGGCTACATCTCGGAGTACCTGGAGCCCTCCTTCGTGTGGACGGCACATAGGGTGGAAGCCGGCCAGAACTACGTCCGCTTGCACAACGACGACCAGCGCTGCCTCCGTGCCAACGGCAAGCAACTCTACTGGAAGAACCTCGTCACCGCCGATGCCAGGAACGGCAGCGAGACCACGATGATCATGATGCAGTGGAGGGTCGAGGCCATCCACTTAGCCCGGAGCCCATACCCCTTCCGCCTTCGCCTGAACCTCCGGTGAGTTCGCCATCCTTTCCCCTTTCATTTGCTAATTCCTTTCTAAGAACACTGAACCTGCAAATTCCTGATGAACACAATGTGTATTCAGACGTATTCAGTATTCAGACTTATCTCTGAACCTTTCTTTCTCAGTACAATGTGTACTCAGACTGAACCTGCTAATTTCCATTGATGATTTTTCTTTCTCAGATCTGCAACATTCATTTCTTTGGATATGCAAATGGTTTAGTGAAGCAATTGTCTCGGTTAGATTTTCTTTTCTCGTACATGATGTATATCCTTTTCCTTTCCAGTACACCTGCTATATGGCGCTGATGCTTGGTAGTGGTAGCTAGTGTTAATCAGCATGGATGGGATGAAACCTATATCATCATGATCTGTAAGGTGTACATTCGTTTCAATATTGTCCGATGATTCTGTCCAGCACTTGTTTGATAGGAATTGCATGTTGTTTTTCTTCCAAAGCAAGCAGGCCATCTGCATACCAAGAGAATAGAAGCAGTACTGCCTGACTGCCTCTCGCTACAGGGTTACGTTTGGAAAGCATATGTTGGAAAGTGATGTCGATGACAAAATACCAGCAACTGTGATCTTGACATCACTGAGTGATTGAAAGATACGTAAATGTGCAACCCGTCGGATGCTTATTCTCCATTTATAGGACTGTCAGATGCTTTGATCACTGAAGTTCTCACTGCTTGTTTGACTCCTCTAGAAAATATTCTCTTATGTTGTCAACTATGCAGCTCTGACCAGGTTCTCATCTTGTGAAGATTTTGCCAGATGGAATTCTTTTTGTGTTAGCTCAATCAATTCTGAGTCATGATCCAGCTAATAATGAAGCAAAAACTGAAGGTGTCATCCTATTGGATTTGCCATTGAGAACAGCTCTGTAAATTCAGTACCAGATTTTTTTTTTCCGAACTACGATTTTGCGGACAACAGCAACACATTGAATTTTGTAAAGTATGTTGATGTAAAGGCGTACCAGCTCTAAATCAGTATCTTTTAGAGTAGTATATCATGTGTCGATGTAGTCTAATTCAGTTATTGCTCGTGGCCTGGCATCAATTAACATGACTCGTGTATGAAGTATGAGTGTTCATTGATCAAATGATGGGAACTGATTTTAATTGATCTATTCCATGTATATATAACCTCGTCCAACTGTGCGTTTACCATATCCATTTTTTTGTTGTCTGAAACCCCGGACAATAGCAACACATTGAATTTTTGGCGCTTTTTTTTTTTTTTTTTTTTTTTGCTTAGTCCGATATTTTTGTTTCAAATAAAATCGTTCTCGGTTTCTATCAAAAATAATTCAATAGCTCAATGGTTGGTTAGACAAGTTGACTATAAAACCCTGGCTCCCAGGATCAAAACCTATGGAGGCCATATTTTTTTGAACAGTGTTTGTATTATTTTTTTTTGTTTTTGTTTTTTTCTCTATGCTCTTTATTTATTTATTTTGCAACTTTTATTCATAGACACCTCATTTTTAGCTCCATAAACATACTAGTAAAATTTGAGATGATTTGAAGATAGTGTGATACACATATTTCATATGTGGCGACATCTCTCACATAGTCACATTGATCTTAGTGAGACATGTATGTCTTTGTGAGGATGTGCACCACTACTTTGTCGAGAATCCATTGAAACTTTTTTCTCATGGCTATATACCAAAAATGTTGTGTCCATGTAAGTTTTTAGATTTTTCTAGCTAGGTTAGGGTATTTTAACATTTATTATTTAGTAAATTAATAAATAATTACAATAATAAATAAACCTGCTTCCTCGAAAATTGCACAAATGCACACAACATCTTAGTTTGGATCCATGAACACCCTATTAAAGCTTCAGATGATTTAGAGATAGTGGTGATACACATATCTCACATGTGACGACATCTCTCAGTATAGTCACATTGGTCGTAGTGAGACATGTATCCTTTTGTGAGGATGTGCACCACCACTTTATCAGAATTCATTGAAACTTTTTCTTCATGACTATATACCCAAATGGTGTGTCCATGCAAAGTTTTTAGATTTTTCTAGCTAGGTTAGGGTATTTTAACATTTATTCTTTAATAAATTAATAAATAATTACAATAATAGGTAAATTTGCTCTAAAAATTTGCACAAATGCACACAACATCTTAGTTTGGATCCATGAACACCAATAAAGTGGCTCCCTATAGGGTTCGAAGCTTGGAGGTTTGGGTTAAACTCAAGGTGTGTTACCGTTGTGCTAGTAAAGTGTTTTTTTGATAGGGTTCGAACCTACCGTTCAGCAGTCTAGACCATGATTTTAGAAAAAATTGAAAAAAAATCATCACATTTGGAATTAGTAATGAGAAAAAAAGACTAGTTATAAGTTTTAGCTACAGATTAAAAAGAGAAATAAGTGTTCTTCAATAATTTGAAATTCAATCTGCCTGAGCCCATCTTTAAATGAAAAAAACATAAATGGACCACTATAATTTTGATTCGGCCTAACTTGGAGCGCATGCGGCCATTTACATCTTTTATTTTGATTCCTTTTATCATGTAGCCTTTTCCATATTTTAAGTGCTATATTTCATATTTATGCAAAAACTTGTGAATGTGTAGTGGTTAGAGACTTGCTATTGAAACCCAAGGTCCTTGGTTCGAATCCTGCGTGCACACATTTTTTTTTTTTTTTTTTTTTGAACTCATCCTAAACCATAAGATGGCACAGCAGGTGAAGTCATCATGCAACGAGCTAAAGAAGATATTCATGTTAATTACTGTCACCATCCACACAATCCAAATCCATGTAGCTGAATAAACAAAGTTGTTTTTTAAACGTCTCTCCATAATCATTCAGTCCCTTCCATACCGTTACATGTTTCCAAACATGATGCGCGGAGTCCGAGAGTCCAATCAAGATGAAATTAAAACAGTGTTTTTATGGTCTGTCACACTCTTCGTGCCCATATAAATTCGAGAAATATGTCCAAACAGAGGGAGTTCACCCTTAAGATGAATTAAAATAGGCAATCATTAAATTAAATAAATCTCTAAACCTCACATGCTCATACTAGCACACGTCTAGACATCAGAATGCATATTGTGATCAATGAATCATCTCTGCAAGTCGCGTGACTATGCAACAAGATACATATCACCTTACAACGGGTGAACATATTTGCTAGTAGATTCTGAAACCTACCAACAGACAGCGAACCTGGAACAGTTTGAGCTGGTGCGCCCTGTGAAAGTGCTCCTCCTTATCATATATCAGTATAAGTTGATGATCTTTACAACTCTGCCAACCACAATAGAGTTGGGGGCAGTAGAAAAAAATGGGGAACAATTTACTCCACAGGACGGTTGCTTAATCAAAAGGCAACTCCTGTTTACCTGAACATGGTGCTCCGGATCTATCTGCTCGTCAGAGCTCAGAACGAACGGAAACAGATTACAGGTGATTTCGTCAGATTCCTGTTACAAGCTGCTTATTGAGTAATTAGTTTTCATCATCAGATCAACAGCTACCTGAACGAGCTGACCTTCATTCAGAGCTGCCAAACTTACTAGAATGGGCAAACGACCAATGAACTCTGGAATTAGACCATATCTAACAAGATTACCACTCTCAACCTGCCAATGCAATTGGATTATCCCGTTAATGAGTTTGCAAGGAACAATTATTGAGACATGATATCTAAGCAAATACATATAGATCTACAATGCCCATAATATCTAAGCAAATACAGATTGGCAAACATATAGATTATTTAATCTCAATAATATGAACGAACAACCATTGTTAAAAAAAGCTGCAGGCAAGAGTGCCTTGAATCTGCAGAGTGCCTTGAAACCATGAATCTGCAGAGTGCACTCTCAGAGATAAATATTGTATTGTAAACAACTAAACATCAGGAAGCACCTGATCAGGTGTCGAGTGCATGTAAGAAAATTCAAGTATTATGCTTCCACTTGTTTCAAGATAGCTAGGACTGATGTGTATTATTTGAACAACATAGGCACAATTCGTCTAGCTGATAAATGTTGGACACAAGCTTCTAAAGACACCCATCCTAACGCTTGCCAGTAAATGTAAACACAGTACATAAAATTATTTGTTCACTGCTCAATACCCATCAGAAGAACCAAGGATGTATGGATGATCAACACCTACTTCCACTTATTCAATCCAATTTGCAGAAAAAAAAAAAATTGAACCAAACTGTATTCCTTAGGTACTAAGGAAGGTCGGCTACAATCTATCTTTTATTTGCAATGAGCTCACTGGATCTTGCTCATTCAAAGGGAAATTGCACGAGTCTGAGTTCAGCACCACTCAAATCGCACATAACGCAAGGAGAGATGGGGGATATCAAGAGAGAATGTACCTCGAAAATGAGGGACCGATGTACTTGCAAAGTGGATCTGTTCACCATCGCCAAGGAGAGGATATGACGGCGGGCAACCTCAGGCCGCCGCTCGCGTGAGCCGTGGAGGGCGGGGCGGGGCGGTAGCCGTCGCGATGGCGATGGCGGGCAGGGCAGAAGCGGTACAGGCCGGCGCAACGCTGTGCGAGGGCGGCGGCGGCGGGGAGAGCGATAGGTGTCGGGGCAGGGGCGGATCGGGTAGGGCCCGTGCGGTGGTGGGATCACCGGCGATGGGTATACAATGACCGTGATACCCTTCATGAAAAAAATTAAGAGTTTAGGGAGGCAATGGAAGGCAACGGAAGGCAATTTCAAGTACCGTAGAAGGCCTCTAATGGTAATGAGTTTTGGATTTAACTTGTCTTGACCTTATTACCATATTTAGGATATGTGTTTGTTTGATTTGTCAAAATTGAATTTGTCTAAACTCAAATGAATTTGCTTAATATTGATTTTTATTTTTAAGAAAAATATGTTAGCCACCTCTGTTAACCATTAAACAATGTTAATAGATTAACGGAGGCGGGCACATAAGGACAACTGCCTCAGTTAATCGTACTTAAACAAATATTTATATGTATTAAATTAGATCAATATTCTCTGTATCCTAAAATATATTTCCTTTGTTCTAAATTGTAGGTTGTTTTGACTTTTGTAGATACATTTCTTTTGCTATGCATTTAGACATAGTTATAACTATGTGCATAACAAAAAGCAATGTATCTAGAAAAAAAGTCGAGAACTATAATTTGGAACGGAAGGAAGTATATAGTTGATGATACGAATCTGAACAATTTTTTTTAATATTTATACATATAATTAAAAATATTAGGACCGAGAGAGTACACCACTAAAAAGTATTTTTAGTCTATATGAAGCTCGGCCATTATTTGGAAGAAGGAAAAGAGAGGGGAAGAATACAGAATGCCAGAGACTCGCTTTGAGCCGCAGCTGCGGTTCGGTGTACTGATCTCCATGGCCTTTCTTGTCGGTGCCCGGCTTTCTTTATCTGGTGCAAGGTTGAATGTTACCATGGGCCATGGCCCAACACAAGCTCAGCGGCCTGCAACTCTGCTACATGAGAATGGCCCAAAAGATAGTCCACAAACCATGACACTTTCTCTGTTTGCTATACTACTCAAATGCTTGATGCCAACTTAAGTACAAAACGCTGGTGTAAAATTCCCTCGGGTCCATGGTCCTAGTAGGTAGTAGCATCTTCCATTGTTGTTTGTCTGGAGAAAGAAATGCTTATTCGTGCATATAGTTCATTTTGTTGATTTTGTCACAACCTGAACAATGGCATGTGTACAAGTAGAACTATTGTATGAACTACTAGGATGAAATACAAAAAGTTTGAGGGCTTCAAAATTCTTGGAGGAAAATAGAATATTCTAATTCCTATAGGGAAAGGTACTGTTCAATTCTTTAGAATAACGGAGGATTCATACACAGAAAAAAAAATGGATTTATGCTGCTGATTTTATAAGTGAACTGCAGGGATAAAACATCATGCATATGTCTCACCTATTTGTCTTGGTTCCCATCACGTAGGATCTCAAAAGGAAAAACATCAAGCCATAGTAGTTGTCCATGCCTTTCTCATGTGGATTAAAATAATTAAAGGTTGTACAAAAAGCTAGACACAAGTTATAGTGACCCTTCTCCATTTTAAGTTGACATCCTAATTAATAAACATAGAAAGTATCTAGTCTCTAGGTTGGGAGTGTCCTAACAAAGCTTAATTATAATTGTCTCTTTCTAATCAATTTTAGTTGGTTCAACCGTTTCCATAGCTGTGCATGACAGATGAACATTTATGTGTGTTGAAAGACAAAAGTTTTAATTTCCATCATAGATTACCATCTTCACCAAACAAGTTTAACTCCGAGTGGCAGAGGGGTAGCCATACTATCAATATCAGTTTGCTTCATTGCTTCGTCCAGAACTGTCACATGGATTTGAAGTCCACGTGTATTGATCCAGGGATCAAGTTCTTTACTTGGTTGATGCTGCTTAATGATAAAATGAATACTAGAAATATGCTGAGGAAGAGAAACAAATTTCTAGAATAAGGGTATTGTTGTGTACTTTGCCAAAACAATTTGGAGGAGGCAATGGAGCATCTTTTTTTCGACTGCCCCTCTTCTGTCTATAGAAGGTTTTGCCCTGGGCCTCATGTGGGAGGAGGCTGCTGATATTCAGGCGAAGCTTATTACTGCCAAGAGAAACTTTCCCCTATCCTTCTTTCATTGAAATTTTAATCATAGGAGCATGGTGCATTTGGAATGGAAGAAATGCTCTAATCTATGATGGAAAGATCTCAAGCCTGGGTTCCTGAAAGGCAGCTTTTAAGAAAGAAGTAAGTTTGCATTAATTCTTCAAGATCAAACAAAGTCTACATTCATCCATGCGGCAGTGGCTCAATGCCTTGTAACTTTTATTTTCTTTCTTAGCTAGTTAGCTACTAGTTGGCTCGTTTGCTGGTTTTTCCTTCCCTCCGTGTTTGTGGTTGCCTAACTGCTGGCTAGGCCCTGTTGTAATCTTTTGTAAGTTGTACTCACTTTTATATAAAAAAGTCGCGGTGGATTCATTGTCCCACGGTTTCAGTTCAAAAAGAAGTGGCCTTGTTGCAGTTGTCATGTCGTAATATAGTACTCTTTCGATGCTTTCGCTTTTATAGATACATTATTAAATATGTATTTGGACATAAGTGTGCACATATCTAGGAAAATACAATTTTATAATTAGGATATAATGGTGTTATACTTTTTGTGATAAGCAACATTCCCGTCGACGCATTTGGTGACTTCATCAATCTCGAGATGTGTCGGCACGGTCTTTCGAATGTTTTTTTTTTAAAAGGAAAATGTATTGATCTTAACGCATTACACCGGCCCTTTTACAAACGGGATCCAAAAAAAAAAAAAAAATTACAAAGAATTACAAAACTCTTGTTCATCTTCCTCGAGTCTTGAGGAGATCCGTTCGTCACCGCCGCCCGAAGCCGCTTCCCAATCGTCATCGGACGCCAGAGCCAAACTCCACAAGGTGGAGGCCGTAGAGGAGGGGGCTACTTCTAGGCGAATCGCCCAAGTACAAGCCTCCCCAAGCGCATCGGCCAACTCCCATACCCACGGCGCGATCCTTCGATTCCACCGCCGGCAACCCGAGCAAAGCTCGATTTTCACCAAAGATCATCTTCCTCGAGATTAACGGGGTCAACAACATCATCATCGAAGAAGACGGCGATGCGTCGCCGCCCTCAACTCTGGACAGGTCTCCTAGCCTCTCCGTTGATGTCGGGAGAAGATCACCATCGGAGAATGGAAGAAGGCTGGGAGAATTTATTCCGTTGCTCCGCCCCGCTTCCGCATCGCCGCCGTCGCCCGGGAAAAGCAAACTGCGGAGGAGCCACGCTCCTCCGGCAAAAAATCTAACTCCACCGCCCGAACATCGACGGGCGAGCAAACCCTAGACCTAGGTGGACTCGACCAAGACAGATGACAGAAGATCTGTTGAAGAGACGGACCCCCGCTCCTTGTCACCACCGGCACCGAGACCGGAGGCAAGGCAACGGGCCCCGCACACGGTGGTGGCGGCGGCGGTGCCCGCTCCCTTCTGTTCGTGAGAGACAAGACCCTAGGCGGCGGCTCCGTGATGGACTATTGAGTTAGCACAGCACGTGTTAAAAGATGTATTCATAAGTGTAAGATTTACATATGTGTGTTCATGTATAGGGGAACAATCGCACGTATGGGAACGCAGTTTGCCTAGAGGCTAACCAAACAGACACTAAATTAGGAAGATAGGGATGGGAAGACATCTCGAAGGGGACTCCCGGGGCATCGCTAAATCATCGGACAACCGCGAGTTAAGTTTACTCGCGATCGATCCCACCAAACTAAACTTTTTCTAGACAGGAAAGAAATTATTCCCACAATTTTTTTTGGAAAGTTTTCTATTTTTTAGCAAAAAAAAAAATAAAGTTGTACACTACATGTAACACCTAAACTTATACTGGTTACAAAAGTTACGTTTAACTTATAACTTTTACATGTAGCACCAAACTTATAATTGGATACAAAAATTACGTCTAACTTATAACTTTTACATGTAGCACCTAACTTATAATTTGGATACAAAAAGTTACGTCTAACTTATAACTTATAACTTTTAAATGTAGCACCTAACTTATACTTTTGGTTACAAAAGTTTCGTCTAACTTATAACTTTTACATGTAACACCTGACTTATACTTTGGTTACAAAAAAGTTACGTTATAACTTATAACTTTTACATGTAGCACCTAACTTATAATGGTTATAAAAGTTACGTCTAACTTATAACTTATAACTTCTACATGTAGCACCTAACTTATATCTCGGTTACAAAAGTTACATTATAACTTATAATTTATAAGCTTTTACATGTAGCACCTAACTTATACTAGTTACAAAAAAGTTACTTATAATTTATAACTTTTAAATGTAGCACCTAACTTATACTGGCTAATAGAAAAAAAAAAAAAAAAAAAAAAGATAAAATCGTCAAAACATAGTCGAAAGTGGGATCTAGCTTTGTTTGTTTCATCACGTAGAACACACCGGTGCTGACGAAATTAAAAAATAGATACACCATTCAGCAATTATAGCAATTTTTAAAAAATATTTTACTTTTTATTCGCTGATATCAACACATGCAAAAAGGAAAAGAAAAAAGCTATTACGCATGGTGGGATCGACCGCGAGTTAAGCTGACTCGCAGTGGACTGTGAAAAGGGAATTGGGGACTCCCCGTTCCCATCCTAGTCCGGACACTCAAGTTTCTACCAGATACACCACAACAATCATAAATGGCTACTTAGGCAAAGTAATGAACGGTGGCTTTAAAGGCATGCCTAACAATTTAGAATAATAAAAAAATTAATAGCTACAAAAACATAAACTTCATAAACTAAAAGTTATTATTACTAGCAAAAATGCCCGTGCGTTGCAAACGGGTGATGAACAACATTATATTATTACCATCAAATAACTTTTAGGGCTACAAGATTTAGTCTCTCTTATTAAGTTTGTCTTGATATCTTGTATGACATTGTTCGCATCTCAACGGCGTTTCTTCGCTCCGAAGTCTTAGTCCCATTGTCCTTGACCTCGATGGATTCATGCTAGTTCTGCAACTCGTGACGGCCAGCACCCCCATGTCACATTTGCACTGCTTCGGCTCCGAGTCGCAATCCCCTCACGGTGCGCCTTGAGATCGCCGTTCCATGCCAAATAGCGAATCAGGACGGAAGACGGCAAGCCTCCGATCCCAAAGTCGGTAGGGCACCATGGCTTCACCGTCCACGCCATCACCAAGCGGTATGTCTAAGCGGCGTCGTGTTCCGTCTATATCATATCGTATCCTCGTGGTCAAGATTATTAGATTAAGCAAACCGGCAAAAAAAATATCATGTTCGTAGTACATACTGGACTTGCATGCCGCATGGGCCTCCGGAATCCTGTGATGGCACCAGCCGACACGTAATTTTTTTTTTCTTTTCCTGTTATTCTATATTCTATATATATGTATTAACACGGGCTTCTTCGTTATTTGCACGGACTCGTGTTTGCACCGGATTCATGGGCAGGCGAGAAAAAGATGAACCAGAATTTTTTCTTTATTAGTAGGTATAGATTAGCTAAGAGACTTCGCCATGAATACTGAGAAGGAGAGTGACTCTACAAAACTGTCGGATATATTTCTAATCTAGAACATTGATCTAAAAAACGGATGGCTCAGGATGATGATGCGTATTGCTATTGTATTTCAAGATTTATTTTTCTAAAGGAAAATGGCAAAAAACAAATGATGTCATCGTATGATATCATCAAGCTAGCAATTGGATCAGCTAGGATGGAGGCCATGACCGGCGATGGTGCTATAGCATCGCTGGAGTCCGATGGAAGGAACGTACATGCCTCAGTTTGCCACGGGACCAGTACTGGGAGATTGATTGAGGGGGTAAAGGTGAGCTCACATAAGGGGTTCTCGTTGGTGGTAGACCGGAGGAGATACGTATAACGCCTAGAGCTCGTCGGAGCGGCAACAGCTTCCTTCGATACATCGGCTGCGGCGTGATGCTGCTCACGCGTGCTGGCTACGGCCAAGTTCAAGCTGGGCCGTGTCAACGACGAACTGGGCCTGCAGGATTGTCGATTTAGATTCAGTCTTTGTTGTCTTGTGATTTTAGGACCGGACTCAAAGTGGACAGGAATCTATTTTTAGACGGACTCTTAACGAGGACAGAAAAGAGTACCGGCGCAAAAGAATAGTGGAGCTTTTAGCGGAAGGGAAAGGCGAAAGAAAAACAGGTGGAAAAAAAAAAATAAGGCCCGCAGAAAAAGGAGGTGAAAAAGCCCGTGAAAAAGCCCGTGAAAAGCCCGGTGAAAAAGGAGGTGGGACTGAAATTTTCTCTCTTTATTAGTAGGTATAGATAAACTTTTTCACCAAAAAAAAGTTATATGTAATTAAAAATGTAAAAGTTTGTTGTTTTCCACGTTTTTGAAATCCTATATCTATCTAGGGCGTAGAGTATATATAGGTGCGCGTGTGTGTGTTTTCCGGCCAGCTACAACATTTCCGAGCCTGAATGCCTGGAAAGTTTTAGGCGCGACCCGTGTCTATGGCAGGTAGTAGCAACGGCACTCTACTGATCGCATTCCGCATCGCCGTCTTCTGCGTCCTCGCCTCCGCGGCCACCACCTTGCTCCCTCTCGTCACAAGGCCATGCGCTTACTCCCTGCCAAGAACCATCCTCGCCGCCACCGGCCTGGACCCTCACCTCATTTCCTGCGCCGACGACGTCTCCAAGTCCAATGCCCACCTGTCAGACGGCGACGGAGGCAACAAGCCCGGCACTGGCGGCAGGCCCATCGTCACCGACGTGCTGTCGTGCGGCGAGCCTGACCTCCCATCCCACGCGCTCCCACCGTTCCACTGCTGCCCGCCAGCGCCGGCATCCGACGCTCCCGTCGCCAACTTCACGTTCCCCGACTCAGGGCGAGCCGCTCCGGACGCGGCGGCCGGCGCACGGCCCTGGCGGCGCGGACAGCGTCGCCCGGTACGCGCGCGCGGTGGCGTTGATGAAGGCGCTGCCGCAGTCGGACCCGCGCAGCTTCTACCAGCAGGCTAAAATCCACTGTGCCTACTGCGCCGCCGCGTACCGGCAGGCAGGGCGGCCGGAGCTGGCCGTGCAAATCCACTACTCGTGGCTCTTCTTCCCGTTCCACCGCGCATACCTCTACTTCTTCGAGCGCGTCGCCGCGAGGCTCCTGGGCGACCCCACGTTCACCGTGCCGTTCTGGAGCTGGGACGTGCCGGAGGGGATGCGCGTGCCGCCGGAGTTCGCCGACGTCACGTCCCCACTGTTCGACCCAATGAGGAACCCGGAGCACGCGCCGCCGAAAGTCGTGGACCTCGACTTCTCGTACGTCGACAAGAATTGCACCGACGAGCAGCAAATTCAGATCAACCTCCACATCATGTATAAACAGGTCGATTAAATTTAATATAACAAGTTTGTTTACTCTTCTATCATCTGAGGGGTTCCGGTTTCAGACGAAGTTCATAAAATCGTAACAACGTAACGTGACATGATCCAGATGATCAGCAACGCGCCGCTGCCGTCGCTCTTCCACGGGCAGCCGTACCGCGCCGGCGACCGGGGATGCCGGGGGCAGGAACGGTGGAGCTGAGCCCGCACAACATAATCCACCGATGGTCCGGCGACCTCTCGCGTGCCAACCACGAGAACATGGGTGCCTACTACTCCTCCGCCCGGGACCCCATCTTCTACCCGCATCACGCCAACTCCGACCGCCTCTGGGAGGTCTGGCGCGGCGTCGGCGGTGGGCACGCGGACTTCACGGACGCCGACTGGCTGGACTCGTCGTTCCTGTTCTACGACGAGGACGCCCGGCTCGTGCGAGTCACGGTCCGCGACATGCTCGACGTCGGGAGGCTCCGGTACACGTACGCCGAGGTCGGCCTGCCGTGGCTCAGCGCGCGGCCGCCCATCGTCGTCACCCCTGACGACGACGTGAACCGCGGAAGAGGCCGCCCACCGCACCGCAATTCCGTTCGCTTCCGGTGTCGCTGAATGCCGCGGTGACCGCGGAGGTGAGCCGGCGGCCGGGAAAGCCAGGAGGGCAGTGGGTGGAGGTGCTGGTTGTCGACGGCATCGAGGCCGACGGCGGGGCTTTGTCAAGTTCGACGTGTACGTGAACGCAGCGGATCACGAGAAGGTCATGCCGGGTGGTCGGCAGATGGCTGGTAGCTTCGTGTCCCTGAAGCACCCCGGCAAGGTGGTGCTGCAGACCAGCATGAGAGTGGCGCTGAGCGAGCTGCTGGAGGATCTAGGCGCCGAGGGGCGACGACAGCGTCACGGTGACGTTGGTGCCCGTGGAGGGGAGGGTCAGGATCGGAGGCCTGAGGTTACAGTACAACACACACGAGGTGCACGCGTTACGTTGACGGCATTTTGAATTGCTCTGAATAATGATGTCCAGAAAACTCCAAAACTGTCAGCCAATTTGTCACTCATCTGGGCAGGATCTTGTCAGTTCACACATAGATTAAATGACTCTCTGAAGATAAAAAAAAAAGAATGTTATTTTTATACCAAAGGATTGAGTAGCCGCTTTGTGAGTTTTCTAAATATGAAACCATCAACATCAAAGATTTACAAAAACCTTTGCGGCTAACAAAATGGGGAAAGTCAACAAAAATAATTGTAACAAACAAAACGTTACAGTTACATACATACTTCCCTCCACAAACACTAAAGCTGAAATGCCAAGTGCATCATCATGCAACACGAAATCAGCTTGGAAGTCAGTTTTGGATTTGGGGGGTGCCCGGAATGAATTGCACTTACAGATGCATCTTACTGTGGTGCATGTTGCACTAAGAGACGAATCCCGTATGCTTATTCACCTTGCAAACAGTATAGTTGGCGTATATTCCCTGAAGCTGAAACAAGGTTAAAAAAAATTGTTAAACAATCACTCAAGCATTCCACTCATATTAAAATGAACATGCATTTGCTTTGGACAAGATTCCAATGTGTAGAAATCGTGTCAGAAAGGAAAATGAGGCAGGGCAGATATCATATCTAATGTTTTGGTTTGCAGGAAAGGGAAATGAGCACCACCCACATATTTCCTGCCGATCTTAATCTGTTGTATTCAGTTGTCCAGGATATTCAATGCTTGTTCGGTTATCCAGGAACCAGGATCAAAGGCTGTAAAAATTAGACAAGCAATCCAGCTAGGATTTGTTACAGGCCATGGTTCCCTGGGAACCGAACAGGCCCAAGGGGAGGGTTAGCACCAAAGGATATGAACTAGACCTGGATGCACTGATCTTATCAACCTCCATCCCGCAGCGTCGACAGGACGGACTGCGCCTGTGCAACTCACTCATAGCGCAGTGCACTGATCTTTCACCTCCATCCACGCGAGCTGTGCCCAGTACACACACCTCAAGATCGACTGTGCCGTCTTTCAAGGAGAACACTGGATCCCAGTCCGCCCATGCAGCCATGCCCGCCGCACAGCTCACTGATGCCTTTGCCAAGCTTGAGCAGAAGCAGGATGCCTCACTGGGCTTGAGTACAAGTAGCTCACGGACGCCTCGACAATGCCAACAAACGTGCGGGGGCAGCCTACCCACCACGCCAACGCGAGCTCAAGCAAAGCAAGCCTTCAGCGCAAACATGGAGCTGCCCACCAGTGCCAGGGATAAGACAAGACAGATGGTGCAGGCTTAGTGGGTGCCTGGGTGTTAGCAACAAGATGGTTTGGTGACGATCTTCCTAGGAAGACGGAATTACCTCTCCTCCATTTTCATTTCTTTGGCTTAATGTCAAACCAAGCCTAGTGCATGCAAAAAAGGAAACGGTCTAGAAACTTCTATCCCTATCCCAAACCCACCAAATTATAACCCAATTCATATCCCTATCCCAAATCCACACCGCATACAAGCGCTATCTTAGCCTCTAGAGTCGTCACTACTAATCACTGGGTTCAGTATTCAACTTCTGAAGTAGGCAATGAAAGATCATATAACCAACTAAAGTAAATGACCAACCAATCTTGACACTCGAATCAGTGTAGTACTTGACCACATAGTTCAGTGATGATCAAAAATAGCTAATGCAAAACCATTTTGAAGAAACTCCCTAGAGTATCCCTGACCATGTTTCGAGACTCAGTAGCTCAAGATGTTTGGAATCCCAACAAGGTCAAATACATATTTTGGGTGGTTGATACTAGTGTTATGACCACACAATTTGCAAGGAATCAACAACACGAGATTGGAAAAAAGAAATCTAGCATGAGTCAACTTGAGGCAAAGGTTACATGGTGGACTAACGAAAAAAACAGCAAAACAGAGACACAAAAGCCATGTAAACGCCAACCTATCATCACAGTTGTATCAGAACATGTAACTTACCATATAACCAATCTTTGAATTGAGCATGAAGGGCACATGCCAATTCTTTCTTCCGGTTATCATCGATGTCCAGTTCCCGGATATTCTTTTGAATATCTTGCAGAGAAGCATGCTGAAAATGTAAAATAGGTTAAACTTCAGAAAGATGTGCAAATACTTTATTCTGCATAACATGCTCAAGAATAGGCTATTGAAAGGTACTAGACAATAAAATAAAGAGAACTAATCAAACTGCTGGCAACAACATTGGGGCCAATGAATCCATTGATCCAACAATGCACCTTATAATATAAGCTATAGGTGACACATATGCTAGGAACTATGGGGTTGTTTGGATTGTGGCCACCAAAAGCCACACCGCATGTGTGGCCGCCACAGATGGTGGCGAAAGGAATTGACCGCACAGAGTGTGGCGAAATCCTAGTCTGCATGTTCTCTATTTTTGTGTGGCTGCCACGTTTTAATCTGCAACCAAACAGAGGCCATGCATTCTGCGGTGAGCGCATGTTCGGCGTGGCGGGATGTGGCTGTAAACCAAACATCCTTTATATATCTATTTTTATTTCAAATCATAATGGTACTTAAACTAGAGTAGTGATTATGAAAACAAATCCAAATGAATGGAATATTTTTTATCAACATCCATGTATTAAACTAAACTTAAACTAAATAACTTGCATCTTTCAAGCTATCATCATCTCAGAACACAACAGCATTTTTATTTTATGAAAGTTGTAGATATATCAATAGCATGTGCTTATCTCATTGAATTCCCCAATCTCGTAGAGTTACATCACGGAAATTGTTTTAAGTAATGTTGCAAAAAATCTCCCTCCCCAGAATAAGCACCTCTGACCCAAACAACTACTATTAGAAAGCTACATACAAAGGTTTGCTGTTGTTGCTCGACATATATACCTGTTTCCTTTGGGATGCCCAATAAACTTCAGGCAAGGTAAACGGATTGTATTTGGTAGGTCCTTCTAGTTCAAACCAACTAGGAATCTGCATAGAGAATTAGCTGACTATCAAAAAAAAATTTATTTGGCAAGAAAAAAATGCACACTAAAGCCATTTAAAATGCATCAGATGTCATTTTTACAGAACCAAAACACAACATATATTTATCTAGGTTCCTAATCCAGCTGCTATGTACAAAAGAATACTGCAAAATTGAGTAACCTTATTAATGCAAATGCATCACATGCAACATGTTGTCAAAGCAAGAGATCTGCTCATCATAAAACGCTTAGATCATTTACTGCATTTGAGTTTTTTCAAGTCTAGTGCAAGATAATAATAATGCAGGGAACATATAGCTCACATACCAAAAAGTTTGTAAATAGATCAGGATCTAGACAAGTGGTGGACTCGGCCAGTACATCAGAAACACCAGCAGGATGAGATAACGAATCATGCGGATCAATAACTCCCAACACAAAAGGTTGGTCCCACTTGTTGACATTAGGATCCACACCAACGTGTGCCAAATGCTCCCCAAGTAGTGGATAATAAGTATTAAATGGGGCAACCTGTTAAAATACAAAAAAAAAAGTACTCAAGCTGTTGAAGACTAAATTACATGCATTGCCATGTTTTTAAAGCAGAGATTACTGAAATCAAAATGAACAAATAAAATCACACTTGGGTTTGTCATGTATGGCCAGATGTACCAGAGACGGCATCAAAGCAGACCAGAACCGATGGCCAAAACGAACACGTCCAGTTCAAGTGGCCAGACATAGAGTTTGTTTAGGATTTGTTGAGAGTTCGTTGGAATCGTAGTAGCTTAGTTTATAAGAGTTTGAGTTAGTTAATATAGTGGAGAGGGAGACTACATGCAGTTCATCAACGCTGGCAAAATCCATGGCGCCCAACCTTCAGTTCAACAACGCACCACGGCTACTCCATACATAAATCCTACATCCACGCTACTATCCATCTCCAGGCCGTGAGGAGGTTCAACATATTATTTCTGTATATCTGAACCCTGCTGTTTTTTTACCTTCCAACTGTCCATGATGTTTTTTATCCTTTATAACAACAAGAATATTGATACATTATGGATTACCATATACTGATACACATCAGATGAGGGCAGGGGGGGAGTACAGATGGAAGAGCAAAACTCACTTGTAATTTATGGTTGTCACCCACAATAAGTGGTTGGTGATTTACTCCCAAATAGAAGATACATTCACGACAATTGGCAATACAGATTCGTTTTGAAGCTGCAATAATTTGTACACGTTCACAATGCTCCACTTTAACAACCTGATAACATAGAACATCTTTTGGCTCAATACAGAATATGGTGACAGGTATTTAAATCTAGAAGGTGAAAACTATAGAATAGGATTCTTAATGAAAGGTGTGCATTGGAATACAAAGTCATCCTGGAATCCCAGTCTTGCGTAGTAAAACCATATGAAACATACCTTACCAACAGCACCAAGAATAATGGTAGTGTCAGAACATCCATAGACGGTTCAAAGCGTACTTCAGTGGAGCTAAAATGTAAATAACAGAATCATGGCAGTTCAAAACCTACAAAAACATTTTTTTCAGGGTCATTAATCAGGTCATCAATCACTGCCAGTTGCAATTGCAGGTTTGAAATTCCAGTCTTGAAGGTACAAGATGGAAATACAAAGGGCATAGGATAAGCATATTCAGTTTCTGTTGTCCACAAAAAAAAAACAAACACACATACCTTTATTGAATGCCCTTTTAGATCCGATGCTTGTTTGACAACTTCTGAAGTTTTAGAGCAACCCTCCACAAATGATGCGTTTCGGTAGTATCCAGGATAGTTTGGTGCAGAAGTGCCAGTAGGTGAGCTGCTATGAATTCTTGTATTTGTGACAGCATCAGACATTGTGATATCAGGATCAAACGCATTATGTTGGCTGTTTTCTTTTGGCGCAGACTTCTCTGCCATAAAATCTAATGCTGAAGCTATATGCTGCAAGATCCAATCATGTACCAGAGCAGCAGGTACAGGAGCAGCAGGCATGTCTGGATCCGAATTTGCAAAAAAAGTAGCTGCTTGGCTTAAAGGAGTTCCTTCAGACAGATGCAACAAAAATCCAAGGTGCTCAAAAGTCTCCATTGTCAATAACTGCACATAAAGCAATACTTAGAACTCTGTGAATCTTCAGCGTAAGAACATCTACCACAATACATTCATGGTTTTTTTTTCAGAGCAGAAGCATTACAACAGAACTGTGGATGTGTTGTGTTGTGCAATAGTAATTAATTGTTCATCCAAAACTAGTCACCAAAATCTTTAAGTATTTCATGTGTTTTTAGAAGATTAGCAAGCTATATTTTGCAATCTGCCAACAAAATTTCTAAGCAAGATACAAAAATACATGCTACCAAAAATGAGGTTATGTGAGGTAACATGATGATCAACAGCCTACAGGAGTATCTTGCCCAGTTCGTCCTGACTCATCTAGATCACAAAAAAGTGGTCCTTGCTTTTCATAATATCATTTTACCTCACTAGTAGCAATCACTACCAAGCTGGAGTTACTTCAGGTAGTTTTCACTGTTTTTAGCTCACTCATAAGCATAAAGGACAAAAAATTGTAAAAATAGAATATTTGGGTAGTTTCGAGTGCATGTCAATAGGATTGTCTGAAAAATGTGAAAACAAAGCTATATGGTATTCATATGATCTACTACAGAAACAGATGACAGTTTTTGGTGCTGTAGTCTCATGTTTGATATTCAAAAATTACAATCAAGAGCTTCAGTTTGAATAGTTTTAGGTGTGACAGTGACATCCTAGCATTGTTCTCTACAATCTGCACACATCTTTGCCTCCACTGATGTTAATCAATTTAAATAATTATATCAACTTAGAGAAATAAACATGTATACAAGAATATACAAAGCCAAAAACTAACCATAGAATCATCTCCCTCTCCATCAACAGAATCCGCTAAAAGTGTTAGAATGTTGGCCATATGCTTTTGTAAATATGATAGTTGATGAGATTCTTCATCTGCTTGTGAAGGCATAAAACGGCGACTATTGCTGCGTACAAACTGCAAAATGGCATAAACATATATCTAAGAGTTGACAAATAAGAAACAAAAAGCTATGTGTCTCCAACTCTCCATACTGCCAACAAAATAGATGTTGCAACTTGCAAGAATGACAATAACAAAAAAAAAAAAAAATGGATGTAGTGGCAATCATGAAAAAGAGGACAGTGCAACTCTGCCATATTGCATAATAGATACTAGAATCAGTGAGAAATAGAAAAAAGCGGGGATGTATCAATGGTGTCGCAACCATATTTTGCAGTGCAGTATTTTTGCATTAGTCAAGCCTTGTAAACCACCTTCTGAATTAGTCAGTAAGTAAAATCGAACTTGTTATAGGCTTAAAGCAGTGGAACAAAAAATGTTGTTTGTAGATTGTCAACAAGGTGCATGAATTTCTTAGTTTTACAACTTTCTGGGAGCCTAATGCAATAAGCATCAATTTTTGTGGCATATGACCTTACAGTCTCACAGCATTTTTAGAAGGAAAAAAGGCATAAAATTGCAATAAAGAAAGAGCACATTTTGATATGCAACAGTTACAGTTAGCATGCAACATTGGGAATCACATATCGAGAATGCAACATTGGGAATCACATAATGAGAAAAACTTTCGATATTTTACAAGTTCCACCCCATGTGTCAATAAAAAGCACTTGAACAATCAAAATTTTAAATGTTAATGAAATCATCAAACGCCCCATTTCCTACAAACTGTAACAGTCATAAACTTCCATACTCTGATACATTCACAAAAAATATTCATAGACTCATAATCAAATGGTAAAATGTACAAAACTACCGTAAAAATATTCACAAAAATGCATCTTGTGATACATTCCTATAACCAAAATAATTGGTAAGGATTTCATCAAAAAATAATGGTACAGAACTGGGAACAATGTAAAGCCTTCTCATAATGAAGCAATCACCTGACACCTTTATTTATTGGTTGTTAGAAATGTACTTCAAACTGAAACCAGACATTAAGCATCACAACATTATTATTTCTTATTCTTATATATATGTTGTAGCAGAGATCCATAATATGTATATGTTGGAAGAAGCATACAGTTTCGCACCAAAATCATTTTTTTTTTATAAACCACCAAAATCAATTTATGGGAATCACTCTGTCCCACTCCAATCTAGCACATATACTAACCACAAGCCCGAAATAGAAGCGGTGCCACAGGCCATTCTAGAGGAGCTATCGAACTAGCACCCTGGAGGATGTGATCGGGGCCTGACCTGGATCGGCGATAGCGCGGACAGGCATCCATCGAAGGCTGAGGTGGACGGCCAAACATCCGCGACGGCGGGCGAGTCCTTGTGCGCGCGCGGCACGAGGCGCTTGTAGGACTGGATGTAGAGGAAGAGAAGCAGGTCGCGGAGGTCGGCATTCCCCGCGCCGTCCTCGCCGAGCTCCGGATCCTCCGCGGGTAGCACCGCAGCGAGCGTCCCGAGCGCCAGCGCCGCCTGCTCGGCAGGGGATCTGCAGCGCCTCAGCGAGCGCTGCGGCGCCCACACGCGGTCCCCCAGGCGCGAGCTTCTCCTTCAGCTGGGATAGGGTTTGCGTCAGCGTGCCCTCCGGGAAGACCAACTTGGGGATCGGCAGGAGCCCGTACTCAAATGGCTCCCGCCGCGGCCGGAGCGCTGGGGCGGGGGCGGACACTCCGCCGGCAGCGGCAGCGGCGGCGGCGGACGCCGACGGCGACGAGTCCAGGGGATCGTCGGCCATTGTTGACGGTAAATGGCTGACTGGGCCAGAGAAAGAGGCGGCGACAAACAGAGATCTGAGACTGAGAATAGCTCTCGGTTTCCCTATTTTCGCTAGTTTAGGCCTTTCGGGGGTTCAAAAAAAAATCCCTGTAAGAGCAAACACATAAAAAAAAAAAATATATAAAATATTCTGCAACAGCTAACACAATAAATTCTTTTAAGTTACAAAAAAACCATATATTGATATTCTAGCCTTCACATCACGCACTCACGAATTTTGTTGTGAACTAAAAATGGAATCATTTAAGTTACAACACGAATCGGTTTCTTCTCTCTCATGTGTTCTCACTCTTCCACATTGGACCATCTATCCATTATACTTGCTCTAGAGAGATTTGGTTTGTGAATAAATTAGATTCACTTGTAAGAAATTGAATGAAAAATAGAATGTATGGATCAACTTTTAAGCCGAGATGGCAATTGATAGTTTTAGAGCATGTGTGGAATACAATTACACATAACATGTAAAAAGAATCATATCTATCAAATTAATTTTACATGAAAAAATAGACGTTCGGATATGCCCGACACTCGGTAGCCAATCTGCAACAACCAAACGAACTAAGAGTTTGAGGAATGAATTAACAATTTGTAAGTGGGAGGACTATAAACAACAAATTGACATTAGGTCTCGTTTCATAAGTTAACATTAGGTCTTGTTTGAAAGGCTTCTCTCTAACTCCTGGTTGATTGTTGCCAAATGGGAGAAACCACTTTTCCATGAGAAAAGAGAAGATGGAGTTGTTTTGGGCTTTCAACGGAGCTCTCGAGGAGAAGCGCTAAAAAGGCCTAAGTAACTACAAAAATAAAAGTGGAACCATAAGAGAGATTGTGTCACTCCAACCCCCAGCCACCATTGTTGCCTCTACCCCACGTCTTGCTCTATCCACATAGCCACATACTACCCAAGCTTGCAACCCCCTCCCCATGAATCTTGTTGTGTGTCAACCCCTTACCCCCACACACACACACACACAATCACACACACTGTCAACCACACACACACACACACACACCCCACTCTCCTCCAAACACCAACATCAGCCATGCTACTAAGGAGAACCGCACCGATGGACACAAGGGGCTTGAAGAGCAATGACGACAAGAGAAATAACAAAACTATGTATACGTCTTCTCCTTGTGCCCATCGCAAGCTATTGTGTGTTGCCCTACGTGACTAGGTCCACCGTTGCCACCGCCCGCCTCCACTCCGAGCATGGCCCATCCCGTGTGTCACCCCAGACCTACACGCCTGCCAATGCCTATATTAGATCACCGGTGACCCTCTAGCCTGCTTCCACTTGATTTGCCATTCCCTCATACACATGGCCCCCCATGAGGACGTCTATGAGTGTCATTGGTAGCTGAGTGGGTCAGGAACAAGGGACACCTATGGAAGTCACAGATCATATCAACAAAAGGTGAAAGACTTTTCCTTAGAGCAGGTTTTGCGTCGTGAACTTTGCATATGTAGCTGCCAACGACCATGATGTGAGTTAGCTGCCAACGACCATGATGTGAGTTCCTAGGTCACACAGGAAGAAGGCAAAACTCTAGAGATGACCTTGCTACACTACGTCAACCTCTTCAAAGGTCTAGTGTTTGACCTTGTCATCAAGCCGATGTTGGCACTTTCGGTGTCCTTGACGGATTAGCCATATTAAGTAGATCATATATGCTTCCTTGCACCACTTGTGTGTTTCTCAATGACTCTTTTCACGCCATGCCCGTCCTAGTTTTTATGGAGGGAACTAAATGACGCGACACGATGCAAGACTTTGTACATAATCTTGTAGGAGATACCAGGAGCACCATTGTTTGCTTGCACGGAACCAAGGCTAATGGAAGGCATGTTAGGGCCTTTTTAACCATGTTCACCATGGGAGTCAGAGTTACTCTCTTTTGCTTGTGATAAGCTTAGCAATGAGGACACATGCCTCTGCGTGTAAGTAGGTTGACATGGATTAGTTGCTTGGGCTTATTTTTGGTTTTAAAGGTTTTTTTTTTTGGGTCCATAAAGTTTCATGCCTGAATTTTCTTATAAACTAGTTTCTTTTTTTCTTAATCAAAAGAGCTCCTCCCCTTATATATGTTAAAAAATTGATAGGAAAGGTGTGTGTGTGAGAGACCAATTGGCTTTTTTTTGGATCAAATGGTGATGACCTTAAAGGTGCCTTCTGTTTGTTGAGAACGATGCTGGTAGAGTACAGGCAAAATGAAGAGCAACAACATGAGATCATGTTCTTGCATGTCTCAACAATCTAATTTAGCGTAGACTCGGCCTTTGCCTTGTGTTCCCCCAGCTCCGTTTCTTGTGTGTTTTAGATTGGTGCTAAAACATGTATGTTTGGTTTCTATTGTAACATGACATATATGATGATATTAATATCCGCGTGTTGTTTGTTTTATATCCCCACATGCTACGCCATGACTTATAGGCAATTGTTGATTTTGCTATGTTCCAGAGTTTGCCGTGGAAAAAATGACGCTGTTTCATGTGACGGAGACGGACCACCTGGTCGTGTCCTTCTCGGGCCGCGCCGGCCACCGGTGGTGTTTTTAAAATCATACGCTGCGGCCCCGCCGAGTTGGCCGGGGCCGTCTTCCGGGCTCGGTCCGCGCACGCACGCAAGCGCCCGAGGCCGACCGCGGTCCACGCACGCACGGCCGGCTCGGTTACTCCGCGCACGCTCGGCCTCGTCGCCAACGCACGCCGGCCGGTTCGTTCGGTTCCAGATTTGATGAAACGGGCAAATCCACGAATATACACAGCGGGGCCCACCAGACTGTCGCGTGGGCCCGTGGGCACCATAGGACGGACCATCGGGTGCTCTCCTCGGCTCCCGTCCCGTGGTGTGGATGGTCGTGGGGGTGGGGTCATGGAGCTTTTTACGCAGAGGCCCTCCACACTACGCCTAATTAATTCGTTACGCGTGGCGCATGGCTGGCCCGTTTGCTTCGTTTCGCTACTTGCTACGGCATGGCAGTTGGCCGGACGGTCCATTCTTCTTCTTCTTGTCGGTGGATTCTTGCGTGTTTCTGGCGTTCAGTTCAATTATGCGTTGCGATGTTACTCTACGACTGGTATGGTGCTGAATAGATTTGGCAACCATGTATCGAAACAACGCCAGCATTACACATACGTCACGACACGACCAGGACTGATCGAACAGCGAAAGACGACTATAGTCGCTTTCACCATTAAAACTTTTCTGCACTGCACGACGACATATGCTCCGTTTTTTGGTAGGGGACGACGACAGGCTCCAGTTGAGAACGTCAACACCAGAGATCAGCCATTCCATCCAAAAGGAATTTAAGGTCTCCTTGGTTACGTTCATCCCCAAAATCTACCATATTATAGGTTTAGCAAGCCAAGATTTTGGTTAGTAATTGGTTTACTAACAAAATTATTAGGGCATGTTTGGTTGACGCGCCGTAAACTGTCACGACGCCGCTGTGGCGGCCACAAGCTGCGGCGGACGAATCGTTCGCCACACTCGCCACGCCCACAGTGCTATTATTGCTACCAACAACAAGAGACATGAGTGACAGGTGCCTACAAAAAGTAGTACGGTGGTAGCCTGTTGTCCCTGCTGCTGCTCTGTTGTAACACCCGTAATTTTGCATCATTTTAAAATTCACTAAAAATTTGAACTTTTTATAATTACAACTAAAACCTCGACTTTACTTTTCCCCCCGACCAAAAACCCGTTTTCGAAAACCCGCATCAAAATTCACCATATAGATTTAGACCTTGTTTGAATGATTGCTTGCTTGTATGTTTGTTGAGCTAGAATTTGTTTTGGCATCTAATAATATATTCCTTGATCATCCTTTCTCCAAATATTTCCTTGACCTTCTCCTTGTCACCCTTCACCTAATAAACCCCTTGATCTATCCCTTATTTTACCCCCTCGTCAAAACCCCTTATCTCCTTGCCACTAATTCACCAAATAGTTCCCCTTGACCTTCTCTTTGATTTTCTAACCATCCACAACCTCCCAATCTCAATCATGGAAAATACTTAGTTTATTTATTCTCTGGGAAATAAAAGAGTCATCTCCTATATATATTTATATACAAATAATAATATACATAGGGATACACATAAATTCATGAACAAACCTATGTATGTGTATTCCAAATAAGTATATAAATATACATAGGAGCATATTTTTCTACATATATATATGCACACGTAAATATTTGTGTGTATATATATATATATAAACATATTACAAATGGAAAATGAGAAAGGAAATGGAAAATGGAAATAAGAATGGCCACGGGCTCATTCTCTCGTGACCCAAGCAGCAGCCGGCCCAGCTTGGTCCAACAGCAGAAACAACAGCAGCCCAATAGGACCCCTCTCCTTCTCCATATGACAAGCGGGGCCCAGCTGTCATTTCCTTCCCCTCCCTCTGGCTCCCCTTCCCCACCATCGCTGTGCACAGGTCAACGCCAGGAGCACAGCAGCCGAGCTGTCACATCACCACGCATGCCGGAAAATATCCCCGCCCTCCTCCGTCGTCACGCGCCGACATCCACTGTGGCCGTCGACCCGCGCATCCCCTTCCTCACTGTGCCGGTGACAACTCGATGCCAGCTCACCGTCGCCGCTGCAGCCGTCGACCTCGCAACAGCAGCGCCACTGACCCTTGCCGGAAAATATCGCCGGCGAGAGCCTCCTCCGCCCCGCCTATAAATAGCCGGCCCTAGGTGCCGCAAGACCTCGCCCCGCCGAGCCCGGAGTCGAGGAAGAACGAAGAGGCGAAGCTTGCGTCGAGATGGCGAACCTGCTTCCCTCCTCCCTTCCTCTGTTTGCCCGAGCTACGCCGTGGGCCCAAGAACTCGCCCCGGAGCTCGGAGTCGAGGATGAGCGTGGAGGAGACGAAGCTCGCGTCGAGACGGCGATCTTGCTTCTCATCTCTTTCCCCTTCTTCTGTCTTCAACCGAGCCCGCCGTGGCCACGGTGCCAACGAGGCAGACGCCGCGCTCGCCGCTCCCCACGACGCGCACGAGCTCCACCACACCATGTCCCAGCCACGCCGCGCCCTCCTGCCCACCTACTCGACGCCGCGGCCGCGACGACGAAGCCGCACCGCCCAAGCCGCGCCGCTCACCTCGCCTTTCCTGCTCGCCGCCGCAGCACCACCACGCCAAGCCCGCCTATGCCTCGCGCCCCCGCGCAGCCCAGCACGCCGCGCCGCGCCCCGCCACCGCACACCGCGCCCTCGAAGCTCGCCGCGCGCACGGACACGCCGCCGTCGCCGCGCTCACGCCGCCAGACCAACGCACGAGCCAAGCCAACCGCGCCGGAGCCCAGCTCGCCGCGTCCGCCGCCCATTTCCTTTCCTCCCACTTCCTCTGTTTTCTCTGCGCACGGGAACGAGGAAACGACCAAGGGTGTGTTTGGAGCCCCGAATTTGGGGCTGAAATTTGGATGGATGTGACTGGTATGTCACATCATACATCTCAAGACGCTTCGTTTCGTTTGTTAGTGGTAAATATTATCATACCAATCCACGAATATAGGTTCAAAAGAATCGTCTTGTAATGCCATCCCAAACTTCTGTGCAATTATTTTAATTTTTTACCTATATTTCGCTTTCTACATACATATTCTTGCGGATGTGATGGAGGTCCGGAATTTGGGGTGCTAAACACACCCCAAGACGAGCGCCGTGCGTGTGAACAGCAAGGGATCCAACCTTATCCCTGCACCAGGACCCGCGTAGCAGGCACCTGCCTCCTCCTCCTCTAATACATGGACCCGGTCCACTATAATGAAGAAGAGAAGGGAAAGGGCATAGCCCAGATCGGTGTACAATGGCGTGGACCAAGTCCACAACACAGTGCGGTCAGCACTGGTGGGGACTGGACCCGCGCGTCAGCGCCTGTAGAAATTGCTACAGCCACCCGGCAAGTGTACACGGGAGACTAGAAATCCATTTTCCATATATCCAAAAATTCCCAGAAAATTTCTAAATAAACTAGGTACACTCTACATCCTACCCAAGCCTTTACGTCCTAGTTTCCCTAATTCCAAATTTCCAGAAAATATTTCTAAAGTTTAATTCATTTATTGAAATTCTATTAAACTTTGGAAATTCATATCTTTTCATTTCAACTCCAAATCCCTCCATTCCAGTTTCATAATTCCTCTAAAATCATACTCTATTTATTCATGCCATTGCTCCATTATTTGATGCCCATTTAAATTCTATTTATTGTATGCTTTTAATTTATTTAATCGGACTAGAATACGTAAACCCTAGCCCATTTGTTCCACCAACCCACACCTTGCATCGTATATTCTTGTACACGTGTACGCTCTCCGCACACGAATACTCGGAATATACATACACATAGTTTCCTACATGCTAGATATACGCGATAGGTTATGTATGTATATAAATGTATAGAGTGGCATTTTGAAATATAAATAAATATACGCATATACCTATCGACTACATCTACGCATGGCTAACCCTCTAGCCTAGCCGTATACTTGTGTATGTGTACCCTATGACACTCTAGTATACGTGTCCTCTACACACATAAAAAGCATGCATGCCCGACGCGATGCGGGTATGCGCATATGTGTGGCTAACCCTAGGCTAGGATCCTAACCTTGCTAACCCTAGGCATATACGCATGCCTAAGCGTATGTCGCTAACCCCGCGTATAGTAAACCAAACCTATCATGTCCTTCGCACATGATAGTGAACATTAGCGATATGATTTGGTTCTCTATCGTGCATCCGTACCTCACAAACCCAAAATTTCATAGGAACCCCGTTGATGGGTGGATTCTCTCTATCCTATCATACTTCAAACTTACGATAGGAGTAGATAGTAATCTATCCATCGGCTCCCGAAAACTAACCCGCGTAGGAACGTCGTATGCTTTGATTGTTATGCTTGTGTTTCATGTTTGTTGATACCGGAGACCACCCGACGGATCTAGGAGCATCACTACGCCAAGACACAGGAGCCGGAGCACACAAGACAAAAACCTTGGATATACTCTTCACGATAGAGGCAAGTCCTTACCCCCCTTAACCCGACCTAATCACTATAATAATTAATAAGGTGATTAAGATAAGTATAACCGGGGCAAGCCGTGCGGGGGAGTACTCATGGGCTATGTCGTGAGGCTTCGCTAGGCTCTGCCAGTTAACTTAAGTAATAATGTGAACCTTCCCAACAAAAAGGTGAGTGGTGATAGTCTACATGGAGGTGGACCAATCACAATCGGGGATGAATCCCGAGAGAGATGCTCACCTCCCTAAGGACCGGTTCATAGACCTTCTACCTAGTGTAATATTACGTACAGCCACACGCCGATATGGGACGGCTTGATTCCACACCCCGTTGGGTTGAGGTATAGTTCAGATCCAAGGTGGCCGGCGTAGGCAAACGACCTATCGAGGGAGCGGACATAGGGAGAGTGGCCCCATGGTCCCGTTTTTGGCGTGGATGCCGAGTGATCTTCCACGTAAGTGTTTGGGCGCAAGTGCTAGGTGCACATATTTATGATTGATGATTGGGTTTGGTGTTGACAAGATAGGTTGGGTAATAAGGTATTACCAGTGATTTGGTATCACCGTATTGTCTAGGGTAATGCGTCATCCCTAGGGTGATGTGTTATCCTTCCAACCCCTGAGAAGTCGTGGTGAGGATTATACCGATATACCTAGGAGGCATCCAAGCGGGTACGGAATCTCGTTAGGCCTGTCGGAGCCAATGACGTCTGGTGTAAGACTGTGCCTATCGTGTGGGGAAATTTGTACACCTCTGCAGAGTTAATTGAATCTATTCGAATAGCCACGTCCTTGGAATGGGCAAATGCTAGGGCCGGAACATCTATGATTAGATACACAATCTGGTAAGTGATCTGTTAACTTGAGCTTGGTAAATTGATATCTAATCGGGAACTAGTGGGAGTAGCTAAACTCTACTAGGGACCAACCCTTAATGGTAACCTTTCACCCTCCGGTTGGGACTTGCTGAGTACGAAAGTACTCACCCCTCTATTTCTATTTTTAGAATGCCAGCTGCAGGAGTGTATCCAAGGGAATCGAGCTACGAAGGACGACACGAAGATGGGATTACAAGGAGGACACTCTTGAAGACGAAGATGAACATGAAGAGCTACGTGATGATGCTGTGATCAAGTTATAGGAACGTGCAATAGGAGTAAGTCCAGGGGTTTGTCCGCACTCCAAGCTTGCCTGTAGGAATGGAGCCCTGTTATAGGTGCTGCGTAGGATCTCTGATAGGTTTATAATAGTAGGCCTATGGCCGAGTCATGTAAACCCAAACCCTGTATCATATTTTCTCCATAGCAATAAAAGTATAATTTTTGATATCATATCTATACTTAATTAGGCGTATTTGTGCGTGATCCTGGCGCAAATACGTGTGATTAAGGAACCTCATAAATGGGGTGTGACATCTGTTCTGCGCCCACGCTCTCTCACTGCGCCCTCTATCTCCTGTTGTCCCTACCTGTTGTACTAGTAGCCATACTGCCAGAGCCCAGCAGCAAACGACAATAGTGGTGTGGCGAGCAGTGTGGCACCATCCAAACACCGGCCGGCGTAGCATGACGGCCTTAAGCGTGGCGTGGCGGGCAGTGGCTATAAACCAAACAAGCCCTTAAACTTTCATGTATAACTTGCCAAATTTATTGTAACATTTTTTGCCCAACCTATAGCAAAACTTATCCAAACAAACTAGAATTCTACGTAACTTTATTTGTCTCTTCTCTTGTACACATGTACTTGGAATCCGATCCTACTACCTATTCTTTTAGATTATTCAAACAAATTAAGAGTTATTGGAGAACCATTTATTTTAATCTTATAATATAGGTCCTGTTTAGATACTTTAACTTAGTTAGAGTTAGAGTTAGTTTCTAACTTCAACTTTAGCCCTAAACTAACTCTAGCTGTAGAGGTGTTTGGATGGAAGGGTTAGATTGACATTAAATATACTTGTCGAATCATTTGGGTGTGGGTGGAGGGAGAAAAAAAATGCACTATTTAGTGGAACCAACCTGAACTAACTCTAATTAGCATTTCTTGGGTGAGCTAGTTTTTTGGTAGTTTAGATTCAACTACACCATAACCTAACCCTCCTGTTTGGATACTTTAGGGTTAGTTGAGCTCTAACTAACTCTAACCTATGAATCAAACAGGGCTATAATATAATTTTTTTTTGATTAGGAGTGGGTTTTAGAAGCTGTTGGAGATGTTCTTCTCGCCACGGTCCATGAAGGAGCCATGCAAAAAAAAATTCGTTATGTTTCAATTTGTCTAAAGAAGAAAAAGATTAAACATAATTTCTCAGTACAATGAAACACGAAGGATCCGCTCACAGCTCTGCAAACAGCCCTTTCTGTAACACGGAACGGAACGGAAGAAGAAGTGCCGAGGAGTTTCGTTGCCATTGCCACCCAGAGGAAAGCTACAAAAACGACAAATGCAGATAGAGCTGGCACGGAACCCTAGGTGGACGGCCGGTCCTTCCACCGAAATCCAACCAACTCCGAGGGCCTGCGTACAAAAGCGCCGACCGGCCCAGGGGCCAAAACCAAAAGCCCCCACCTCCTCCACAGCTCCACCTCGTCCCCGTCCAACACTCCACGCCGCTCTAGTACTCTCTGCGCCCCTCTCTCTCTCCACTGCCTTCGCAAGAAAAAGCCGAGAAATCCTACGCGAATCCGCCGTCTTCTCCACCGACGAAGCTTCTGGGTCCTCGTCGCAGCCGCTACGCGTGAGATCAGCCCGCCGGCCGGCCGGCTTCGGTAAGCAACCCGAAGATACCTGCTTGTTTTCGAGTCTTTTTGTCTCCCCGTGGTTGGTTTCGTTTCGCTCTACTGTTTTCTTCGGGTCTGTGTGGGCGGAGAATGGTAATGCCGGTGGCCGCGACCGCGGTTCTTTGGCCCGACACCGTTTTCCGGGTAGCCGCGGGATTTGCCGGCATGGCGCGGCGCGGTTCTAGTGGTTAGGCCTAGCCTTTAGTTTCTCTGTGCTTTTGAGTTTGTTTAGGGCGGTAATGGCGTGGGATTTGGGATTTTTGCCTCCTAGGTCATCGTTGAGATGAGAGCGGTAGTGGGGAAAAAACCGAAAAAAGAAGGCTAGTGAGTTGGAAAAGTTAATAAAAAAGCTGTGTAATTATTAGTGTGCCCATCTGTACCTCTTGGCTTCCTGCAATTGCATTGCTGGGGTCTTTTGCTCGTTGGTGTTTTTAGATCTGTTATTAGTTTTAAATTTCAGGTCTGCTGAGTTCCCCCCAAATTAAGAAAAATGGCTACTTTTTTTAGAAACCATTTGGTTTTACACTGTATAGTAGTTGTCGAGTACTCGAGTCGTTTATTGAGATTGTTTCGTTTTTTTTTTACGATGGACTGAACTCTTGTTCTTGGTTTGGTGCGCTGCTACTAAAGATGGTGTTTTTTCAGTTTTTTTTTCTTTCTTTTTTTTTTTTGCTAGTGCTTGGCTTAGTCACTATCAGGCTGTTGCATTGTTTACATATCTGAAATCCGATGGCTGCGGTTCTCAGGCGGGACCTAGATTGAGTGAAATGCAGTTCTTTTACACTACCTGTTTGGTTCATTCCAGTTTCATACTTGCTGCAGGTATTTTTCCCTGACTGGTGATGTAGAGTTCATTCTCTTATCAAGTCGAATGGTTGGTTTCCTCCAACAGAGCAAGATGAGGAAGTGTTCAAAACGCTCGTAGCTGTGTTGCCTGACAATTTCATTGTTGAGGTAGTAGTTTCATCTCAGTTCCATAACCCATATTATTGTTCATTAATCCTCTTTCCTTGTAATAGCTACCTAAAGCTAGTTGTTTACTTTTGGTGCAGTTGTAGCTCGTCTAGGACAAGTGGACAGCGGGATTTCTTGGCAGCAAGTTTGTGAGTAGAAGTTTGGTGGAAGATCATCTTTGTTCAAGATGATGCAGAGGCCACTCCTCCGCCCAGAGGAGTACTCCTTGAAGGAGACCTCACCTCACCTTGGTGGTGCAGCTGCTGGTGACAAGCTCACCACCACCTATGACCTGGTTGAGCAGATGCATTACCTTTATGTAAGAGTGGTAAAAGCAAAGGAACTTCCAAACAAGGACATCACTGGGAGCTGTGACCCGTATGTTGAGGTGAAGCTAGGAAATTACAAAGGCCAAACTCGGTATTTCGAGAAGAAGAACAATCCAGAGTGGAATCAGGTCTTTGCCTTCTCAAAGGAGCGCATTCAGTCATCAGTTGTGGAGATTGTGGTCAAGGACAAGGATCTTGTTAAGGACGACTTCATTGGGCGTGTTATATTTGATCTGAATGAGGTCCCAAAGAGAGTGCCACCTGATAGTCCATTGGCTCCACAATGGTATCGGTTGGAAGATCGAAATGGGCACAAGGTGAAGGGGGAGTTGATGTTGGCTGTTTGGATGGGTACTCAAGCTGATGAAGCATTCCCAGAAGCATGGCATTCTGATGCAGCGTCTGTCCCTGGCGATGGCCTTGCAAGCATTAGATCGAAAGTGTATCTTACTCCAAAGCTATGGTATCTCCGTGTCAATGTCATTGAAGCCCAGGATCTTATACCAAATGACAAGACCAGGTTCCCTGAGGTTTATGTCAAAGCAATGCTAGGCAACCAAGTTCTTAGAACCAGGGTATTAGCAAGCCGGACCTTGAATCCAATGTGGAATGAAGATTTGATGTTTGTCGCAGCTGAGCCATTTGAGGAGCACCTAATTTTGAGTGTAGAGGACAGGGTGGCCCCAGGAAAGGATGAAGTTATCGGAAGGACAATGATTTCGCTGCAGCATGTACCTCGTAGGCTGGATCACAGGTTGCTCAACAGCCAGTGGTATAACCTTGAGAAGCATGTGATTATTGATGGTGAGCAGAAGAAAGAGACCAAGTTTTCAAGCCGGATTCATCTGAGAATTTGTCTTGAAGGTGGATATCACGTCTTGGATGAGTCAACACATTACAGTAGTGATTTAAGGCCAACTGCAAAGCCTCTGTGGAAACCTAGCATTGGCATGCTTGAGCTGGGTATCTTGACAGCACAGGGCCTGTTGCAAATGAAGACCAAGGACGGGCGTGGCACAACTGATGCCTATTGTGTTGCAAAGTATGGTCAGAAGTGGGTGCGTACTAGGACTATAATCGACAGTTTCACTCCCAAATGGAATGAACAGTACACCTGGGATGTGTATGACCCATGCACAGTGATCACAATCGGTGTTTTTGACAATTGCCACCTGAATGGTGGGGAAAAGGCTAATGGTGCCCGGGATACCAGGATTGGGAAGGTCCGCATCCGCCTCTCGACTCTTGAAACTGATCGGGTGTATACCCATTCATACCCTCTTATTGTTCTGACACCTGGTGGCGTTAAGAAGATGGGTGAGGTGCAGCTTGCTGTCCGTTTCACGTGCTCATCACTGCTCAACATGATGCATCTGTACTCACAGCCGTTGCTGCCCAAGATGCACTATGTGCACCCATTGTCTGTGTTACAGGTGGACAACCTGAGGCGCCAAGCCACAAACATTGTCTCAACAAGGCTGGGGCGTGCAGAGCCACCACTGCGGAAGGAAATCGTGGAGTACATGCTTGACGTGGACTCGCACATGTGGAGCATGAGAAAGAGCAAGGCAAATTTCTTCCGCATCATGGGTGTCATGAGCCCCGTGATTGGAGTGGCGAAGTGGTTTGATCAGATCTGTCACTGGAGGAACCCGCTGACCACCATTCTGATCCATGTCCTCTTCGTGATACTGGTTCTATACCCAGAGCTGATACTGCCCACAGTCTTCCTCTACCTGTTCCTGATCGGGGTGTGGTACTACAGGTGGCGGCCAAGGCAGCCGCCGCACATGGACACCCGCCTCTCCCACGCAGAGACTGCCCACCCTGACGAGCTCGACGAGGAGTTCGACACCTTCCCCACCTCCCGCTCACCGGACATTGTGCGGATGAGGTACGACAGGCTGCGCAGCGTTGCGGGGAGGATCCAGACTGTGGTTGGTGACCTTGCGACGCAGGGCGAGCGGCTGCAGTCGCTGCTGAGCTGGAGGGATCCAAGGGCCACCGCACTGTTTGTGGTCTTCTGCTTCATCGCCGCCATCGTCCTGTACGTCACTCCGTTCCGCGTCGTGGTCTTCCTCGCAGGCCTGTACGTGCTGAGGCACCCCAGGTTCCGCCACAGGATGCCGTCCGTCCCGCTCAACTTCTTCAGGCGTCTGCCAGCGAGGACCGACAGCTTGCTGTAGGCGTGGCAGGTGTCTGGTTCCATTGCTGGTTCGGTGCCTCCTGTCGATTGCAGCTCACAGATGGTTACTCTGTCTAGTATGTGTATCTGCAAACAATGAACTACTAGCTATCTTCAGTACTTTTGTAGCATCTCTCTGTTGCATAGTTGGTTATGTATTGCATGATGCGTGACTGATGACTCGGTATGCATGCATTTGTGATGCTTGAAAACTCCCGGCGTTACTTATTGCTTTACCTACTTGTTCAGCAGCAGTGCTGTCAGCTAGCGTGGTTCTCTACTGCTGCATGTGCATCGTGTTGTTTGGTTTCCAGCTCAATTTATCTGTTTGCTACGTAATTGATTTCAGTTTTACTTGGGAAATACTGATCTCAATTTATCAGCTGTTGTACTGAACTTACAAGTGATGTCAAAGTTGAATTTCTGAACGGAGTTGCTGCAGTTTTTCTTCTGAACGCCCATCGAAGGTCCAGCTGGCATGTGGCAAATGAGTTCTTCAGAGTGTTCCCTTCCATTGTACTAGTAATTAAACCCTTCTCTTTCCCAACATATGGCCAAAGCAGTCTAGTGATGGTCAAGGCATAAAACTCAAAACTAGACTAGATCAAGAAGTCCGGAAATACCACGACGAAGTCCGGGTGCTTCAACTTTCAGAGTCCGTTCCTTGTTGCAATGTCAAAGTTTGCTGGTGACGGGCATTTTTGTTTCGAGAACGAAGGTCCCAGGAATGTGTGTGTAGGACGGAAGCATTGGCTTCCCGATCACTCTCATGACGATCTTTAGTCGCTGCACTGTAGCTGCATAGCTACCATACGTTTGCCATATGTCATATTCTGATTGACTTGAATGTTCACAGTTCGTGGTACGGCCCAGCTGTACTTCATGGACGGCGCCTAGACTGGACATTTTTTTCCCCATTTCCACTTGCAGGCCAGGGATGTTTTTTATGTAAGATTGGTCGCTGCACTACTAGTGTTGTTGCATTAAATTTGTTCTCTTTTCCAAAATCTGCGGGCACTTGCTATTCCAAAAAAATCTGTGTTTGTTGGCTCAGCCCGAGAATCATCAAAGTCCATGATGATAGGCTAGCATTTTAACTTATTCATTCGTTTTTTTTTTCGAAAGCGTGCCGTTGGCACGTATTGTATTAAGGGAAGCTAGAGTTTTACACGACGCACGCTTTTAGCCAAAAACAATTGGCCGACGGTAAGCACACATACAAGAATCGCCGGCTCTAATGGCGGAGCTTCACAGATGTACTTAAAAGGAAAACTATTGCGCTTCAAGAGTAGAGAGAAGCAGCTACGGCGACAGTGGACTCCCCTCATATGCCCTCCTCTTCCGTGGCCGCATCATGGGGAAGAGGTCGCGCATATGTTCCCGCTTGCCGGACGACACGTCGTCTCCGAACTGTTTCTGAAACTTGCCTTCCAGCACGGGGTCCGGAGTGCCCAAAAAATCGTCGACCGGACGGCCCTCGAGCTTGTTGAGCAACACCTTCAGCGCCTGGCGCTCCGGGTGTGGGTCACGCTGCCCCGACTCTTATTCATTCGTTCGTTCAATCAATTGCTGAACCTAGCATAACAAGTGTCTTCAAAAATTATAATTCGGCAGCAACTGTTCGTGCACATGCTGCTAAAATACATATTGTCTTTGAATGATTACTTTTTCTTTACCGGAGTTCCGTACTAGTTTCACTTTGGTGAAACATGTCCGCGTCATGATTCGTGCTTGTATTGTTCTTAAATTGATGTAGATTTTAACAATGTTATTCTTTCAGTTATAGGCGACAAGCCCACCGACAGTAAAACGTATTTCTATGTCATCTTAGTTTCCTGGAGGTGTTTATAGGGATATAATTTGCATAATATGTGTTTGTACATGTGCATTCTTAGGAGTGAGTGTGGGAGCTGTTTATGGGTGTTTGCGTCTATGTAACTCATAACCATAATAACTTTTTTAAACAAATGTTTTTTTGGTTTAGAATTGGTTGTTTGCGTCTATGTAACTCATAAACCATAATAACTTTTTTAAACAAATGTTTTTTTTTGGTTTAAAATTGGGTTACAAGACCTACTATTCATTGGGTTAATTAGAACCACTCCATTATAAATGTCATGGTTAGGGAACCATTATAAATGTCATGGTTAGGGAACACCACTACTATCCCTCATCTTGGTCATCTTCTTCCTTCCTTCACACCTTAATGGATGTATGTGAGCCCCTACCATTGCCAGCCGTCCTTTAGTAGCATATTGCAGCAACCTTCCCCAACCAGCGCCACCGCCTTTGAGGATGATATGTCATCGCCAACTCCCACCCCCTCTCGGTTGTACTCGTGATCTACTCTCACCATGAATCCCCCTTGTTTGGAGAGCATGGCCAACATGAGCTTGGTGGCGTCAAACCTCCTGTGGCTTCAGGAGGAGCAGCTTGGTGAGCATGGCATGGAGAGAGTTGCTAAGGCAAGGCACATGAAGCCATTGTTCATTGTTGTGGGCTTGTTCCTTAAATATATTGGGTAGAGAAGAAGAAATGGGTATTTGAGGCAATATGAAAATGTAGTCATTTGTCTATGGGCCTAATGTCACTAAAAACACAGAAAATGGCATGATTCAAGTAGAAATCGAATTGTAATTCTATGTTTCAAAATAGACAAACAATAATGGTTTTTCTTGCTTGTATATAGTGAGTAGAAATAGAGAATAAGAAAGGGGTATTTGAGGCAATATGGAAATTGAGTCATTTGTCTGTGGGCCCGGTGTTGCTAAAACATAGAAAATGGTATGATTCAAGTAGGCACTATATTGAATTGTAACTCTATGTTTCAAAATAGACAAATAGTAATATTTTTTTTCTTCAAACCTTGACATATTTATAATGGCATGGTCCAACGCTTGTTCATTTAGCTGTGGTGCTTAGCCATACGTCCGTATATATACGTTTGACTATACCAAAATAAAAAAATCAGAATTTTAGACAAAAAATAATTTGCCATGTAGCCCAAGAGAGTGTGGCTCTTTCCCCTCCATCTGATGGGATCAAGTGTACTTAGTTCCGTAACCAGAATGAGGTCTAGCTAATTTAACACATTAACTTAAATCATGAGGGAAATGGATCTATCTGCTTGAGGATGACATGACACCTAACCTTGATAGCGGGCCCAACAAAACAAACTCGTCGTTTAAGCTAATCCCACTGAATAATTCGATATATACCTATTTAACTAATTTATTAAATAGAGAAAATGTTTCTAGCTCTTTGTATCCCCAAGATAGTCAAGGCACTACAATCCAGTGAAATTAAGAATAGAAAAGGGCCTTACTATTCTCATTTTGTATCTTTTGGGTTTAAATATGGAATAGCTCTTGAACTTATTCTACACCCATGGAAGTAGATCCAAAAGATGGAGCCAATGTGGACTCATTCTTCTATCAGATAAGTTTTTTTAAAAGAATTGAACCAAATCCACCCTCTGAAATGTCAATATGTGAATAGATATGAAACAACGACAAGTGTAAAACCGCTCTAAAACTACCCGATTGCATAGACTTGATCACATCTCCTAATTCTTTATTAAGTCTGAAGATTTGTTGCTTTTCCAACTTTTCAATAGCCACTGGCTCCCTTCTATTTCTTGCACAACCACTCCTCCATCCCCAAGCCAAAAGTCATCCGTTTCCTTCTGGTCAGAAGAAAGGCCACACAAACTGATTTCGAGCAGGCCGGAAAGGGGAACAAAGACGGCTGCTACTGATCAGTTTCCATTTTGTTTGTCTCCGTTCATCGATCATATATAGCAGCCCTGTTGTGAAGAAGAAGAAGAAGAAGAAGAAGAAGAAGAAGAAGAAGAAGAAGAAGAAAAAGAAGAAGCGGCGGCAGCAGCAGCAGCAGAAGGAAGATGAGACTGCTTTTGGTCTGGTAGGATGTTTCGCTCCATTTCAAGAAGTGTCAATTCTATATGAAGTGGTCAAGAAGCAAGTTCAGAGCTGAGTTCTTTCTTCAAGGAAGCTTCTGAATGGCTTATCCATCCACCTCAGGGATGGTCCAAGCTTCTTCATCCCTCCATGGCAGCATGTAAGTTAACCCATCCATTTAGCACTTTGTCGATTTGACCTTTTTTGGTCTCAAACTTGATTGGCACCGTATGAGTTACTTCTTCTTTCAGTTCTATAAAGTTGATGATTTCCCTTGAGAATCTTGTTATCTGGTTCTGGTCATCATGAATTCATGATTACCTGAAGAGGTTTGATGGTTGATTAGATCTGATCCCTATTTCCTTCGTTCTTCTTATGGTCTTTGTTTCATCATGCGATGATTTTTTCTTCAAGTTAGCTATAGTTCAAGTTGTGTTGTGAATAAATGATTGCTATCAAATCGATCTGACCATCAAGTAATAAGCTTTACCTCCCCTCTCACGCTTCTTTTTGCTTCTATTTAGTTTTTCCTCTGTTGGAGAGCGATCGATTCTTTGATGATATGCTATATTCCCAAACAAATAATTGTGATGCTCTTTGGGTGAACAACCTATAGTAAGAAAAAATGGATTATTAGTTCATCCTCTCTATGCAAGCTACATATTATTTCAGTACTACTTACTTTCTGATTTTATTCTCTTATTCTCAATTATTTAAAGCTTTTGTAAACTTGTGGAACTAACTACTCAATAGAAATGAGAGCAGTTGTGATATTCTGTTGCATTTCTGAAAGTGCAGGAGAAGGGATCCTGAAGGATATGACATGTCATCCGATCTGGACCAAGCCCTACTCCTCTACTTTGATGGGCAACAAGCTAAGACATCAATTCAAGAACAACAACCACGTAAGCCGCTTGATTTCTGCAGAAGAAAGTTCATTATTTTGACAAATGCTTGCTGGTCACTTACTCGCTTTTCACTATAGGCACATATATGTTGAAGGAAAATGTCATTGCCAAAATTCCATTAGTTCCAAATTAATGCATCACAGACTTGTCCATATATAAGCGTTGTGATATGACTGGTTTTAAATTGTAGGCTTGTAGCTAAGCCAAGCGCAAACCAAATATATGAATGGTGTTGAGTACTCTTCGACTTCCTTTCCCCTTAGCTCTTGTGGTTTGCAGATCTCAATGTGTTTTCCTCAGTTGATCCCAAACTTCTTCAATTTGTCAGAATATTTCTAGCTACCGAGTACCAACTACCAACTAAATATCTAGATGTTGGAGTAGAGTGACACGTAACGAACACTAACCGATGTAGTTTCAAGATGTCATGCTAAAATTAGGCAACTGATCAATTATTGTTCGACGCTTTTCCAACCCATTTCTGACACTAACTACACCAGCATTTTACACCTCCTTTTTCCTTTGTTACTATAGTTTACCACTTACCATTGCGTTTGCGTGTGAAATGAGAACAACATATACATATCCGAGGATAGTTTTCGCACACGCATGGAGAAAACCAACGACCACATGCATATAGGAAACACAATAGTATATGCACGTGTGACATGAGTGCGTGTGCCTTGGTGATGTGCTCTACAAAGTCATAATGTTTGCAGGACTTGTTTCATGTGTGCAGAGACTCTCAACATCTTCCCCTCCCAGCCAATGCATCATATCGAGCCATCTCCAAAGGTATGATCCTTTCAAGCTCTAACGACCCACTAGCTCTAGCTACACCTCAAAGCTCAAGAGATATGGTGATGATTGCTTCATGATGATGCCATATATACATCATACATATATGCTCTTCATTCATTCCTCTCTTTCTACCCAGGGTTCCATGGCTTCTTCTTCAGCGGTGGTAGCACAGGTCGCTGGCCCTTCCAAGAACTCGCAGCCGTCGTCGTTGAAGGTGGGAGGCGGGCCGCTCGCCACCGGCAAGAGCTCCAAGGCAGCAATCAAGGTAATCATATATGCAATCCAATCAATCTCATCTCGTACGCTTCATGTGTACAGCAAATGTAATGCTTTCTTATATATCACAATTCACAACCAGAGAGAAGGTAGCGCCGGCGGCAAGCATGGCGCCGCGGGAGCTTCGAGCTCGGATCAGGAGGGCCCCCGGACGCCGGACCCCAAGACGCTGCGGAGGCTCGCGCAGAATAGGGAGGCCGCCAGGAAGAGCAGGCTGAGGAAGAAGGTAATTATGTTTTGTAATTTATTATTTACCCAAGCTAGTACTCCCTCTGTTCCAAATTATAAAATCACTTTGAATTTTTTGATGTATCCGTTTTGCTATGCGTTTAGATATAATAGTATGTCTAATACAGGGCAAAATGGACGAACCAAAAAAGTCGAAGCTAAATGATTTATTATAATGAATTTAGAACGGAGGAAGTAATAAGCAGTTGTAATATTGATTAAAAATATGGTGGAAGGACAAGTCAACCCTCAAAACATGAGGAGAAAAAGTCTTGCAAGAAAGGGCAATTGACAAACGAAGAGATGGAGATTGGAGAGTAGACTGGACATATTATAGGGTGGTCAAGTTAACCTACTACCTAAAAAAATCAATAGTTGTTTTGGACTACGCGTATACATGTATATATACATTTTTCTTCTGAAAGTTCCGTTTCTCCATCTTCATGGAAGGAAGATGAGCTGCACTGAATATTATATGGAATAGACGAAACTACTCAATTTCTTATGTCTAGTTTGTTGCGTGTGAAACAGGCCTATATTCAGCAGCTAGAGTCAGGCAGGATCAGGCTGGCACAGCTAGAGCAGGAGATGCAGATGACAAGAACTCATCAGGTAATAAAGTGAGATGAAAGAATATGATATATCTCGTTCGAATGTGTAGAAGTATTCTAGAACAATCAGGTTACAATGACATAGAGCCTACAATTCTTTCAGATGAAGTTTGTTACATATTATTGCAACAAAATGGATTACTTATCATAAACAGAACATTAATTAACTGAAAAGATCAATGCATGACTTTTTTTTTGCTTAATTGTGATACTAATTATATATGCTTGTTCTTCATTTCTTTATAGGGTGCACTATGGGGTGCAGGAACTCTAAGCCCAGGTTTGCTTTACTAGTTCATCAACCAACAAATGCATCATATCTCTCTCGATCATGCATGGAAGCGGGCTCATTAGGCAGCTGCACGTCGTGCATTTGAATGCAGATGCGGCGCTGTTCAACCTGGAGTACGAGCGGTGGCTGGGCGAGCACAGCAAGGTGGTGGCCCGGCTGCGGGCCGCCGCGGAGGAGCACGAGCACCGGCCGGACGGCGAGCTGCGGGCGTACGTGGACGAGGCCGCCGCCCACTACGGCGCGCTCATGAACCACAAGGCCCGGCTCGCCGGCGCCGACCCGCTCCACCTCCTCTCCGGCCTCTGGAAGGGCGCCGCCGAGCGCTGCTTCCTCTGGATCGGCGGCTTCCGCCCCTCCGAGTTCGTCAAGGTACACGCGCAAGCTAAAAATTCATCAGTCACCATCTATCTGCCGTAGCTAGTACATGCATAACGCAAGTACGGACCTGAAATGACACTCCTGTTTGATGCGTGTGTCACTGACATGTGGGACCGTGGTTCGATGGATGGCACGTCAGCATGACCACCGTACCTAGCAACCAACCAATGCCAAATCCCCCAAAACAAAACTTATATATATAGTCTAAGTACATACTATTATATATACGAAGTTGATGGCATGTACTATATTAGTGAATTATTTGTCCAGCAGCAGGGATTAGGTGCAGTGGATTAGCAGGGCAAGTAAGGAAGCTGGGTAGCAGGTAGGACGTCACAGTATTAGCTGATGGAACAGTTCGTAATAAACTAAGCTCCGTCCAGAGAAGTCATTGTGCTATAGTAAAGCCGCCAGCGTACGTACATACTATAGCTAGTGTCACGTCGACGTGTCTCCATCTAATACAGCATCCATCAGTCGCAAACTCGCACGGCCGGGAGTAGGTATGTGACGGAGGTGATGAGGTGATCCACCAGCTGCTTCATCGCCGGCCGGTGCCAGTGTGTCGCATACTCACACGCTCGAGCTCGATCCATCGATGGACACGTCGCATCATGCGACGACGACGACGATCGATGATGAGCGTGCGAGCTAGGCTCATACGACAACGTCGTCGTCGTCGTTGTCGTTCTACTCCCTCGCTGTCGCTGTCGACATGGACGTCGATAGATGATTCATCACCTGCTTTGGATTATTATTAATTTGGAACGCCAGGGATTATTCCAGCTTTAATTTTGTTCGTGGGATTATTGGGACCGATCATCTAGTTTTTTTCCCCTGCTGGTACCTGCTCCTCGAACCCTTTCGATGACGCTGACGCCAACATGATTGCACGCGCGCAGGTCGTGGTTCGGCACGTGGAGCCGCTGGCGGAGCAGCAGGCGGCGGGGGCGCGCGAGGTCGAGCAGGCGGCGCGGCGGGCGGAGGAGGCGCTGGACACCGAGCTGGACGCGCTGCTGCGGTCGCTCTCCGAGGTGGTGTCCTCGGACGCGCAGCAGCCGCCGCCGGGGATGATGTACGGCGGCCAGCTCTACCACCACCCGGCCGACGTGGCCGCCGGCTACATGGGGATGGGCCACATGCACGTCGCCGTCGCCATGGACAAGGTGGCCTCACTCGGGACCATCCTCAGACAGGTATGGTGATTGGTGATCATGGATGCATTTTCTGTCTCTCTGTCTCTTCCTTTTTAATTTTCATTTAGAAGCCGGCCATGCATTGCTTGCTCATCGCAAACCTAGCGCAACAATATCGATCATGCAGGCGGACGAGCTGAGGATGCAGGCGTTGCACGCGCTCCGGCAGATCATGACGGCGAGGCAGGCGGCGCGCTGCTTCATCGCCGCCGACGACTACTTCTGCCGCCTCCGAACGCTCAGCACGCTGTGGACCACCAGCCGGACGGCCCAGCTGGCTAGAGGCCCGGCCGGCTAGGCATCATATATCTCATCGACGGCATGGATGGAATACATACACGGCCGGCTAGCTACTAGCTTAGCTATGACGTAGCAACGTAGAAAGCGTTAAACTATACATCACATCATGCAAATGTATCGATGATATATATAGATACAAATTGAAATTGTCTCATATGATGCTCCACACTGGTTCTCTTTTCAAAGTTGCAACAATATCAAAGCAGATTTATAGTGAGGTACATTACATATATATACAGTATACTAGTACGTAGTACTATACATATGTGTTTTGAACTTTGAAGGGAGAACCATCGCTTCTGAATGAAAACGATTGTGATATATTCATATACTTGAAGACTTTTTTTTTGTTAATTTACATCAGAAATTACTTAAGTGCCCTTTCTTATCAAATAAAATGGCCAATAGCATGGAAATTACTTAAGTGCCGTTTCTTTGAAGCTTTAGGATAATAATGCTGGCTGTTCAATAAGAAAGGATGATCACTGGGGTACGTCTTTGCCAACTAATTTATCTCTTCCTTTATAGCTGATTATGTTTGACAAAATTTGCTAAGGGGACATCTCGAAAAAAGTTTAATTGACTTGTGGCACTCTCATTTAATTTGAGGTCACACAGAACTAGAGAAGCAACAACAAACAATTCAAAGGCACTTCAGGTTTGACAATACTTAATATATTTCACCAAAGAAATGAATGTAACCATCTACTCCCTCCGTTTTAAAGCATTAATGAGACTCCCTGAGCGGCCTCGAAGGACCCGATGCGTGAGCGGCGCTACCCCTTGCTCCGACGACTGAGGTGAGAGGACAACCACCACTAGATCCACAATTGGGGCGGGGGGGGGGGGCTGAACTGAGGAGCTGACAACGAACGTGTGGCGGCTAGGAGCACCTCCAATATGTGATCCATGAAGCTCTTTCCCATTCAGGTTTGGCTAAGCCCGCGCAGGCATCACCGGTCTCCACCTCAATTACTTCTGAAGCTCTGCCGGCTAGGGCTGCGCAAGCACCATCAAGTACCACCGTGTGGGCATCCGCGCATTGCCTCCCTGAGCATGACCTGCTTGTAGAGGAGATGTTTGCGGCCAATGGTCCTCCCGCTTTGGTCATCTCATTCGACTTGATGCTAGAGGAGCTCCTAGCTACCACGTTCGTCGTCTGTTGCTCAGCTGAGGCCACCCCCCTGGGATTGTGGATCTGCACCCGGTGGTGCCGGTCCTCTCGCCTCAATCATCGGCTTAAGAGCTGGCACAACTCACACATCCTCAGGAGGGTCAACCACATCGAGGCAGGCAACGTGGCCGCCCTCTCGAGGTCCACGGAGCCGCCTCCGATGGCTATTGTCTCCACGCCTCAGTCATCCGCACAAGAGTTGGCGCAGCTCACGCCTCCTCGGGTTTGTCAACCTAAGGTTGAACTTGGCGATGAGATGCCCATGCCACACGAGGCCGCTCAGCGCCTCGTACAGTTCCTGGATGAGGAGTTACAGAATGTGAGGACCTGTTTGGATGGAAAAAAAACTACAATCAACATAGACGACAGAGGAAAAAAAAATCCTCTCTAGGATATATGCAAAATATCCTTAACATGGTCAAAGCAATGTAAGTTATAGAATGCATGGTCAAAGTACACGGTCCAAGCAAATTTAGAACTGATCTTTATACCTACTAGCAAATATGTCCGTGCTTTACAACGGGAGAAAAAAAGGTTAGATATTCTTATGAAACGATAGCTTGAATGGTAGATATATACTTATGTTTTGTACTTTTATAATTTATAGCAAACATGTCCGTGCATTGCAATATGAGTAGCTGCTTGCTTACCAATATGTCAAGGCCTGATATGTCCTGCAGCTGTAGGATGATCATAAATTCATTATGTATTTTTTTTATATATTACAGCTATAATCTCACGATTATTGCCAGATGATTCTTTATAAATCATGATATGCTTGATTGATTTCCGAACAATTCCAGTGAACCATTCCACTGGATGAAAGAACAAGACATATATGTTGGTTCAATCGAATCTTCCAGCACTCACTGCTCCATCTCCTATATCATGTTCCCGATCACCGACGCCGCCACAGCCACGACGTCTTTTGTTGCCACGGTGACTTCCATCCACGAAGCAAGGGCACAACCGCACAAGGCAGTGCCAAAGTAGGCGGACTATTAAATCTATTTTTACATAATAATATATATGGATCAGTCTGTATTCGGCTCATACTGGCTCAGTCCGTGTTCGGCTTAGACTGCATTATGCTGTACAGAGACCGGAGGACAAGTACCAACGGGCGGACAATTTGTCGGTTAATCTCTAATCCAAACGGATTGAGGGGGATTTTGACTTGCAGATGATAATATTATGAAGTGAATGTAAATGAACAAAGATTGGAACAACTGTCTTGTTTCATTGATCATTGAGGATTATATACATGGGAAGAGGCACGTCGTACGGACGCCGTACAGACGCGACTGTTCGGGCTCCAAAGAACATGTCCCTTTGGTGACAAGCCAAACTGCTAATGACTAAGACTAATCCTAATCCTCTGCTGATGAGATCGATAGCGAAGGGGTGTCTCGTATGAATAGACACCGTTTCATAACACTCCCCCTCGATCGAATATTACTTGAGATCAATGAAGCTGTAAGCTTGGATTCCTCGAAAAACCCTATGGAAAAAATCTGAGGAATATGTATATATAGATATGCTATAAAACTCCTTTAAACCTTATTAGGAAAATAAGGAGAAAATGGCATATATGTGTTTGTGATTTAAATAAACCACTATGTCATTGGTATCCCATTAAAAACCCCAATGGGGAAAAAATATTAGAGATACGACATATAGTTAACTCCCCCAAAAACCTTTCGGGAAAAATATGAGGAGTAATCTAGGTTGATATGTCGCTAAAACTCCTGTAAAAACCCAGTGGGAAAATTAGGAGAAAATATGATGACATATTATTGGTATTGCCTCTTGGATAACTCTCATGAAAAACCTTTTCAGGGAAAAACCATGAATGAGTTGTGAGGGCAATATGTGTCTTTGATATTTTCCAACAAAAACCCCAGTGGGGAAAATAGAAAATATGACACGCGCTTATGTTAATATTACCTCATTAAAAACTTTAACAAGAAACCTCGTGAGTAAAACTTGTGAAAGAAAAGAGTATAATATGATGCTGGTACATGTTACAGTTTAGGGGATTTCTCCCCATGATTCTAGCAAATCTTGAAGTCGTCGCATACCAATTCCATGTACCAATTTTTGGAATACAGAAGTTGGTAAGGACTTAGTAAATAGGTCAGCGAGGTTATCACATGACTTGATTTGCAAGATGTTTATTTCCCCGCATTCTTGTAATTCATGGGGATAAAACAACTTAGGAATAAAATGCTTAGTGATATTACTCTTTATGTAACCTATTTGCATCTGTGTAACACAAGCGGAATTATCTTCATAGATAATTGTAGGCGATTCAATTGAACCAATACCACATGATCATTTGTATGTGGTTAATCATTCTCGCGAAGCCATACACATTCTCGTGATGCCTCATATAGAGCAATAATTTCAGAATGATTAGTAGAGGTAGACGTCATAGTCCGCTTAGAAGACTTCCACGAAAAAAAGCTGTACCTCCATGTAGGAATACAAATCTGTTTGGGATTTTCCGTTATGAGGATCGATAAGTAACCAAAGATCGGTATAACCAATCATACTGGGATCATGATTTTTCTTGAAGAATAAACCAAGATCCTTTGTACCATTAAGGTATCTGAGGATACACTTGGCTCCCGTCCAATGACGGCGAGTCGGATCCGCACTATGTCTAGCTAGTAAGTTTACTTGCAAAATGCGATATCGGGTCGGTGCAATTTGCAAGATACATAAGTGCGCCAATGATATCGAGATATATGGGACTTCTGGTCCCAATCTCTTTTCCCCAATATCCCGGGGTCTAAATTGATCTTTCCCTATTTCTAAGGAACGAACAACCATCGGGGTTTTATTAGGGTATGATTTATCCATATTGAATTTCTCCAATATTTTCTGGATATAGGCTGATTGATGCACTAAAATCCCTGAAGGACGGTGCTCAAGTTGTAAGCCTAGGCAATATTTGGTCTTACCCAAATCCTTCATCTCGAATTCCGCCTTTAGATGATTGCGTGCTTCATTTATATCCTTTGGACTGCCAATGATATTTAAATCATCGACATATACGGATATGATGCAAAATCCCGTTGGAGATCTCTTAATGAAAACACATGGGCAAACATCATTATTGGTGTATCCTTTCTTTAAAAGGAATTCACTCAGTCGGTTGTACCACATTCGTCCCGACTGCTTTAAGCCATATAATGACTTTTGTAGTTTTACACAATACATGTTGCGATTTGCGTTTGGATTCGGAATTTGGATTCCATCGGGAACCTTCATGTATATGTCCGAATCAAGTGACCCATATAGATATGCTGTCACTACATCCATCAACTGCATAGATAGATGATTTTGAACTGCCAATGATATTAAGTATCGGAAAGTAATTCCACTCATTACTGGAGAATAGGTTTCATTGTAATCAATGCCGGGTCTCTGCGTGAACCCTTGTGCTACTAACCTCGCTTTATATCTCACCACCTCATTTTTCTCGTTCCGTTTCCGGACGAAAACCCATTTGAAGCCTACAGGAAAGACTTTGGAAGGTGTGGGTATTGCAGATGTGAATACCCCTCTTTTAGTAAGCGAGGCTATCTCAGCTTGAATTGCTTATTTTCATTGGGCCCAGTCCGAGCGCCTTTTGCACTCTGCCATGGTCTTAGGATCTGGGTCATCGAGAAAGGTTTCTGCAATTGCTGCGGAGAAGTACATGTCGACAACAGTAGTCTTACGATCGTATGTTTCTCCAGTTTCAATATAATTGATGGAAATTTCTTTCACCCCATTAAGTGACTCTTCATTTCCCAAGATTATGGAGTCAGGGTGTTCCGATGTCCCTGGATCAGAATTTGGATGCACCGTTGATCCGGGTCGTGGATTTGATCCTGGTGTTGAATTTTTATCCACTATCGGGTGTCTACCAACTTGAGGTTGGTTTGGATTTACTGATTTGGAGGACTTAGCCCTCGATATCCTCGGACGCTTCTTCGGAGCATTATCCTTAGGAATGGCCGTACTTCTCCCCCTCTTCTTTGGAAGTGGGAGTTGAATGGTTTATATTGGTACCTCCACTCTTTCGGGCGCATTACGGGCAGGATAAGAGGATTTAGTGACACCCTTATAATCAGTAAATGCTTCTGGCAGGTTATTTGCAATGTGTTGCAAATTTATAATTTTCTGAACTTGTTGTTCAGTTTCTTGAGTACGTGGATCTGAGGAGGAAATGCCTTGGGCATTCCAATTGATTTCCTGGCATTCGTTTTGGTACTTATAATCTCCCCTAATGCCGGGAAATGGTCCTCATTGAATATACAGTCAGCGTATCGGGCCGTAAATAAATCCCCTGTAAGGTGTTCGAGGTACTTGATAATCGATGGGGATTGATATCCCACATAGATACCAAGTTTCCTATGTGGACCCATAGAGGTACACTTAGGTAGTGAGATCGGTACGTATACTGCGCAACCGAATTTTCGCAGATGGGAAATATTAGGTATATTCCCACGTACTAATTGCATTAGGGAGACAACGTGATATGCAGTTGGTCGCAATTGAATTAAGTCTGCAGCGTGTAATACTGCGTGACCCCAACATGAAGTTGGTAGATTGCAATTATGTAATAATGGTCTTGCTATGAGTTTAATTCTCTTAATAAGAGATTCTGCTAAACCATTTTGCGTATGGACGTAAGGGACAGAGTGCTGAACTTGAATTCCTAGAGCCATGCAATAATCGTTGAAAGCCTTTGAGGAAAATTCAGCAGCATTGTCCATTCGAATTGATTGAATTTGATGTTCAGGATTATGTGCTCTCAATTTAATAACTTGAGCAATAATTTTGGCAAATGCATGGTTACGTGTGGACAAAAGACACACATGAGACCATCTAGTAGATGCATCTATTAGAACCATGAAATACCTGAACGGTCCAGACGATGGTTGTATGGGGCCACAAATATCTCCTTGAATCCTTTCAAGAAATTTGAGTGGCTCATTTTGGATTTTAACAGGCGAAGGGCGTAAAATCAATTTCCCTGTAGCGCATGAAGTGCACATAAAATCTGAAGATTTTGGGAATTTAACAGTATTTAACTCATGACCATTAGAATTGCTGATAATTTTCCGCATCATCCCTATTCCAGGATGGCCAAGGCGTTCATGCCAAGTTTTGAATGCGTTGACATTCTGGAAAATTACCTTATACGCAACATGAGGTATGTGTTTGATGTATGTGTAGTACAATCCAGACGAAAAAGAGGGAATTTTCTCAACAATTTGTTTGCCATATCCGTTATTTTTAGTAACGAGGAGAATTTCCTCATTATTGTCATCACAAGTTTCTATATGGAAACCGTTTTGACGGATATCTCTATAACTTAATAAGGTACGCTTTGAATCAGGATACAATAATGCATCCTCAATTGTAATTTGGGTACCCATGGGGAGTACGATAGTGGCACGACCAGAGCCAACAATCGTAGCATCGCGCCCGGCGATTGTCAAAACATTTCCTTGTCTTTTAATAAGAGTTTGGAAATATTTTGTTTCCCTAAGAATAGAATTAGTGGTACCGCTGTCCACTAAGCATAATTCCTCTTCCATTGGATCGACCCCCGTAGAAACGATGGGGGTTCAGAGGCATGTGCCTCTGGAAGCACCGTGCGTTTGTTCTTCTGTTCGTCTTCGTCGTTCTTCTCTCTTGTCCAAAGAGCAAAGTACTGATAACGTATTATGAAGTGAATATAAATGAACAAAGATTGGAACAACTGTCTTGTTTCATTTATCATTGAGGATTATATACATGGGAAGAGGCACGTCGTACGGACGCCGTACGGACGCGACTATTCGGGCTCCAAAGAACATGTCCCTTTGGTGACAAGCCAAACTGCTAATGACTAAGACTACTCCTAATCCTATGCTGATGAGATCGATAGTGAAGGGGTGTCTCGTATGAATAGACACCGTTTCATAACAGATAAAATATGTTTTGGGAGTCAGGGATTAACCGTTTGGATTAGAGATTAACCGAACATACACTACAATATGAAGGCTGCTCGTGCCCGGCAAACAAAAAGTTGCTTGTCTGTGGCCCTACTACTGCTGTACTGAAAACCGTACACACATACAAGAGGCGTAGATTAGAGGAGCAATTATATTTTGGGAGCTAGTTCGGAGGCAAATATGGAGATTGACTTGAAGGAGGTTGATAATTCATTACGTGATAACAATAACTTGAGTGATGAGGCACTTGGTTTTATGGGACTTAAAAAAGGACATCCAGTGGAGGTGCGTGTGGCAGCTTATGGGTCTATTTTGTCAACGCCGGTTGCAGGTGATGATCAGAGAGGTAAAGAGAAGAGCCAGCAAAAACAATTTTTAGCAGAGACACAGACAACGGCAAGTGTGGGAGAGGTTTTTTCTGAAGGTCACAGCCAGCAGACTTCTTTAGTGGGGGCTGCACAGCCTCTTGAGACAGCAGATGGCTTGGTGGTGATGGATGACCAACAAATAGGGGTCGATTTTGAGGCCATGATCAATGCTGGTGTGTCAGCAGATGGTGAACCAAGTAACATCCTGGGTAGTATGGTGGCGATGGCTGTTTTGTCTGATGGAGAGCTTACTCCAGTGCGGCGCAGCAAGAGGAATGCGGACGTAGCTGATGTACCCTCTATGGAGAAGGCAGAGAAAAGGGTTGCCATCAAGAACCTAGAGGTTTCTCCAGGTAATGAAAATATTGTTTTTAATTCTATATCCTCTTTCCCTAGTGATCATATTAAGAAAAAATTGCAAACTGTAGGAATCAGTTTAGGTGATGAAGTAAATTTAATTGATGAGTCTGTAGCTCTTTTAAAGGATGTAGAAAATGGAAGATTGAATGCCTCTCATGTTGCTAATACACTAGATAAGGAACCAGAATCAGATGAGGTTGAGATCGATTCTGATACTGCCACCATCAGTCGACTCTGTGGTGACTTGACGGAGGTGGTGATGGACGATAACATTGCGGACCTTGATGATGTACTTGTTGATGTACCCATCAAGGTGGCAAAGGTTAGAAAGGCAAAGAAATTGGTTAAAAAAAGGGTAACCATTAAAAAGAAATTGTTCCAATGAAGGGGATCTTTTGGAATTGTAGGGGTCTACGCGACCTTGCTAAGCATAATTTCTTACATGATTTGGCTCAGGACAAGAGACTTGATTTTATAGCATTATCAGAAACCAACAGAAATAGTTTCTCGACTTAGTGTCTTGAAAAATTTTGTGCGGGAGCTGATTTTGTCTGGCATTGGCGATGTCCTCGGGGTATGTCTGGGGGGATGCTAATGGGTATAAATCAAGGTTGCTTTGAGATAGAAAATATCATCGATGGGGATTATTTTATAAAATTTTTGTTAAGAAATAAGGTAGATGGTTTTCGATGGGCCCTTTTGTCGGTCTACGGCGCAGCACAGGAAGAGCACAAAGAAATTTTTTTATCAGAGTTAGTACGTGCTTGCACTAGCTGTGGGGATCTACCTTTTGTAGTAGGGGGAGATTTCAACATAATTAGGAATCCATCAGAAAAAAACAATTCAAGGTATAATGATAAGTGGCCATTCCTCTTCAATGTAATTATTGAAACTTTGAATCTAAGGGAGATAGAGATGCCAGGTAGAAAGTTTACTTGGGCTAATTATGCTGAAATTCCAACCTATGAGAGGTTAGATCGTATCTTGGTGACAACTGAGTGGGAACAAAAATTTCCTTTGGCTACTGTCCAAGCCCTCACCCGCGAGATCTCAGATCATACACCACTTTTACTTGATGGAGGGGAATCATCTCACAGAGGCAACACTAGGAACTTTAAATTTGAGCTAGGGTGGCTAATGAGGGATGGTTTTTTTGATTTGGTTAAGGAGGTGTGGGAATCTGAGAATAGGGGTAGGACACCCTTGGAACGTTGGCAATCCAAAATTAGAAGACTACGACGATTCCTTAGAGGTTGGGCTCGAAATTTAGTCTCTCAAAAGAAGAAACACAAATTAGACTTACTAGAAAAAATAGACGCCATTGACAGAAAGGCTGAGACAAATTTATTATCATCTCAGGAAGTAGAGCTTAGTCATCATCTTAAAGGGCAACTAACTAGATTGCTAAGAGAGGAGGAGATTTATTGGCTCCAACGATCGAAAGCAACGAAGTTATTGCAAGGGGATGATAATACTAAGTATTTCCATATGTTGGCCAATGGGAGACATAGAAAAACAAAAATTACTCAACTTGAACAGGAAGAAGGAATTGTTGTTGGGGAGGCAAATTTGAAAAATTATATAACCAATTACTACAAACGACTATTTGGACCACATTTACAGAATTCTTTCTCACTGGACGAGAATTTGAGGCATGATATACCTCAAGTGTCGGCGGAGGAGAATGAAGTATTAGTTGCTCCATTTAGCGAGGAGGAGGTTAAACTGGCAATCTTTGATATGGAACATAATAAGGCACCGGTCCGGACAGATTTCCCGCAGAGAATTTTATCAATTCTTTTGGGATGTGGTCAAGCGAGGATCCGATGAGCCTATTTTATGAATTTTATATGGGGAGATTGCCTATTCACAACTTAAATTTTGGGGTAATTACACTACTTCCCAAGATCACGAAGCAACTCGAATTCAACAAGATAGGCCAATTTGTCTCTTAAATGTGTCATTCAAGGTCTTTACAAAGGTGTTAAATAATAGAATTTTGAAAGTGGCCGATAAAGTGATAGGACCAACTCGATCGGCCTTTATCCCGTGGGGAGATACATAATGGAAGTTGTTGTTGTACTACACCTAAACAATACATGAGATGCATAGGAAGAAAAAAGATGGAGTGATCCTAAAGTTAGATTTTGAAAAGGCATATGATAATCTTAAGTGGCCTTTCATACAACAAGTCCTTAGAATGAAAGGATTCTCACCCGGTTTGGTGTGAATGGATTTCAAAAGTCATGTCTAGAGGAAGTGTTGCAAAGAAGGTCAATGATAATTTAGGCCACTATTTTCAAACAAGAAAGGGGGTGCGCCGGGGGATCCGCTATCTCCAATATTGTTTAATATAGTGGTTGATATGTTGGCAATTCTCATTTCACGAGCTAAAGAAGCGGGATAAATTCATGGAGTGGTCCCAAGATTTGATTGATGAAGGACTCTCAGTCCTTCAATATGCGGATGACACTCATTATCTTTATGGATAATGATTTAGAGAGGGCCAAAAACATGAAGCTCTTGCTTTGTGCTTTTGAGCAACTATCGGGACTCAAAATCAATTTCCATAAAATTGAATTGTTCTGTTATGGAGAAGCTAATGCTCATCAAGCGGAGTACACACAAATTTTTGGGTGTAATGTAGTATCATTTCCTTTTAGATATCTAGGAATTCCTATGCATCATCGAAAATTAATGAATAAGGATTGGAAACATTAATAAGAAAGATTTGAATAAGATTGAATTCCTATACCTAGATTTAATAAATAAGAAAGATTTGAAAAGAAGCTGAGTGGTTGGAGAAGTAAGATGCTCTCGGTGGGAGGGAGGCTTGTTTTAATTAATTCGGTTCTGAGTAGTCTTCCTATGTTTATGATGTCTTTCTTTGAGATACCTAAAGGAGTATTGAAAAGATTAGATTATTTTCGATCTCGGTTTTTAAAGCAAAGTGATGAACATAAAAAGAAATATAGATTGACGAAATGGGAGATAGTATGTACACCAAAAGATCGGGGAGGATTGGGAGTCTTAAATGCTGGGTATGCATAATAGGTGCCTACTAAGCAAATGGCTTTTCAATCTGATAAATGGGGATGAGGTATGGCAACAGATTGCTTAAAAATAAATACTTAAGGGATAAAACTCGACTCAAGTCCAACACATGCCCGGGGACTCTCGGTTTTTGGGCTGGCCTTATGAAGGTCAAGGATGAGTTCCTGTCTATGGGTAGATTTGATCTAGGTGACGGATCCCGTGTGCGTTTTTGGGAGGATTCATGGATAGCACCACAACCTCTAAAAACAATCTTTCCCAACTATATAACATAGTCGAAAAAAAGTGCTTCGTTAGGTCGATCGTCTACGATACCGTTAAATGTAGCATTCGGGAGATCTCTCGATGGGAGTTAATTTACGCATGACACAATGTGGTGGCCATGATTGCAGATGAACAATTAAATAACCAAAGGGACCGGTTTGTGTGGGGGCTGCATCGAACGGTTTGTTTTCAGTTATTTCCATGTACGAGCACCGTTAAATGTACAAAAGTTACCGCATACAATACCTTAATTTGGAAACTTAAACTACCTCTCAAGATTAAAGTCTTTATGTGGTACTTGTATAAGGGAGTAATTTTAACTAAGGATAATTTAGCTAGAAGACAAAGTGGCAAGGAGATCGAAGTGTTGTTTTTGTTCTTTCAATGAAACCATACAACATTTACTCTTTGACTTGTCATTATGCTAAATTTGTATGGAGAATCATTTATATTTCATTCAACCTAGAACCTCCAACAAGTGTATACAATTTGTTTACAAGGTTGGTTGGAAGGGTTAAATGGAAAAATGAAATCTCAAATTCTTGTGGGTGCAAGTGTGCTATCTGTTGGGCACTTTGGTTAACACGTAATGATGTTGTGTTTGATAAGGCCACAACACCGCCTTATTTTACTGAGTTATCTTCAAGGGGATGTATTGGACCAGGTCTTGGACCTTACTTGAGAAGGAGGAGGATCGCCAGTTCATGAAGGCGGGTTGTAGAATTATTAAGACAACCGCAATGGAGGTGTTCGCAAGATATGGCTGGAGATTTAGCAATAGAATTTCTCTTTAGTTTGTTCCTTTTCAAATTGTTTTTGTCTTGAGGGCTCAAATCTTTGCATTTGAGAGTTTTTAGAGTTGTTTTGGTTGCTTGTAATAATGAACAGCCATATGCATTAGTCGATGCGAGAAGCCGAGATATTAATATATTCCCCTTTCTAAAAAAAAGGGAATGGAATGACGCAGTCGGACAAATTTAAGGTGGGCTGACACAGCTAGAAAAAATTATAAACCGACCGCGCTCTTTGTAAAATAAATCCATATGCAAACAAAACAATTAACATTCTACAATTTTACACTTTTACGGTAGTATAGGAGACAAGAAGTTGAGATCACAGGGATGAATAGATCACTACCAACAGGATATGATACAAACTCCATGAGGAAGCGCCATTGGTGTTAAAGTCAAGGAGATCTATTGCGTTTTGTATAAAAACTTACAAGAAAAATAGCATTTCCTTTGTTATACACAAGACTATCAACAGAGGTACATGAATATAGTAGTCAACAATGGCATTGCAATTATTCTGTCTGTTCCAGTGTTCCATACAAAAAGATCTGGGCTATCAATCTAATTTTAAGAAGTAGCACATTTCATTAATTCAAATACAGATGAAATACAATAGTTCAAATAGTTCATGAAAATCGAGACCCTTTGGATAGCTAAAATATACATGAAAGAGATGGGG
>JADLZK010010947.1:0-148437 GCA_015847255.1 Hyparrhenia diplandra | reverse complement strand
ACGTTACGGTGCGTACTGTTGCCTGCCTGCCTGCCTCGCTCTCACTGCTTATTTCATTTAAAATTTGGACGTCTCTTTCTTTCTTTCTTTTTTTCTTTCTTTCTTTTTTCGTTCTGTGTATGTATTTGGCACTGGGGTGGAAGAGAGATACACCATCTACGTGGCGGTGGCAGCCGGCAGCGTCACTAATTCCTCTCACCTCTTCCCTACGATTCTCACATTAGCATTAGCAAAGTTTATAAGCAGACAATGGCCGGGCGATGAGGAGGGCGATCTCGACTATTATAAGGCAAAAAAAAAGAGCTTATGAATGTTTTTTGCTTTATGGGTAATGCCCGTGTGATGGGATTAACCGCATTCTACTGTTTCTACATAGATTTATGTGAGACCATATCGGCAGGTTTGTTAGCTTTGATCTGTGCACTATGCAGTTTGTGCCAAAGCAAGAAATCAGAAAAGCACCACATGTCGGTTCTCGGTATCTTACAAGTTCGATGAAATCAATGTAGAATAGATCAATAGAATGACCAACCCACATATCTTTTGTTATGGATCGATATGTTTGCAGAACAGAAAAGAAAGAAGCATCTAACAAATGCCTGTTACTGCGGCCATGAGCAAACAAAACTTTAACTAATGTGCTTGCATGGGATAGCCACTATTTATGAAGGACTCAAACATGAATAACCCATTTTGCTTCACTTATTGCAGGCAAGCTCTGTAAGCGGAAGATTTTGTGATGCACTGATGTGTGCTCAAACATGATTCATAAGTTTATTTCAAGCTGATTTAGCATACACAATATATCTATTAGAAAATTCAGACAAGTAGTGCCACTTTTTTCAAAGAATAGTTTTTACCGTGTTGCATGCTCTACAGTTTTTACAGCTTGACAATGTACCTACAACCAGTGTTCTGCATGGGTGCATCAAGCAACATCTGCACTATAAGTTTTGAGGAGTATATTTTCCTGCAGCCTGACGATATTGTAGCCTCCTCTCGCTCCTTGACCTGTAGCACTAATGTGGCAAATTGGTTAACGGATGTACTCCCTCCGCTCCAAAAAAAAAAAGCGATTGTGGGAAGCGTGCGGTCAAAAATATTTCATCTTTGACCAAGTTTCTAGCGAAAACTACTAGCATTTGTGTTTTGAAACAAATTTATTATGAAAATATATTTCATAAAAAAATCTAAAATACTTATTTTGTCTCATAAATGTTAGTATTTTTTCATACAAACTTGGTCAAAGTTTACGACGCTTTTGACTCCTCGAGGCGAGAATTGCATGTTTTGTGGAAAGGAGAGAGTACTAGGATCTTTGATAGAATTAATAATACAATAGAAGTCTTGTGGAATTCAATGCTTATAGGTTAGAAAAAGTCTAAATTACTACCCCTCGTGTTTTCACTCAAGTCCGGATAACCTCCTAATGTATTGTTTAGTTTACTTTTTACTCCGTGGTTTTGCAAACCGTGCACTTAACATCTTTTTGGTACTAATCCAATCCGGTTTTGGTGACGTGGAGATGGTTTGCAATTAGTCATGTCACATAAGCTGATGACGTGGCCAAAAAAATATTTTTTCCTAGCGTGACTCCCTTAGCGACTCGTCCCCGACTACCGCGACTGTCGCGGACTTCCTTGACTCGCACGCGCACACGCGGAAGTTCTATCAAGACTGGGCGGCGATCGCGCACAGAGGACCGTAGGGGCCTGGGGCACATCCATCTGCGACCGCACAATCTTACTACCCATTTTACTGTTTGCAAAATCTTGTATTGTCGACAAATCGATTTACAAAAAAATTTTTCCTTTCTAAAAGGACAAGAAGCGAGAAAGATCCATACAGAAAACACAAGTATGGTTGAACACAATAGACACAATTCATCAGATGAAAATTACTAGAACATACTTAAGACTGCACTGGTTTTCGTTATGTTAAACATCGGTTATGTCAGCTATGTTAAACATCAGTTTATCTCATGAAGTCATGGTTGGGCCAAGCTTTAGTGAATTAATCATTGTGGATCGGATTAATTTTGAACCGGTGCATGCATGCATATGTATCTCATGAAGTCAATGGTTCGCCATGCATGCATATGTATGCCCAAGTCACATACTGGTAGCTAGAGTAATGTACGATGATGATGTCACGTACGAGTCACGTAGTCTAGCTAGCTTATCATTTGTGTACCTATGCAGTCAAGGGATCGGTCATAGGGGTTATGTGCACCTAGAATTTTCTAGCCACGCCAGCAACTTATGTGGCATGATTAATTGTAAAACCACCTTCACGTCATCAAAACCGGATTAGATTAGTGCCAAAAGGTGTTAAGTGCACCGGTTTGCAAAACCACCAGAGTAAAGTAAAACTAAACAATACATTAGGGGTTATCCGGACTTGAGTGAAAACACAAGGTAGTAATTTGAACTTTTTCCTATAGGTTATGCTTGTAACGGGAGAACTTGAGACACTGAAACATCTTAATTTAATGCAGAGGGGTCCATGCTGCCATTCTGTACGTGCTTGTGGAAGAGGGACAAATTTTTACTGGATATAGGGGAAGATTTGGCATGGTCCATCAGCTGAGTATTATGTGTGTGACTGACCTGTTAATCCGAGCAGGTCGACTAGACGAAGCAGCTGAGCCGATGCAATTAGTTGAACTTCTATTATTGGCAAGGTTGCGTCTGCGAACAAACGAAAGGTTCTCATCTCCAATGCTTATTTGAGTCCCTAATGGTTCGGGATACAACCTCCTAAATATTGGTACACCATTTGTCTCAACACGACGGATTGTTTGGATCTAGAAACATTTGTTCAGCTTATCTTTTGTTTCTTGCTTACTTGTTCAGATTCAGATCTTGTCCTACATACATGAAAAAAGCAGGTAATGGAATGAGGAATGCCTTCATTCCATGATTTCCTAAAGTCTCATAAATTTCCTTATTATTACTCAGCTACTTAGTGTAAACAAATGTACCAAGTATGTGGTATCTTTGCTAGAGTAGGAAATCAAGACTGATTGCTCATATTTGATCTTTGCAATAATAATAGATCTTTTCTAGAGAAGGAAGGATGTCCCAGTTGGTGAGTTAAAACTGAATTTCATTTGTGTTCCATTTCAACCCTTCTTTGTTGTGGACAATGAATGTTCCTAAATTGAATGAATTTGGTCCTACAAAAGCATTTTTGTTAATATTCATAGTTTAATGGCCTGTAGAGAGAAGAAAAAAAGAAACTGAGTGTTGATTAGATACAGCTTCTACCGAAATTAGTTTATACATGTATGTAAGTTCAAATCTTGTATGGTCTCTTCTTAGCTAACTATTAAGAGTTTTGGTTCATATATTGTTCTTGTATGGTCTTGCTGCAGAATTGAGTACTCCCCGTGCTTCTATTTTGTTTCCCCTAATAAGGAAATGGAAGTCATGTCTGTGTCATTTAAAGAGCTACAATTACCACATCATGAACTAGAACCTCAAGAGATGATGACATTAGATCTGGTGCCTCTTGTAGATTTCTTCCATGTAATAATTATGCTTATTGATTTTCAATCTCAGTTTGCCCATAGACACGTGCGTGTCGTACGTGCCTGTCCACTAGTATATAAAAAACAAGTCAAAATTTATGAGCATCCGTGCCAGACGATAGATGGATCTACTACTCCATGTGGACGTGGGCAGCCTTCTCCTCCACGGTCCTCTTGCAATCGAAGTAATATGCCGTGACGGTGGCCATGTACAACACCTCGACGGCGCCGACCAGCGAGTAGACAACAAGACCGGCAAGCCAGAAAACAAGAGCGTCAAGCCTGAAAGGTGTTGCCATTATATATTTCAAGAATATTTATCCACCTGTGCCATTATATAAATGTATAAATATAGTAAGGCACACGTGTCCCGATAATTATTATTTCCCAGAGCAATTCGTAAATCATCCACATGCAATTATTCCATAATAACATGGCCACCACAAGTTCACCAGCAAGCAACAAATAAAAGGAACCTATTTCTATATGGTGGGATGTTAGTGCAGGGTTTTCGAAATCAGGGTTTGGTTTTACGGAAAGTAATCAAGTTTTAGTTTATTTCGAAAAGTTCAAATTTTTAGTGATTTTTAAAATGATGCAAAAACACGGGTGTTACACAACCGCTGTAGAATCTTCATGGGAGGAGTATCCAAAATTCTCTTGGCAGGGAGAGCTGTCATGGTCGGTAACACAGTATAGTAGAAGAACATGCCCAAACATGTTTTTGGCTAATTCATTAGGCATGGGCCTAGTTCCATCTGTTTTTTTGAGCGACAGGGGCGTCTAGATCTAAAATAGAAGTGTGGGTTATGGTCTCTATTTTTTGGGAGGGGCCCAAAGCCCGTTAATAATTTTATAAGCCCCTATATATTGTGGGGGGAATTCCATGATTAAGGACAAGCAACATTTAGAGTTCTCATCTTTTATCTCTCCCTCTGTCACTTCTCTCTAGCCACCACATCTCTCTTGTTATCGATCTTTGTTTTGTTGTTTGTCTCTTCTCCACTTTCTTTTAGCAATTGCCACCTCTTGCTCCAACTGGCTAGCCTAAGACCTCGGTTGTAAGATGTCTGATAGATACCTTAGATTCTTGGGTTTCATGTTTTAAAAAATACGAATACAATGCATAAACAATACAATTTGAAGACGTACATCACAACAAATAAAATACTCTAAGAGATTAGATAGATAAATTACATAGGTTGTGGGGGCTCGCTGGCACATCCAACCCCGCCGCAGGCACATACCCCACACCCCGCCGCCGCCACCATGGTCTCCGCCGCCATCGTCCTCCTCCTCCCCTCCGCCTTCCCGACGGCAGATGCGCAGCCAGAGTGGATGCGGGGCCAGCGAGCCCAGTATCTCCTGGCGGTCGTGACCTCCGCAGAGTTCACGATGTGGGCTACGAGTCATCAACTCCGAGAGAGAAAGGTGGTGCTTCGCAAAGGTTCGGCGCCGCCCTTTCAAGCGACCATTCATCATTAAGATGGATCGGGCCAAACCATTCGAGAAAAAGGAGGACGCCACAAAGTTAGATCTAGCTGTGTGGGTGGCGCGCTCCTCCCGGGTTTGGATCGAGCAAGTTCTGCAAAGCGCGCAAGGCGGAAAAAGCTACTGGCCGCCGCTGCTGCTGCGGCGGTTGGTTTCCCGGCATTCCCATGCTCCCACTCTCTCATCGGTGTTATTTATCGTGAGATTAGTTTAGCTGCCTATGTGTTCATTTTTTTTCATAGTTTATTCCAAGTATTGTGCTAAGACTCCTCTTTAAATTTGTTTGAGCCGATGAATTCGCATTATAGTGGTGTTAATTTTTTCATCCATGCTTATGGGTTTATCCGAGTAAGGATTTAGTTCTAGAATTGGGTGCTCTCTGGATTTCGATTGCACTTGATGCTGACATGTCTGTGTAGTTTTGTAGTTGTAGGTTTGTGTGTTTTTAGTCATGGGTTTTGGATGTTGTAACTTCTGACTTGCATGCTTAGATTTTGCTTTAGAGAAGAGCCTATTTTTCTTTAGGAAGCGATCAACATGGTTCTTTGCACCACATAGCATTACAAGTTCAATGACCTCCAGAGAAGAACCTCCAGTGTTGTAAAGTATCTTTAATGCTTTAGAGAAGAACTATTTTTCGTTCAAGAAGCGATCACCATGGTTACTTCATTGGAATTTCTTTAGTATAAATTCTAGCAAACCAGTTTGTGAGATGATAAAGATGCCTGATGGATCTTGTACTATAATGTTGTTACTGGCTCTGTTGATCTTAGACAGCCAGTGGGCGGCTGTGTTCCCCCCTGGGTTTTGTGTCAAAAAAAAAAAAAGTCTTTTAGCTTCTCGTCACACGTTATGTGTTGGTAGCGGCCTCCTTTTGTAACTTTTGCGGGTCTCCAAGCCTCTACTATATCTGGTCTGTATCTTGAGTCTACTATATCTGGTCTGTATCTTGAGGAACTTTGTATTTCGACGTGGCTGTGTGTTTAAGTTAAACCGTACAACGTGGAGTTGACCTGGATGAGAGAGGGATGGAATGCATGCGTGGGGTCTTGTTGGCCGGCGAGGGAGTAGTGAATGCGCAAGGGCTTGGATGCGCCATGGAGGCTATCGAGCGAGGCGCGTGTGCTGCAAGGCTTACATGCAGAGTGTAGTACTGTAATTGGTATACTGTAGTGATTACTTCATTCGACTGAACGCTGAAGAGAGGTACGCTCCTGCATCTGTAATGAAATAGGATTAGTCTTAGTGCGCGGTTCGGACTGTGGAGATATAATAAAATCAATAACGTACCAACAGCTGGTTAAAATCCCATTTATATTGTTTGATTTCAGGAGTATTAGTCTCAATTTAGAATTTAGATTGGTTGCCATATTTCTGCATATTCCATTCACAGTCCTTTTTTTTCTGTAAGGAATCAGAGAAACACTGCCAACCTCTTTTTGGTGGGAACCTTGAAACTGATAGCACGAAACTCTGTGCAGAGCTTCAGCACATAACTGACGAGCAACATTGATTCTTGCTACCATCAACAAGAGCCATGATCTCAATATTCCATCACACTGCATATTTGAAAATAGGCAATATCCCAGCTATATTTCATATAAAAGAAATTACATTGTGTATATTACAGCTTACAGATTTGAAAAGGGGCAAAATGTCATAGTAAATTTTACAAAATTCGGAAAGAAAAGCAGTTGTCCTGCACGCCATCAGTACTGTCCTGCACATCATCAGTCCTACATGTTTCTGATGGACTGCCCCAACCAACTGATGTGTACTCTAGACTGATATTGGCTAAACTGGTAGCCTTTCAGTAATCAGCTCGACGAGGACAACGCCAAAAGGGAAAACATCAACCTGATTCATACTTGAAAACTCAAAATCTGCAATATAAAAATATACTTCCTCCGTTCCAAATTGTAGTTCACTTTGGCTTTTCTAGATACATTGATTTTGCTATGCACCTAGTTATACACTATGTCTAGATACATAGTAAAAGAAATGAATCTAGAAAAGCCAAAGTGAACTACAATTTGAAACGGAGGGAGTAGTAATGATTGAACAAGGAAGGGGTATGCGACTGCACATTGTTTGTCGAGAGTTCTGTACTTTTCCAGATGCTAAATTGCAGAGAACAAAACATCTGCATGCAGTATTAAGGAGTTGTTTGGTTTCCATAAGTCATGTGACTTATTAAGTCAAAAAAGTGAAATAAGTGACTTATTTTTGCCAAACAGCCATTGTTTATTAAATCATGGGACTTATAAGTTAAGTTGGTACATTCCTCCTTAAATCTTATTAAATTATGAGACTTATAAGTTATAAGTGACTTATTTTGCCAAACAAACATGATTTATAAGTCACTCATTTTTAGTCTCATGACTTAATAAGTCTCACGACTTATGGAAACCAAACAACACCTAACTAACATTGGTCATGAGAACAGACCAAGTCCTTGCTGATCACATAGATGTTTTCCATATTTGATCTTGGTCAGTCATTGAACTAGTGTGCCTTTTTGTTTTATCAAGACCTTGGCAGTCACCGGCTACTCTCGGGCCTCATCTCCACGCGAGGCGATCACAGGAGCCCCTCCTTCTAGACAAGCTTTGCCCTGCCAAGAGTGAAGTTCTTCGGCTGGCTCCTCACCCGAGAACGAATCAATCGTAAAACCAACCTGAGGCGCAAGAACATCATCGACATCACGGTTTATGAGTTGTGCGGTCTCACCGCCAAGACAGCTGACCACCTCATCTCGGAGTGCTCCTTTGCCCAGGCGTTTTGGAACTCCATTGGCTGGAATCCGAATGGGTGGCCAAGGTCGGCGAGCTCTGGAACTCGCACCCCCGGCCCTCGGTGGCCAAGCCGGTGCTACACCCTCTACTTCTCCTCCTCAGTTGCATGATTTGGAAGCACAGAAATGAGGTGGTATTTAGGGGGGTTGCTCCTAGTATTGCCCGCCTCAAGATATCGTGCAAGGAAGAGATCAAGAGCTGGAGATGCCGCATCCCCTGGAAGAAGAAAAACTTAGCTAAACAATGGAGCGCTTTGTTGAATATGTAATCTACAACCTCTCCTCCCTCTGATGTAATCTCAAACCAAGGCCACGCCTTTCACCCCGGCTTTGCTGGCATTTGTGGAATATACTTTTGCAGGTGGGGACATTCCCGTCCCCCATTGAAGTTGACCTCAAAAAGAGAGGACAATTAGTGTTGATATGGCTATTGTTGATCACACCATTAATTTCAACCATACTCCCTCCATTCCAAATTATACTAAGTCACTCTAATAATCTTGGAGAGCCAAAGCTTCTCAAGTTTGACCAAATTTTATATGACAAGATAATAATATTCATGATGCCAACTAAGTATCATTAGATTCTTCATTAATTATATTTTTATAATATATCTATGTGATGTCATAAATATTTATAGTTTTCTCTATAATCTTGGTCAAACTTGAAATGCTTTGAGAGTTTGACTTTCAAAGATCCTTGAAAATGACTTACAATATGGAATGGACAAAGTACCATTCACCAACTGAGAAGTTCATGTTCACATGCTTAATTTCTGATGACGCCATGTCACCAAAATCATAATAAAAACGCTTAGAGTGGAAAAGTAAATGGTATTCAAACGTTGAGGGTTAAAAAAAGATTGTTTTGTAAATTGAAAAGGAAAAATAAGACATGGAGAAGTAAATTGTGCAACCTGGCCCGTTTATGGGTTTTGTGTAGCCTTTCATGTTTCCGAGAATCTGCCGTCTCAGCACTGTTGAATTTCATCCGTGCACTCGCTGGAGACAGGGTAGTGTCGAAGGCCTCACTATCGATGGCAAGGTTTTTTTTCAATCCATTCAAAAACGGAAACAACAATGTGCAAAGTGAAGCAGCTAGCCGTAAACCCCAAGCAAATAAGTGTTTGAATTTGTGGTGCAAAGAGCTCAATATGCAGAATCCGTTCTACTACAACTAATACGCAAAGAAGTCCAAGCAAAAGCCCCGAATCTATTGGTAAGCAAGGCAGCTATGCTAATGAAGTGATTCAGGGCGTGTAGGCGTTGGCCGCAACTAGCACGGCTAGCGCCACCAGGATGAGTGCATGACAGCATCCACGCGCCCGGGCGAGGGTGTGCTCGATCGCGTCCACTTGTTGAGACTTGTCGGGTCAAACTAGGTAATGGCTCGAATAAATGGACATTAACCATCCGAGCAAGTTGCCTTTTGCCGGTGGTGGGATGTTCACGTGAACGCGGAAGCGGGTGGCAATGTACGGAGGAGACTGGTGGGTTTCGTGGGTGCGCCCTTCGAGCGCTTTGGTGTGGTGCACATAGGAATACGTCGAGCTTCGTTCCGTCGATGCGACCATGGACAGCGACGGAGCCAGCGGCCGGGCTGGCCGGGCTCTAGCCGCACTACATGTTTGTGGAAAGCATAACAGGCCGTGCTTTTGTTGGGCCGATACCCAGCGCGTGGCCGGTAGATAAATGGAGCCGTGGGAGCCTACAGTCGATCGTGTTCACCGTTGAATTGCTGCGGGAAGGTCCGATATAGCTGACTGCCGTGTGACGTCGAAGAGAGCAGCGTCAGGCAATCTGATTCCCCTGACGACACACTGCGTGAGCTAGTGGACTTGACCATATTTTATTGTGGCTTGACTTGACCAAACCCCTTGATTGGTGGTTTTACTAAAAATAATGACTTCGTTCCAATCCGATGATTGGCAATGGGAACAATCAATTAGTGACATGGAGAGTACTCGATCGGTAGAGTAGTGTGAGAGACATGCACATGATGTGCGATTGAAATATCGGTAGAGTAGTGTGCGAGACTGACATTGTAATAATTAGTCTGATTCTATGTTTTGATAGACGAAGTTAAATTTATTATCCATTATCTAAAAAAACGTACTGGCTATTCGCTCACGTACGTACCCGAAGCCTGATGGAGATCCAAGACTGCAGATTTAGGGTTCTATTCTTAGTACTTTTTGTGACGAGCAGTGATACGGCGGGTTTTCCTCTTTCCAGTACCCTCTACCTTATTTACAGACAAGTTTTAGCATAACATGGTACCCCGGCCAGCCTATGCGAAGAGGGAAGGAATACAATACATCTCTTACAAAATGACAATACATCTCTTACAAAATGACATTGACTTATGCAGAGCCTTTCGTCAACTTTAATTGGAGAGCCTTAGTTAATTTGCACACATCTGGAGATGGATTGGCCAGGACTAATAAAATGCGACTTGTATAGCAAGTCGCTCTCCTTGCGAAGCAAGTGAATACTGGTTGACAACTACCGCGCGCTCTAAAAATTCACAAGCTGTTATCAGATATTGCGTGTTTGACGTTGCACTGACGGCCCATATATATAAAAAAGGTAGAGCATTATTGGAGTGCGTACTAGTATACTGTATGAGGACCGAGCATAGCTCCGTTGGTACGTTCCCGGGTGTGGGAACGACCGCTCGCAGGTTCGATTCCCAGCTGGGACGAACCATGCGTGCCTCATCTGGGGTTTTATTCCCTATTTTCTCCAGGGTAATCCTGGGTAGAATAGAATGCACGCGCGTCTTGTGCGTTCAAGTGGTACTGCACGTCTCCCGTGCACTGGAAGAGGCTTCCCAATGTCTCCTTGCGTGTGTAAAAAGGACGCGCACGCGTGTGTGTGCGTGCGGCGTGAGTGTGGTGTGCGTGGTTGTGTGCGTCCTGTTGTTGTACCCTCTCAAAAAAAAACTAGTATACTGTATGGATGGCGACTGTATACCTAATCAGTATTCTTCTAAATTTGCCTCTCTGTCTTGTTTTAGCTCCGATCTCTCCGTTTTGCTAGATGGTGGGGCCTGAAGTGAACTCATGTATGCTGTTAATGTTGTTGATTGGTCTTTAGAGTTGCTAACTTACGTGACTGGACTTAATATTCTTCTAATATACAAAAAAAAAAAATTGCGTCCATCATACAACAACTTGTTAGATGGGTTCGACTCTTTGCGAAAGCGAATATTTCAAAATAATGACATTGTGCATTCAGTGATAGGTGAATTCCGTCGACAAAGATGCGCCCACAGTAGAGGGCACCTGATGATCCGGCTGCTAGAGAGGAGGCCACAAGCTCCACCATCAGCGGCCGGGTCTTCCGTGATGGTGTGATGGCGCGATCTTGTGTGGCTTCAATGTACGGCGCTAGTGTCAATGGGTCGAGCTCAACAAGACACGTCTTGCTTGTCCGCTCACTGTGTCCCCCCCACTACCGGAAAACCGTTGTTTACAACTCTTTGACACCCTTTGTCGGCGTAATGACCATAACACTTTCGGCAAAGAGGTAGTTCCAATGCATTCGAGAATAGCCTTTGCCAAGTGCTATGGTCATTGCACTTGCATTGACAAAGTCAATAGCCTTGCCGAGTGTAATGATTGTAGCACCCGACAAAGTTGTTCGGTTTGCCTTTGCAAAGTGCCTCACCGTGATCCAATCGCCACATCGTTCTTTTTTTTACAAAGCCGCACTCGCGGCCCGTCAAGTCATCACCGTGATCCAACCGTCCACATCGTTCTTTTTTCTTTTTTACCGAGGGTCATTTCGCACTCAATAAAGCCTTTGGCTGAATGCCAGACGTAATACACTCACTGTTCTGGCAGTCTGTTTGCCGGTGAGCTATACCATGGGCAGCCCTTAGTAAAGCATTTGCCGAAGTCTTTCGGGCTTTGCCAAGTGCCGTAGACACTTGCCAAATAAGCTGAATCCAGTAGTTGGCCGGGGCTCCACCAGCGGCAGAGGTAAGTCGCAGCCCGTGCCGACCTACCGTGGGAAATGTTTTTTTTCGAGGGTCTGATTCATTCAACGGTAAAAAACGCTCGTTAAGCAAACATGGGGTCATTTTGATTCAAAAAAAAATGGTTGTTAAGCACATGGGGTCATTAGCCGATAAGCAGGAGTCGTCACATGACAATGAATCTTTAATCTTTTTGGGAATGGTCGTCGGACAGCTATATATATGAATGTTTAATCCGGCAAGTTGGCACAAGATGACGAACACATAGGCCGCCTGCTGTGTGCTGCTGGTGGCTATATATGTTCACCGTTCACGAAAAGCTCCAGAGCAATATCATCATATCGATCTTCCTCCCAAAGAGTAGAACCCTTTAACGTGCCAGTGTCCATCATGGACGACGAGAAGTACTGGACAAAGGCTTGTGAAGAACATGCAGATGCTGGCGACGCTGGTGGCCACGGCGACGTACGCGGCGGCGTTCAACCCGCCAGGTGGTGTGTGGCAAGACATCCACGACGCCACGGGGCAACACCTCCCGGCGACCCAATCTTGCGGTCCACCCACCACGGTCGGTACGTGGTGTTCTTCTACTGCAACGCGGCCGCGTTCGCCTTGTCGCTCGCCGTCGTGGTGCTCACCCTGCTCCTCCCCGCCCAACATAAGACAAGGCAGTGGTGACCTCAAGAAACACAGATTTCTTCCGGTGATTCTTATGAGTTTCATGCTGTTTGCCATGTTAGCCCTGGCGGCTGCCTACGGTGCCGGGGCTTGCCGAGACAAACTGGCGGTGGCCTGGTACTGTTTGCTGGTGCTCTTCCCCTTGGCCCCGTTTATCAATCAAATTATTAGGCTTCAGTTCAAAGGCCAGTGGAGAATCCAGTGACAATGTCCAAAAAAGCAAGATTATTCAAGAAAAGAAAATGAAGAGCAAGTTTCAAGAGAAGAAAAAGAAGATGCTCAACTGGTAAAAGATTTTCGCAAGCTGATGGTTCCCGTCTCCATGTTCGCTGTGACCATCACGTACGTGGCCGGGCTGAGCACACCTGGTGGTTTCTGGGACAGCGCCGAGGATGGCCACCGCCCAGGCGACGCCATTCTCAAGGACCGCCTGCACGGCAGAACCCTGCGAGGGTTCCTCCTGGGCAACACCTTCGCCTTCGCCGCGTCCATGAACGGCGTCTCTATTGTTATGCGTAAGAAGACTTTTTGCTGGCGCGTTTCAACATCATCGTAGTGGTTTTCGTTGCTGGTTTTCCTGGCGCGTTTCAACAGCATCAGTAGTGGCTTTCGGCCTTCCTTGGCGACTGAAGCTACTTTGTTATGCATCATGTTATATGTGCCGGGGGCGGATTATCAACCACTGGCCTGGCTGACTGAATCGACGGAAGTTGGCCGGTAATACATCCTCTTGTCGTTATTACTAGTATATTTATATATTTTTTGTACATTCCGCTAGCCATACAAAGATATTGTTCAAAAACTAGTAAGAAACCATTGCGAAAAAAATAGAAATGACGCAATATATAGATAATAACTTGCATTAAAAGGTTAGTAAAGTTAGCATGTTTATTAGAAGAAGATGATATATATTTTCCATGTTAGCTAGCTACTCCTCTTTTTATTTTTTTTTTTTTCTAATGGTGGATTTCAAATCCGGCCTCACTCCTTTCTTTTTTATGTTATGATATGATAGGCTGTTAGAGATATAGATCTCTCTCTTTCTTTTATCTGATATACATAGTTTTACTACATGTTTCTAGGTTTGTACTGAAACTATTTACAACAAAGTGAAAATAACATATTTTAAAAATGCATTTGCGCTAAGTCAGTCAACCTCATGTTTGATAAATTTACCAAACATATTAACAATGTTTTGCCATATTTTGAAAAATCATGTTTCATAATATTTTTTGGCAAAGTCTCGTAAAACCTAAATTTTAAACTTTTGTTCACAAAAAACATTAATTTTTTTTACTAGTGAATTTGATTAAACTTCCTGTGGAGAATTGACCATAAAAATGATGTATTTCAAAACATTAATTTTCAACGAGCAGCACAGAAACTTAAGACATCCCAGGACAAATGAAAAATACTGTATTTCAAGAATGGAGTATCACCGAGCACGACAGAGGACATCGTCCCAGCAGATGAAACTGAAAAGGGGTCGTCGACAAGCTTAAATTCGTGCAGCTGATGGCCAGTCTTGCAGTGGCCATCACTTACCAAGCGGGGCTGTACCCGCCGGGTGGGCTTTGGCCGAGCAACACCGACGGCCAGACGGCCGGAGACCCCATCCTCTTAACGACCTACTCCACAAGGTACAGAGGCTTCCACTACAGCAACTCGTTGTCCTTCGTGGCCTCCTTGCTCGCCATGTTACTTGCACAGATAGAACATTCCAGCCTGCACGAGCACCGCGCACTGGAGGCTGCCATGCTGCTGGACATGCTTGGCCTCATCGGCGCGTATGCGATCGGGAGCTGTCGGGACCAAGTATCGACCTTGTATGTCGTGGGCATTGCCGGTGCCGTAGTGGTCTATGTGTTTGTCCACATTTCATATTTCACTCTAGGTGATGTGACGCGGGAAGAAAAGAATGATGAATTAGTGGACGTGGAAAAGATGAAAGGCCGGTTTCTTATCTTCGCCATCTTGGTTGCGAGCATGACTTACCAGGCCGGCTTGACACCGCCTGGTGGCTTCTTGCTCAAGGACGATGCCCAGTCCGGCCAACACGCGGGCGACCCGATTCTTCGCTACAACTACCCACGGCGCTACTGGGCCTTCTTCTACTGCAACTCGGTGAGCTTCATGGTGTCCATCGTCATCATCTTACTCCTCATCAACCCAATTGAGTACAAACCAGCCATACGAAGCCACGCCTTATCAGTCTGCTCCGTGGCGAGCTATGTTGGTCTCATGGGTGCCTTTGCCGCCGGAAGCACGCAACATATGAAAGGATCAATCTACTTCTTGGTGCTAGCGGCTGTGGTGACCTTCTTGTTTTGTTTAGCCATACCATTGTGGTTGTGGCTACGGCCCGACGCCGCCGATAGTGCTAGTGACAGGAGGGTGCCTTTAGCAGCAGCCGGACACACACCAAATCCACAGCCACTGCCGCAACAGCCACGCCGCAGCTTCTCTCACAACAAATGCCATATCTAACGCCGCCGCATCCAACCAGCCAACAAGCCGCAACAGCCACATCCGCCGCAAACTAACAGCAGGGCGCCTTTGGCAAAAGACGAAGAAAATCCCAATATAGAGCATGGGGGCTGGGGGCGGGAAGGAGGAAGAAGCTAGAACAACAACAAGATCAGAAAAGAAGAACAAGGAGGGGGAAAGGAGTAATAAAAGAGTAGACCGGAAAAGGAATACTAAAAGTGATGTATCCTTGGTAACGTTAGCGATCCTCGTGGCAAGTGCTACCTACCCAGCTGGCCTAGATCCGCCGGGCGGGTCTTGGCAGAGTAGCAGCGATAGGCACGATGCGGGCATGCCGATGATGCTTGACAACAGGCGGCCACGCTACATCGCCTTCTTCTTCAGCAACACCACCTCCTTCATGGCGTCAATTATTCTTATCCACATGTTGTTGCCAGCCATGCTGCGCCAGACTAAGGAGTTCCACGAGTCATACAGAAGAAAGGGGTTAAAAGGGTTGGTCTATCTGCAGTGCCTTGGATTCCTAGTGGCCTACGCAGCCGGCTCCAACAGGAGGTGGAAGACGTCTGTGTATACAGGCAGCGCACTGGTCATCTTTATGCTCACCTTTTTCTTCATTCATATACTCCTGTCGATGTGCCTGCGGAAGCGGAAGAACAACAGCATTGCGCAACGCTGCCTCCATCCATGCGACCACTGCAAGCTGCGGCGGTCTGGTTAATGTTTATTTCTCACTGTTACCCCATGTTAATTAGTGTTGTGATCAAGTCATACATATATGTGAAAGCTCTATATATGTACCGTACACCTTCATCATCTCATCTTGATGACATAAATAAAAAACAACGCAATGCTTGCAGTTTGCCCATTCTAACATCTTGTACACAATATATATATATATATATATATATATATATATATATATATATATATATATATATATATATATATATATATATATATATATATATATATATATATATATATATATATATATATATATATATATATATATATATATATATATAAAAACTAGATCAATCTAGGAGGAACTAGGAGGCATTGTATTAAGAAGAAAATGAGGCTTGTAAGTCCATCCCCGATGGGGATGAACTTCGAGGGTGCTTTTGCTTCTACATGCGGGAAGGTGACCATCCGAGCTATCACCCGCCCCTCACATCTTGTACAATATGATGATGTGCAAGGTTTTTTTCTTGAATATGAAAAATGGTTGTGTGTCTTTGTATTAAGAACGAAAAAAGAGTTTTTGTTAGAGCGGGCCGCCTCATCATTATTGAACCGGGCTACGGATGGAGCGGCCGCTTCCCCATCCACGGCCTAGGTCAACGACTAGGCCAGAGCGAGAGAGTGGCGCAGGCCCAACAAGTCATATGCGTGCCATGTCAGCGTAAGTGTAAGTAAGAGTCATTTGAATCTAGATGAGACCCGAAACCAAGTTTAAACACCTAAAAATAACATTTTGATAGTACAGAGACCTAAGTGAGACACTTCATGCTAAGTTAGAGGATCACCAATCCATATATTTTCCTCATATCATAAATACTTGTGCTCAGCCCTTTTCTTTAGAGTTAGCTCAGCAAACTTAGGACAACTCTACTCCCTCCTTCCTAAAAAAAACATTTGAATTTCACTTCCCGAGTTCACACTAGTGAAGACGTGAAATTACTTATGCGTCCCTGCTGTCTCCTTCTCAAAACCCACTTGGAACTCAAAAAACCAACTAGAGTCTTCATAAAAATTGCACAGTTAAGATGGATGGTACGTTCATGCGGTACAATGATTTTTTTTTTTCAATTGCATGTGCATTTTCTTATTGACGGGTCTACCACCATAAAGCTAATCTCCAACTTAGATTACGTGGTTTTTAGGACAAGATTTAAACCGGAGGATCACATATTTTTTGGACGAAGGGACTAATCTATATCTATACCTACCTACTAATAAAGAGAGAAAATTTCAGTACCATCTTTTTTTCACCTTTTTTCTGCCTGCCTATACGATTCCTATACATATATACGGAACCTAGCGGAGGCCGCAGACGCCTGTAACTCTGCTTGGGCTGCATGCGTGTCCGCTCTGGTCTCCTCAGAAGCTGAAGGATCTAGCCTGGGCGCCAACCAGACGACGGGAGAGTACGTGCTTGCCTTGCCTTGTTTGCCTTCCGTACAATACTAAATATAGACCTTTTTTTACAAACATACTAAATATAGACTTTGTATAGTCCATATAGGACGTACTGTGTCCTTTTACAACATCAAGTACGGATCGTATCATAACAAAGCTCTATCTATCGAGCTGATGGGAATCAAAACAGAGCTACATATATCTATCTTCTATACTATAAAAGAGCGAAGAAATTGGATGGCACGTGTCATGATCTCATTCGTCAGATCAAACTGATGATCTTATCCAATGATTTTTAGATATGGACCGACCTTAGGTTAAGCGTGTTTCGCTATTCCATCGGGTGCTACTCACAGTCCACTGATCGCGGCTCCCAAATGGCGCGGAGTTCCTGAAACGCCGCGATGGTGCCACGCAAGAATGGCCTTTCACGCGTTCAACGACACTCGCCTCTCCTATCGATCGAGGAACGGTCCATCGCTGCCGCGGGTTCCCGTGATCTTGCGTCGGCGGCGAGAGGGGAAACCGCCGTAGATCCGTGCGTCCTCATCGCAACTTCACCCTCCCCACCGCCCCTTGTAGTCTTTTGGCGGTAGCCCATCGTCACTCTCTCCCTCGAGTGGCCACCGCCGTCGCCATGTGCATGGCGGCAATTGCTCAGCGATGTAACATAGCCGATCTAAAGGTGATAGTAGTGGTGTTTAAAAAGAGGTCGATGAGGTGGAGACGAAACACATCTACCATAGGTGTTCAAACGCTAAATAAATTATCGAACAAAAAATTAGTATATGTTTTTCAATAACCCGTTGCAACGCCGCGGGCATGTTTCCTAGTCAAATCTAATTTGGGACAAAGAGAGTATAATGTATATACTATATACATGTCAGGGGGCTCACAGTGGAGTGGTAAAGGCCACTGGCTGCGAGGCTCGTGAGTCGTGACACCATTTCTATGAAATGTTTAAACTTCTCTTGTTCTCTGTGTGTGCTTTTTAGTAATGTAATATGTCGTCATCCATCATTCTGTCACTTTCTACTATATAGTACTACCTCATTCAAAAGATAATACAATTTTGGTTCTACTTTCAGTCAAATTATCGAAATTTTTAATTTTAACTAAATTTATGAAAAAAAATCAATACATGTGATATCAAATAAATATATTATGAAAAATATTTTATAGTATATCTAATGATACTTGTTTGATATTATTTTTTTTATATTAAGTTGACTAAACCTGAGATGACTTAATTTGTTACCACACTAGAATTGTGTTTTTTTTTTTTTCTCTTGGGATAGAGGCTGCAGGGCTATAATAAGCAGCGGCCAGTCCATACTAGTATTTGGCGTGACTTGACTTAACCATTAATGACATACAGATTCTCAGTACATAGAACGCGAGACACATCCATGGTGGGCGTCTAAATTCTAAAATATGATTAGATGTAGTCACGTACCTACCCAAAGATTGGAGACTGAAGATTTATTTACGGTTGCGTTCTCACCACATCTCTGGAGACGAATTGACTAGTAGGACTAAATAACGCAAATTGGTAGCAAGTAACGCGAAGCAAGTGGGTTGCTTCAATGTGGACCATAAAAAATTCACAAGTTGTACCTGTCGCTTCCCCAACGGCGCGTAAAAAATATTTTTGTAGTGCGTACTGCTTCTACTATATGAACGACGGCTATTAGCGTCAACCGAGTCATTATCTATCTCTGTTCTTATAAAACAACGTAAAAGAGAAGTCCTATATTTGGATAGAAGTTACCCGATTACTCTACTTTAGTAAAATTAGAATTTCAAAAAAATCACTCGGGTTGTTTTCAATCTCGTTTTAAGGCTGGCTATTGTTTCGAGATATGGGTTGTCTTTTGCGTGAATGATGAATCGTAGTTCGTCCATTTATTTTTTCTTTTCTAGTATAATTTTTTTTTTTTTTTTTTTTTTTGGGATCCGGTCTACTTTGTGGGTAAATTTGATTTTCCTTTTAGAAAAAGAATACTAGCAAACATGTCCAAGATTGTTCGAGATGTACAGAACAGTTAGCTCTGCGGTGCGATGACCCAATGCAAATACAAGCAGCAATCAAGGAGAGACCAAAATGCACGTTACACAGCATTCAGATTGTTTAGCGGCTTTGCAGCAGTACAAGACCAGAAATCTCTGTTTTAAATATGCAGTAAAAGTTTTACAAAATCCTGCATCATGGCATTCATTTTTACACAAAATAAGTCCAAGAAACTCTACCGTAGCTTACGAAACAGAGTTGTGTTGCCCGCGTCAGCTCAAAGTTCAGTGTCACACAACTTCACCATCAGGTCGGAAACCATCCTTCGCGCGAAAGGAATATAGCTCAAACTGTACCTGAGGTGAGGTGCATAAAGTGGAGAATGCAGGATCACAATAAGTTGGTTTGTTCGAAAATTTTGCTCTTGTTAAAGAAAACAGGAGATAAAGATGCAAACAAACAGTAAAACGCTTGCTAGGATATTTACAGTGTCACAGTACCACCACCTGGGAAGACTGGTCTATTTGCTTAAATTTGGTCAAATTCCAAGCACAGTAGATATGTACATTTCCAGCCTATGTGAATGATTCCACAAGTATAGTAAAAAAAATTGAGTAAATAATGTAAGATAATCTGTTGCTTCCTTGATTTGTTTTGCTGCAGCAGAGAATTGACAATAGGTCATCTCTTGTTGCCCTTGCTGTCCTATTTGAAATATGGCAATAGGGCAACTTAGTAGTGGCATTACATCAGCCATGTAGGGAGTAGATGGGGCTGAGATCAGCCATACTCTAGTGCACCATATAGGGTTTTTTTTTTTTTTTTTTTTGACCTTCACTGCACCATAGAGTTGGTACTAGACTTGTATATATATACTCTAGGCAATGCAATGGAACAAAGACAAAGCAGTTCAGTTGCAACACGTTCAGAGTAGTGTTCTTGCTTTTTTTTTTTTTTTTATCTTTTTTGCGGAAAGAGTAGTGCTTTTGCTGTGTGTGTGCTCTGTTCTCAGAGTTCATCTTCTACCTCTAGCCGTGATTTGTGAGAGGGAGTGAGCTAATTGCTCACCTCTGCAGGTGGCTGGGTTGCCAACAAATAAACCCCAGTCAGAACTACAGAACTGCTATTACATAGTAAGTGTTAAAGAGGAGCAAATAAATTTTATTGCTCTTTCTGAAACTGGTAGGGACTCCTTCCCCGATCACATTCTTAAAAACCTTTGTGGAGGGCGTGATTTTCTCTGGCACGCTATGGCTCCTCAAGGTAGATCCGGGGGTATTCTACTGGGAGCTAACCATCGGTTTTTGATATTGGAGCCATTGACGAGGGAGATTTCTTTGTAAAATTCACCTTGTGTTATAAAAGTAAATGACTTCAAGTTTGTCCTTTATTCTATTTATGGACCAGCACAATACCAAAACAAAAGTGCTTTTCTTGCAGAGTTAGCTAATACTTGCTCCAAAGAGAACTTACCGTATCTTATTGGAGGGGACTTTAATATTATGCGAAACCCTGACGACAAAAGCACCGGGGACTTTGACCCTAAATGGCCGAACCTTTTTAATGCGGTCATTGATTCTCTTGACCTCAGAGAAATCGCCATGTCAGGCTGCCAATTCACATGGGCCGGACCTGGTGATAATCCTACTCTTGAAAAGCTTGATAGAGTCTTAGTCAGTACGGATTGGGAGTTTCAATTCCCTCTAACTCTGGTGGAGTCTAGAGATCGGAACATCTCCGACCATACTCCCCTAGTTATTAATACTGGTGCCTCGACCCATCAGACCAGGGGTAGACCCTTCCGGTTTGAAAGGGGGTGGTTAATTAGGGAGGGTTTTTATGACATGGTTGCAATTGTTTGGCAATCTGAAACCTCCGGAACCAATCCCTTAGAACGATGGCAAGCCAAAATTCGAAAACTAAGACAATATCTTAGAGGGTGGGCTGCAAATATTGCAGGAACTTATAAGAAAGAGAAGAAAACTCTTCTAGCCCTTTTACAAGAGTTGGATAAAAAAGCTGAGAATGTTTGTCTTTCTGATCAAGAGATCAATTTTAAGCATTACCTTAAAGAACGTTTAGTTTCTCTGTTGAGAGAAGAGGAATTAAAATGATACGAGAGAGCCAAAGTTAAAACCTTATTAGAGGGAGATGCTAACACTAGGTTCTTTCACTTAGTGGCTAATGGGAAACATCGAAAAAAAGCATATCTATAGACTTGAAAATGATCAAGGAGTTGTTATTGGTGATGACCGCCTTAAAAGCCACATTACAAATTATTATAAAAATCTCTTTGGTCCGCCTTGTGCAAACCCGGTAACCTTGTTGGAGGATCAAATTACTGATATTCCACAAGTTACCCCTGAGGAAAATGATATTCTCATCGCTAACTTTACTCAATCTGAAGTGAAGGAAGCCATTTTCCAAATGGAACACAATAAAGCTTCAGGGACCGGATGGTTTTCCCCGCCGAATTCTATCAGTCTTTTGGGAGGTTATCAAGGATGATTTCATGTCCATGTTCTATGAATTCCATAATGAGAATCTAGATCTTTTTAGTCTAAATTTTGGAATAATCTCCCTTATCCCTAAAACTCGGAATGCTATTACTATTCAACAATATAGACCGATTTGTGTTCTTAATGTTAGTTTCAAAATTTTCACTAAAATGGGAACTAACATACCGAATAAAGTAGCTAAGACGGTTGTGAGTCCAACACAGACTCATGCCAGATAGGAATATCATGGAAGGAGTAGTTATTCTATACCTAAACTATCCATGAATTACATACCAAAAAAAGGAATGACGTCATTTTCAAAATTGATTTTGAAAAGACCTATGACAAGGTCAAATGGTCCTTCCTACAACAAACTCTACGTATGAAGGGTTTCTCCCTTAAATGGTGTAGATGGGTCCGAGCATGGTCGCAGGGGGAGTGTAGGGGTTAAAGTCAATGACGACATTGGCCCCTACTTCCGCACAAACGGGGTCTTAGACAAGGTGATCCTTTATCACCTATCTTGTTTAACATCGTTGTGACATGCTAGCTCTTCTTATTAATAGAGCAAAAGCCGATGAATAAATAAGAGGGGTTATTCCACACCCGATCGATGATGACTTATCTATTTTATAATATGCAGATGATACCATTATCTTTTTAGATCATGACCCCGAGCAAGCAAAAAATTTAAAACTTTTGCTTTGCGTCTTTAAACAACTATCGGGGCTCAAGATCAATTTCCACAAAAACGAAATCTTCTGTTATGGTGCTGCCAAAGAGATGGAACATTATTATACAACACTCTTTGGTTGTAATGCGGGGACCTATCCTTTCAGATATTTAGGTATCCCTATGCACCATAGACAACTCCTAAATTCTGAATGGAGAAAAGTGGAAGAACGATTTGAACAAAAACTTTCTTGCTGGAAAGCTAAGTACCTATCCTATGGGGGGAGACTTGTATTACTTAATTCAGTCTTAAGCAGTCTCTCAATGTTCATGATGTCCTTTTTTGAGGTTCCAAAAGGAGTCCTCAAGAGTCTTGATAAATTCAGATCAAGATTCTTCTGACAAGGGTCTATAGATAAACACAAATATAGACTTGCTAAGTGGGATATTCTATGTCGCCCCAAGGATTAAGGTGGTCTGAGAATTTTTTGATTTGCAGATACAAAACAAATATTTATTGGCCAAATGGATTGTTAATCTTATAAACACCGATGGCACCTGGCAATCTTTGCTAAGGAATAAATATTTGCATTCCAAGACCCTAGAGAGGCCTCATTCATATCAAAGATGAGGTGCTTGCTAAAGACTGTTTTCTGATTAAAGATGGAACCAGTACAAAGTTCTGGGATGATACTTGGTTAGGTGATAAGCCTCTCAAACTTAGATACCCGAGCTTATATAATATAGCTAGGGATCGACATGCAACATTTCGAAAGTTATGTCCTCTAATCCTCTCAATATTTCTTTTTAGGAGATCTTTGGTGGATAATAACCTTTAGATTGGCTTAGCCTTGTAGCACGACCTCCAATGTGGATCTAGTGGATGGAAAAGACTATTTTAAATGGTTCTTATCTAAGTCTGGAGTTTTCTCAGTCCGGACTATGTATCTTGATGCTATAGATACAAATCCACCCTTCCAACATAGGAGGATCCGGAAATGAAAAATACCTCTAAAAATTAAAATTTTCCTCTGGTTTTGTTCAAAAAGGTGTTGTTTTGACAAAGGACAATCTTGCTAGGAAAAATTAGAAGGGGAGTCGAAATGCGAATGTTGTAATTTGAATGAAACTATCCAACATCTTTTTTTTTGACTGCCCATTTGCCAAGATGATTTGGAGGATTATTTTGTATGCTACTAATATAACATAACCTGTTTTACGTTAACCATATGTTTGGTACATGGCTTAGTAATCAGCATAAACAGACTAAGCCTCGATTTGGGTTGATGTGGCTGCTCTTTTCTGAGCCCTCTGGAGATGTCGTAATGACGTGATTTTTTTTAAAAAATGAAATCTAACTCTATTATGCGAGGTTATCTTCAGGGGAGCTTATTGGCTACGTTTCTGGGCTCAGCTACAGCGTACTGAACAAACAAAGGACATCCTCGTGGTCTTGAGCAACCGTTTAGAGTTGGTTGCTTTAGAAATTTCAAATTGAGGGTGGAAACATCTTTTCCGTTTGTTATAATTCATATGTCTATTTTAAAGACATTGCTTTTTTGCTCTTCGAACTTTGTAATAATTGGCTGTGTACATCCATAGATGTAGAGGTCGGTTTGTATTATCCATTATCTAAAAAAAAATAGTAAAAAAAATCATTCAAACTAGATTTCCTACTGAAGTTTTCCAAGACGTGTGATCGCTAAGAGCCACAGATGGCCGTGGTAGAGCCTCGTGGTCGTGTCGTGTTCACACCACCTTTGTGTCGCTGGTCCGATATGGCTGACTTCCGAGTGAGGTCGAACAGAGCGACGTCACGCGATCTGATTCACTTGACGACAGGCTGTGCTAGTGGACTTCATACAATATTTATCGTGACTTGACTAAACACTTGATTGGTGTTCTTACTAAAAATTAATTAATGACATCGTTCCAATCCGATGGCTGGCAATGGGAACAATCATTTAATAATCACATAGACACTCTCGGTAGAGTAGTGCGAGACGACATGCACATGGTGTGCGAGTGCGACTCAAATATCACCTGTACTAGCTAGTCACGTACTGTATACGTAACTTTTTTTTTTGAACTGAACTGTATACGTAACTCAAGGCTGAAGATCCAAGACTGCAGATTTAGGGTTCTATATTCTCAGAACTAATTAAGAAATATGAAATTATGCCTTTCGTCAACTTTAATTGGAGAGACCTAATTAATTTGCACAGATCTGGAGAAGAATTGACTAGGACTAGTAATAATGCAACTTGGTAGCAAGCCTCGAGAAGCAAGTGAATTGTTTGATGCTAACAATGCAACTACAACGATGAAGTGGGGAGCATCCGGTCTAAAAATTCACAAGTTGTCACCAGATGAAGTAGGAGTACTTGACCTTGACGTTGCACTTGTCCCTAAGACGTTTGTAATAAAAATTTACAGCCTGTTTAATTTGGACTGTTCTGTTCTATGTTTCTTTAACTCGAATCCATGCTTTTCTAGCTAAACAGATCGACCTGTGAGAGTAACTTTAGTTTTTATGGAGATGCTCTGCGATGGAGTTTATGGAGCAGAATTTGTAGAGGACAAATAGCTTCCCGAACTCAGATTGAGCAGAAATGCTCCACTCCATGAAAAGTTTGTCAAATGATCTATCTCCATCAAATTTGAATCTACCAAAACAGTGGAGGTCTGGATTCACCAAAATGGTGACTCTCCTTGAGAGGTGCTCTACCAAACTTGTATCGGTTGAGTTGGGGAAAATTGTCCACCGCTGCCACTCAATGGGTGGATCTCCCCTTCTCGTGTCAAGCGATGACCACACGCTCGCTCCTTGCCCTCACTTCCGCCGGCGAGCCGCCCGACCCCAAGCCCTCAACTCTCCCAACCTCTAGAGTATCGACAAGCCATCCAGCCAACATGTGTAACTAAACGGCTCTACGGTGGATCTCAAATCTAGTGGAGTTGTTCCACGGTGAATCCTAGATCCGTATTGAGTTTTCGGTTAAGGAGATGTTCCAAACAACCCTCAGATGCTCCGATCCACCAACTCTTATCAGGGGTTGTTTGGTTAAAAAAGTCTTATGACTTTTTAGTCTCAAGGAATTTTTGAAAAAAGTCTCTCCAAGAGAATCTTTTTTTTCTTTTGATTTCTAGGGACTTTTTTAGTCTTGGTGACTAAAAGTCCATCAACCAAACAACCCCATAGTGTTGTTACAGTGCCGCAGCTAGACACGGAGACCCTCCGGGGCCTAATCCGGTTCATGATCTTCCCCGCGTTGACGTGCAGAAAGTGAGAGTTTGATTCATTCGACGGTACGTAAGTCGCTGGTTAAGCACATGGTTATTAGCCGATAATAAGTAGGGAGTCGTCACATAATTAATGAATCTTTAATCTTTTGGGAATGGTCGTCGGACAGCTATATATATGAATCTTTAATCAGGCAAGTTGGCACAAGATAGGAAGCCTGATGTGTGCAGCTGTCCATATATACGTTCACCGTTCACGAAGAGCTCCAGCAAGCAATATCATATCGATCCTCCTCCCCAAGAGTAGAACATTTTAGGCCCCACTTTTGTACAGTGCCACCTTCATCACCATGGAGGACAAAGGAGTACAAGAGAAAGCTGGCCGAGGTGTACAAGAGAAAGCTGGTGAAGAACATGCAGATGCTGGCGACGCTGGTGGCCACGGCGACGTACGCGGCGGCGTTCAGCCCGCCGGGTGGTGTGTGGCAAGACCTCCACGACGCCACGGGGCAACACCTCCCCGGCGACCCAATCATGCGGTCCACCGACCACAGTCGGTACTTGGTGTTCTTCTACTGCAACGCGGCCGCGTTCGCCGTGTCGCTCGCCGTCGTGGTGCTCACCCTGCTCGTCCCCGCCCAACATAAGACAAGCAGTGGTCACATCATGAAACACAGATTTCTTGTGATTCTGATGAGTCTCATGCTGTTTGCCATGTTAGCCTTGGCGGCTGCCTACGGTGCCGGGGCTTGCCAAGACAAACTGGCCGTGGCCTGGTACTGTGTGCTGCTGCTCGTCCCCTTGGCCCCGTTTATCAAGCAAATTATTATTGTTCTTAGTAGGCTTCAAGTTTCAAAAAAAGAAGGCCAAGGTTCAAGAGAAAAAAAGATCAAGATTAAGGGAAGGGAAGAAAAAAAAGAAGAACAAGTTTCAAGAGAAGAAAAAGATGATCAACAGGTAAAAGATTTTCGCAAGCTGATGGTTCCCGTCTGCATGTTCGCTGTGACCATCACGTACATGGCCGGGCTGAGCACACCCGGTGGTTTCTGGGACACCGCCGAGGCTGGTCACCGCCCAGGCGACGCCATTCTCAAGGACCGCCTGCACGGCAGAACCTTGAGAGGGTTCCTCCTGAGCAACACCTTGGCATTCACCGCGTCCCTGAACGGCGTCTCTATTGTTATGCATAAGAAGACTTTTCTGGCGCGTTTCAACATCATCGTAGTGGTTTTGGGCCTGCTTGTCGGCCTCTTGGTCGCGTACATCAGCGCCAGCACCCGGGGGCGCAGCGGCACTGCCTGGCTGACTGAAGCTGCTTTGTTATGCATCATGTTATATGTGCCTGCTTATGTGATTATCATGAAAGCCATAAAAGGCAAGAAACTGCCAGAATCGACGGAAGTAGGCCGGTAATACTCTACTCCTCTTGTCGTTATTACTAGTATATAGATTTTTTTTGTACATTCCGCTAGCTGTTCAGAGAGTCGTTGCCATGCTCACTATAAGATACACGGACATTGCGAAAAAATAGAAATGAGATTAAGTGAATATATAGATAATAACTTGCATTAAAAGGTTAGTAGTTAGCATGACATGACTATTAGAAGAAGATGATGTAGATATTTTGCATGTTAGTAGCTGGCACTTGCCTTTTCTCTTTTTTCGTCTAATAGAAATCACGGCAAAGCTTTTGCCGTCCTTTCTAAAAAAAATATTTTGCATGTTATGATATGATGATTAGCTTTAGAGATATAGATTGCTCTCTTTGTTTCGTATCTGATATAGATAGTTTTTACTACATGTTTCTAGGTGTGTGGCTAAAACTATATAAAGAACGAAGCCAAAAATAACCTACAATTAAAAATGCATTTGTACAAAGTCAGTCAACCTCATGTTTGACTAAATTTAGCGAAACATATTAACTAATGGTTTTGCCATATAAAAAATGGGTAGCTATAAAAATATGTTTCATAATATTTTTAAGGCAAAATTGGCTACCGCAAACCTAAAGTGGAAACGATTTGTCGGTGGACAATCCGTTCACATTTTTTGTACTAGGGATTTTGTACTACGAGGGTCCTGACTCCTGTGCAGCCAATTCCCCCATAAAAATGATGCATGTCAAAACATTAATTTTCTTTTCTGTGAAGTTGATTAAACTTAAGGAGAATTGACTTAGGACAAATGAAAAATACTGTATTTCAGGAATGGCGGAGTATTACCGAGCACGACAGAGGACATCCCAGCAGATCATGAAGAGGCAGTTGAAAGGAAACGTCGTCGACAGCTTAAACTCGTGCAGCTGATGGCCAGTCTTGCAGTGGCCATCACTTACCAAGCGGGGTTGTACCCGCCGGGTGGGCTTTGGCCGAGCAACACCGACGACCACACGGCCGGTGACCCCATCCTCCTAACGACCAACTACACGAGGTACAGAGGCTTCCACTACTGCAACTCGTTGTCCTTCGTGGCCTCCTTGCTCGCCATGTTACTTGCACAGAAAGAATCCCTGTACAAGCGCCATGCGCTGCAGGCCGCCATGCTGCTGGACATGCTTGGTCTCATCGGCGCGTATGCTATCGGGACCTGCCGGGACCAAGTATTCACCCTTTACGTCGTGGGCATTGCGGGTGCCGTAGTGGTCTATGTGTTTGTCCACGTTTCCTATTTCACTCTAGGTGATGCGGACAACAAGGAAGAAAAGAATGATGAATTAGGAGTGGAAAAGATGAAAGGCCGGTTTCTTATCTTCGCCATCTTGGTTGCGAGCATGACTTACCAGGCCGGCTTGACACCGCCGGGTGGCTTCTTGCTCAAGGACGATGCCCAGTCCGGGCAACACGCGGGCGACCCGGTTCTCCGCTACAACTACCCACGGCGCTACAATGCCTTCTTCTACTGCAACTCGGTGAGCTTCATGGTGTCCATCGTCATCATCCTACTCCTCATCAATCCTATTGAGTACAGGCCAGCCATAAGAAGCCATGCCATATCTGTCTGCTCTGTGGCAAGCTATGTTGGTCTCATGGGTGCTTTTGCTGCCGGAAGCACGCAGCATATGAAAGGATCAATCTACTTCATGGTGGTAGCGGCCGTGGTGACCTTATTTAGTCTACTCGTACCATTGTGGTTGTGGCTACGGCAAAAGGGCGAGAAAGCCGCCGCAGCCGCAGCTGTCACAGTAGTCACAGCCACTGCCGCAGCAGCCGCAGCCGCCACCGCATCCACAGCCACTGCCGCAACAGCCACGCCGCAGCTGCAGCTTACTGCTAGTGCCATATCTAACGCCGCCGCATCCACAGCCACTGCCGCAACAGCCACGCCGCCGCAGCTGCAGCTTACTGCTAGTGCCATATCTAACGCCGCCGCATCCACAGCCACTGCCGCAACAGCCACGCCGCCGCAGCCGCAGCTTAGTGCTAGTGGCGGATCCAATTCCAATTCCAATTCCAGCATGGGGGCTGGGGCCAATCAAGCCACGCCTACCACATCAGAAAAGAAGAAAAAAGAGGGGAAATCAAGTAGTAAAAGTGTATACTTGGTAACTTTAGCGATCCTCGTGGCAAGTGCTACCTACCCAGCCGGCCTAGATCCGCCGGGCGGGTCTTGGCAGAGTAGCAGCGATGGGCACGATGCGGGCAACCCGATGATGCTTGACAACAGGCGGCCACGCTACTTGGCATTCTTCTTGAGCAACACCACCTCCTTCATGGCGTCAGTTATTCTTATCCACATGTTGTTGCCCGCCATGGTGCGCCGGACTAAGGACTTTCACGAGTCATCATACAGAAAGGGGCTAAAAGGGTTGGTCTATCTGCAGTGCCTTGGATTCCTAGTGGCCTACGCAGCCGGCTCCAGCAGGAGGTGGAAGACGTCTGTGTATACAGGCATTGCACTGGTCATCCTTATGCTCATCTTTTTCTCCACGCATATTATGCTGTCGGACTGGCGGCAGAAGAAGAAGAAGGAGGAGGAGGAGAAAAACAAACAGACTGCGGAACAGAAAAACAAATGCCTCCGTCCATGCAACCACTGCACCATGCAGCTCATTGTTAATTAGCGTGCAGCTCATTGTTAATTAGCGTCGTCAAGTCTTCATCTCGTTTATGTACTGTACGCCTTCATCATCTTTTGATAACGTAGCAACAGCGCAGTGCTTTTTGCAGTTTGCCCATTCTAAAAACGTGTACAACATGACGATGTGTGTAAAATGTTTATGTATCTTTGTATTAAGAACAACAAGAAATAGTTTTGGTTAGGACGACGCGCCGCCTCGTCATTGATTCGGTAAGATGTTTTGGTTAGGGGGTGCTTCTAGTAGTTAGGTTGCTTTGTGTTGTGTCCTTATTATCTGGCCCGATGTCCGCTCAGCATTTTGGTTTATTTGGATTTGGTTTTCCTCCTCTTAATAAAACACAGGTGAATGGCCCGACCGAGAGAAAAAAAAAAAGCGTCCGCATCCCCATCCCCAGCCCAGGAGAGAGAGAGAGAGTACCGTAGACCTAACAAGTCATATGTGTGCCACCTCAATGTGAGTAAGATTCATTTGGATCTAGATGAGACCCGAAACCAAGTTTAAAGACATGAAAAATATCATTTTGATAGTATAGGGAGTTAAGTGACACCTTATGCTAAGTTCGAGGACCACCCATATATTTTCCTCATATCATAAATACTTTGCTCTTAAAAGTTGGCCCAACGTAATATAATTCTAATACTCCCTCTATCCAAACAATAAAACATTTGAATCTCACTTTTCGAGTCCACACCAGTGAAGGCATGAAATTACGTCCTACTGCCGTCTCCTTCTCAAAACGCTCTTGGAACTCCAAGACCATCTAGAATCTTCAGTACAAGTGTACAGTTAAGATGGATAGATATATATGGTCAAGCGGTAAGATGTTTTTTTTCAATGCATGTGTATTTTTTTTATTGATGAGTCTGCCACCATAAAGCTGATCTCCAACTTAGATTTACATGTTTTTTAGACAAGATTTGAACCGCAGGATCACATATTTTTTGGACGGAGGATCTAGTGAGATTTAATTTGGAACAAAGAGAGTATATACTAGTACTGTAGGAGTACATGATATTGCGAGGTGGATTGTCAACTTCTCTTGTTCTCCGTGATGGACCCTCGGCCGTCGCACCCCGTGCCCTCCCAAAAGGAACTAGGGCCGGCCTGTGGACTTAACCATATTTTGCTGGACTTGACTTAGCTAAACACTTTGCTTGGTCTTTTAAAAAATAATTAATGGCATCATTATTCATTCCACATGAGTTGGCAGTGGGAACCATTAATAGCATACAGATTGTCAAATTCTCATCAGTACATAGAACGCGAGACACATGCATGGTGGGCGTCTAAATTCTAAAATATGATTAAATGTAACGTCCAAGAAGATGAGGTGGACTCGAGATTGGGGCCAAGTACCTGACCCAAAGATTGAGTCCTGCTGAAGACCTTTATTTTGGCGGTTCCGTTCTGAACACATCTCTGGAGATGAATTGACTAGTTTTCTTTTTTTTCGTTCTTGACAAACGCAACTTTCTCTGTCGGCAAGTAAATCGCTAGATAGGTGGTCCTTCGTGTTTGGGTTGCTTCAATGTGGACTCAAAAAAAAAAAAAAAACTCAAAATTCATCTAAATTTCAGTACCTGTCCGCCGTTCATATAATGACAACGGCCCAAGTGCACAGTCAAAACTCAAAAACCATCTCTGGAGTATTTTTTGTAGTGCGTGCTGCTTCTACTATATGAACGGCGGCTATTAGTGTCAACCGAGTCATTATCTATCTCCGTTGTTATAAAACAACGTAAAAGAGAAGTTCTAAATTTGGATAGAAGTTACCCAATTACGCTACTATAAAAAAATAGTAAAATTAGAATTTCAAAAAATCACTCGGGTTAGTTTTCAATCTCAAAAAAAAAAAAAAAAAAAAAAAAGGTGGCGATTGTTTCCAGATATCGGTTGTCTTTTGCGTGAATGATGAATCGTAGTTCGTCCATTTATTTTTCTTTCTAGTATACTTTATTTTTTTTGGATCCGGTCTACTTTGTGGGTAAATTTGATTTTCTTTTTAGAAAAAAGAATACTAGCAAACATGTCCAAGATTGTTCGAAATGTAAATAATAGTTAGCTCTGCGGTGCGATGACCCAATGCAAATACAAGCAGCAATCAAGGAGAGACTAAAAATGCAAAAGCATTCAGTTTTATAACATTGCAGCAGTAAAGGCCAGAAATTTTTTTAAACAAAAAACTTTTACAAAATGTCATTTATTCATTTTTACAATACATCTCTACAGTAGCTTACGAAACAATATTAAACCCAGAGGACCAAGCATCCATGGATTCCCTGATTTCAGACCCTGAAGATTGTTGTCTTGCCCGCGTCAGCTCATAGTTCAGTGTCACACAACTTCACCATCAGGTCGGAAACCATCCTTCGCGCGAAAGGAATGTAGCTCAAACTGTACCTGAGGTAAGGTGCATAAAGTGGAGAATAGAATACAGGAGCAGAATAAGTTGGTTTGATCGGAAAATTTTGCTCTTGTTGTACAGTAGGCCAGTCAATTGAAAAAGAAAACAGGAGATAAAGATGCAAACAAACAGCAAACGCTTGCTAAGATGTTTACAGTGTCACAGTACCACCACCTGGGAAGACTGGTATATTTGCTTAAATTTGGTCAAATTCCAACTGAAACACAGTAGAAATGTACATTTCCAGCCTATGTGAATGATTCCACATGTATAGTATAAAAAGTGAGTAAATAATGTAAGATAATTTGCTGCTTCCTTGATTTGTTTTGCTACAGCAGAGAATTGACAATAGGTCATCTCTTGCGGTATTATTTGAAAATATGGCAACAAGCCAACTTAGTAGTGGCATACATCAGCCATGTAGGGAGTCGTTGGGGCTGAGATCAGCCATACTCTAGTGTATCATTCAAACTAAATTTTCCAGTGTAGTTTTCCAAGACTTGTGATCGCTAAGAGCCACAGATGGCCATTGTGCAAAGTTGAAATTGCAGGACAGCATAGAAGATGATACCAGTTCTATTTAACCATAATAGAAGCACATAACTGTTATACTAGTTCTGTTTGAGCATGGAAGCAAAATCCAAGAAGTGAAGGTTTGGGGTTTGGCAGAGGCAAAAGAACTAGCGCCTTGCTGCAGGGGGCATAAGACATCTTATCTTGGGTATAGTTTTTTGCACAGTTGTTTTTCTGGTTCCTTCTTCTTTGGTGCCCCTGTAGGCAGCCTCCTTAGGTTGCCTACTTGTAAACTTCGGCGGCATAAATATAAAAATAAATGGTGCACTGTGCACGTTATGTGCCCATTCATTCAGAAAAGACATAGTATGACCAGTCAGAAGCCACAATCTACAAATCCAGCTTAACAGTTTTGGTAAGCTGCAGCCACTATGAACAGTGAACGGCCTAACCTATACTCTAACGTATACTCCAGAATCCGGAAGATAGTTCACAAAACTTTGAATTTCATTTTACACTTAGTCATTAAATTTCTGATGTTAAGATTTTTCATATTATGCTTAGTCATTAAATTCTGGTATTAAATTAAAACAACAAGTATCTTCTGCAAATTGCACATTGTCACTTACCACTTAAAAGTACCACATACAATACTCTAGAGATGTTTATGTAAGATACAAATTAGCCTTGTTTTCCTCCAAACATGTCAAACGCATTCAGTAACAGAGCACAGAAGAATGGAACTGCTATCAGTACCCAGACCACGAATAGTACATAAGTTTGAGGTAGCCCTCTACTAAGTACTTCGGCTGTTTTTTTGACATGGCTTGAACATGCTAACTATGCAAAATTATCGTGGAAGTCATACATTACACAGACAAACACTCTGAGTAACAGCTGCAATTGATTCATGGAAGACAGCAGAGGGCATAACAGTTTTCTTATTATCTTCGCGAGAAAGACTAAAAAATGGCAGCTTGACTATCATAGGGCATTCAGAAGGGTAACAATCAATATATTATTTTGTCATGGTCATTTTAAGGAAGGCATATTTGCATTCAACATCGATAATACAGTGGTGGTTTTATGACCTACAGCTCACTAGCATTATTTGTAAAGATAAAAAACCTTACCAAAACAGGGCGCAGATCTCACATATGATTGCAATCAGTGTTAATAGCTTGTCATGAATCTGCACAGTTAAACCAAATTCAGAAAGCATGGTTTGTGGAATTTCGCTACGCCTATTCAATTTTTGGACTATGAAAACAAGATCGTGAGAAGAAAATGGACATTTCAAATAGTACGAACCCAAAGAGCAAAGATTAGAGCCAAAACAACACATCCAGCATAAATAGCTGTCGCATACAAACGAACTGGATCAAACATCATCCTTATCTGTTTTTGTGGCCCCATAACAAAGGCTGTGCTGCCAAACAAAGGTTGAAATCAGCATATGGTAAATATTAACTAACACAAATAGAAAACAAGTGTATTAATCACATATTTATTTATTTCTCAAACACACAGGAGAACTGTGTATCTTAATATTAATAACTGATCTCATGTTTATAGGTATGCACATTTAACGTACAAATAATTGTAGAAATATTGAAATTGCAGCAGAAGAAAAGAGGGTCCAAATGAAGAAACTGTGTTATTACCTCCCAACTGCCAATATGTTTCCAAACGTAAACATGACTGCAAATTTGATAGGTCTCACGAAGACAATAAAAGACTGCAAAAGAGTGAAACATAAGCATAGGAGTTTAAATTCATTACCACAGAACCTAACAAATATGTGAATACTATCTTGCTATGATTTTCATCTTAAAAATAGTGTGCAATAGATCATGGTTGAAGGATTAGCAAAAGGTCCTAAGTTCCTGGTGATATGATTCCTAAACAAATCTGGAGTTAACTGCACGGCAATTAAGCGCTACAGTAGCACTAGTTCTCTAACACTTGTAGAATAAAAGCTAAACAAAACAATGTGCTTCTTTATACAAGCAACTCTGATGAAGAACAGCCTAATGTAACCAACACAAAATCTCGTGTTCCCAAATTATCATCGCCCACATAACCAATTCAGAAGTTTTTAATACTACATCAAACTTAATTCGCTGAGCCAATGTCAAATCACATGTTTCGAATCAAATAAAACAAGGTGGACAACTGCAATTATCGTTCTCAAAGGAATGACGTACAGTACAGGTGACTGAAATAGCATAATCTGCAAGGCTAATTCTCCACCAGCAGGAGAAGCTAGCAGCTTGCTCAAACTCTCTAACAGCTAGCAGTACAGGCGACGGATTGAGAAAGCGTACCAAGATCATGAGGGCGAGTCCGGCCACCAAGCATGCCGCGAAGGCGTAGATCCTCTGGACAACGCAAACAGCCAAGACCGGATCAGATCGATGCAAAGTTGCAAACCAGAGTCATGAAATCCTTGGAGCATTTCCGAGGTCTCAGAGTGGGGGTTGCTGCTTGACCTGGAGAGGGGAGAGGGAGCAGAGGCCCTCGGTGTCAGCAAGGATGGATTCCTCTGGCTGATCCTCGTCGTCGTCGCCGCCGACGAGCGAGCGGTGGAGGCGCGTCAGGGCGTCCATCGCTGGCGTGGTCGGGTCGTCCAAGCAGAGAAGTTGGTGACGACGAGAGTTTTTTTTTTTTTTTTTTTTAGGATGGGAGTGGGACAAGACCTCCTGGGCCGGACTCCATTACGTTTAGCACGGCCCGTAACTGTGTTTTGTCATAGAATCCGGCCCGAATTCTACATTGCTTCGTAATTGGCCTTCACATTTTGCAGGTAATTTGAGGCTTCATCACCGTGGACGTATGACAGGTAAATAAATTTGCAAAGCTGAAGTGCCGAACTGCCATGTGCAAAGCAATGTCTGATTTTTGAATATGAATGTGAATCTCGATATGAAAATGAATCTCGAGCAAAACCAAAGTATGTCTATGCTTGCTCACTGAGCACACAAATAGATAAGTAGAAACTATATTTGTTAAATTCTACGGTACTATTTTACCATACAATTTTATGTGTTTACGAATTTAAGAGGATGAATTTTATGATCATGATCATTTTTTCGATTACAATCTTAGCCCTAGTCCTCTGATTCAATTCGAACTAGGAGGATACCCAGCGCGTTGCTTGGCGGGTCGGCAGGGTAGGTATACATAAGAATGAACAAATTTGTATGCATATGATTATTCAATATTATGTGTTAAACTGCAAGATTTCAAAACTTAAAGCAGTAGTACTTAGACATGTTGGATTGTTGACAACGTTTAGTAGTATAATAAACTATATATAATAAATTATATATAATAATTTTATTCCTCTAGCTTTGCCCTTGACGTGTTTTTCTGAGATGAACTTAAGAAGTTACCTGCATTGAAAACATGGTAATATAAGATTAGTGAATTGGATGTAACAAAGAGAGGGTAGCATAGACATAAAAGGTTTGCAAAAAAAAATATAAGGTACATCGGTGTCAACAACTTGTAGTTATTGTAAGGTTTCCAAAAATAGCTGAGCAGCATGTAATGCCCATTGCATGTGCTATTTGAATAGGTAGACACTGAACTGAAATAGGGCTGGAGATAATTTTGAGTTAAGTGTTCAGAAGAATGAATGACAGCATGGGTGTCAGGTACTTAGTTCCATCTGGCTGCGGGATAGGCCGTATAATAATGCTTGGTTTCTATATCTATGAAGAGTTTCGAAAAAATAGCTGAGCAGCGTGTAATGGCCCATTGTATGTGCTATTTTGATAGGTAAATACTGAACTGAAACAGGGCTGGAGCTAATTTTGAATTCAGAGTTCAGAAGAATGGATGACATAACGTGGGTGCTAGTTACTCAGCTCCATCAGCTAATTTTGAATTCAGAGTTCAGAAGAATGGATGACATAACATGGGTTCTAGTTACTCAGCTCCATTAGGCTGCGGCATAGGTTTTATAATAATGCTTGGCTTCTATATGTATGAAAATATCAATGAGTGTCATAACAGTTGCAGCACATGATGGAATATTATGCAGCATGGATCTGTTCATAGGAAACTGACAGAGAGCAAGCAGAGGAACACAGGTGAATGGTAAAAGTTTTTGAAGTATATATGAAGTAACACTTACTGTTTCTTCTGTTGCTTGTTTTCAGTTTCAACTGGTTCAACTTGATCCACATCGAGCTTCCTTTTGGTCATCTGTGAGCTGTTGTGGAATTGAAGTAAATGTCAAATAACAGCTATGTATTTGAATACTTGTGTATATTAGTAAACAGCAGGCCACTGATGCGTATTCTAAAATGTAATTATGACATGAGTTAATTAGTAGATATGTTCAATGTGCAGCTGTGGACCAAAGGATGGAAGTATATCATGGGCTTTAGTATGATCCTATTGCAAGTAGTAAAAACAGCAGGCCACTGATGCGTATTCTAAAATGTAATTATGACATGAGTTAATATTCAGTGAGGAGGTAGTGGGGAGGTAGTGACATGTTTGTGTATGTGCTGTTGAGAAAAAGAAAACATGTTAACCATGTATGAACTTTTACTGCATATAAAATATAAACTGCTTCATGTACTAACAGCTCCCTCACTAATGCATTTTTCAGTGCATCACACAACTACTAAACAAAAAGATATAAACTGCTTCATGTACTAACAGCTCCCTCACTAATGCATTTTTCAGTGCATCACACAACTACTAAACAAAAAACATTGGTAGGCTTCTTCCCAATATGTAACCCATACAACTTAAAAGATTTTAAAATTATCTTTTTTTTTTTAACAGAGGGTACAATGATTTGAATAGCTGAAGCAACTTTGTATTCAAAAAAAATTATATTGCTACTTCAAAGATTAAAAAATAAATTCATCAAAGATGTAGAGGTTTACAAAACTGAAATAAATATATGTTTACGGATAACTATCTTCTATTGTCCATTTAAGATTTAAGATCTTTTTTAGATTTTTTCCATGACTCTGCTAGTAGCTGCAGTTGTTTTTACTAAACTGAATTTGGTTATAGATATCAAATGTTTTCCTGCACTTGTCCGTGCCAGAGCTTCGACCTAAATCTAGTATAGGTCCAGCATTAAAGAACAATGCTAATCTCTTTCTCTCTCTCTATCTCTCTCTCTTGTCAAGCCAAATGGTTGCAACTAATGTAGTTTACATTTACACAAATTCAGGGGTGGCCATGGCCCTGCCACTGCTTGTAATCATATTACTGGATAGATATCCCAATTTCAGATATAATTTCAGATATAATAGAATGCCCCTAACTACTTGATCTCTTTTTTTTATCTACCATATATTGCACAAATTCAGGGGTGGCCATGGCACTGAGAACCTGAAAATATTTGATGGAATATAGAGACACTGGGGAATGAAGCATCCTCTGTATGTCAAATATTAGGACCAAACAATAATAGGTCCAATGTGAGACCATACAATATTCACTTCTATTCGAATAGCGATTGAATAAATACCTGAGTCATCTCTTCTATTTCAGATTTCAGATATAGACATTTGTTTCCTGAACCATGTATTTTTTTCAGAACCATGTATTTTTTTTCAGAACCATGTATTTCAGATATAGACATTTGCTACGATTCCATGAACCATGTATTTTTTCAGATGTACTATCACAGACATTCAAGAGCTCAATTTGTTCACAATTAGAGAGGAACAATGCCCCTAACTACTTGATCTCTTTTTTTATCTACCATGTATAGAATGTTTCATACAGAGGCACAATCATCAAGAGATAAGCATGGAGTTTCATATCGAGTTTCAAAGATATGGTTTCAAAACAAACCCGTTTTGAACAGAGAAATCGTGAATCTTTATGCAGGGCCAATTTCTTAATCCATCACTCTGTATATAACCTGCATCGGGAAAAATAGCAGAATGACTGTAGATTATCATAAACCCGGTCAACATACTGAATCAGCACATGTGGGAAGAAGGAAACGATTTGGTACCTGTTCTTGCAGCGGGGACTATTAATCCATCACTCTATATCATATAACCTGCATCGGAAAAAATAGCACAATGACTGTAGATTATCACAAACCCGGTGAACATACTGAATCAGCACATGTGGGAAGAAGGAAACGATTTGGTACCTGTTCTTGCAGCGGAGACTATAAACTGAGAGCAATTCGCATAGAACTGCTACATTATATAGGCCTCAAAATGCAATTAGGAGCCATGTAACTGAATAGATCGACCATTACTGCAGGGGAAGACGGATGGCCAGCAAGGAAGTGGAAAAGATATGGTTTAAAAGGAATGGCGGCACATGGGGATAACGACGCCGCGAGGTAGGACGGACGGGGAACGGCGGCACGCACGCAAACCCAAATGCGCAGCTCCGGCGAAGGGCCACTCTCGACCGAATCGATCTCAGCATTGAGGTCACGCCGGTAACCGCTGAAGCCGGCTTCGGTGGGAGAAACGGATGTGGCCAGGGAGGCACTGGACCCGTACACCGCGGAAGGAGGTAGGCAGCCGGTTCGGCCGTGGATTCAAAGCTACCCAGGTCAAGCGGCCGCCTCAGCGGGAGCGGGTGGGGAAGAAAGGGCTTGCGACGAAATTTACTTTTGGCGTTCGTGAATGGGGGAAGGATCGGTAGTGGGAGGGATGACGTGGATCAACCACAGGCCTCCCTAGTGGGGGTTCCCTTTACAGGGGTTATAGATTATAGGTTGACAACCTTGGTAGAAGAAACAATCTACTGGGAAGGCAATCCAATCTACTGCAAGTAAAGGCAAGGTGCTTCAGTGATCACTACAGCAGCGATGACACAAGTCATAGAACCAAGGGTCTTTGATCAAAATTTGTTCATCAGCATATCGAAAATTCATATATGAAATCACGCCAACCACGAAACCAAATCGTTCGATAGATCTCAGATTTCTCACTCGTCAGACAACAGGCAACGAAATCAGAAGCGGTAACAGAGAAATCTCAAGTGTACAACGCATCTAGCTCGGACCGGCCGGAGACCCTCGCCGCTGCCTTGGCGGTGTCGACGCCGAGCTCCTCCGCCACGCGCCGCGTGACCCCGAACTCCGCGGGCCTGGCGCCAGCCGGCCACGTCACCACCAGGCTGGCCGCCTTTCCCCGGATCTCGCACTCCGCGAGCACGGCGGCGCCGAGCCCGTCCACCACGCTGCCAGGCGGGGCCAGCGCCGCGACGGCCCTGGCAGCGCCCACGCCTCCCCGGGCGCGCGCCGCGCGGGTCTCCAGCTTCCCCTCCACGAGCTCGTCCGCGGCGAGGCGGCCCCGGTACGACCCGCTCCGGACCGCGTCCAGGACCAGCACCTCCTCCGGCTGGAGCCTCGAGACGAGGGCCTTGGCGGCGGCGCGCGCGCGGTGGGCGGGGACGGCACCGTGCGCCGCGGCGAGGAGCGCGCCCGAGGGGTGGAGGTACACGCGGATGGGCGCGTGCGCGTGTGGGTGCAGGGGCAGGTCCGGGAGGAGCAGGGAAGCGTGGAGTGGCGGCGGGGAGGCGAGGAGCGCGAGGGAGGTGGGGGAGATGAAGACGATGAGGAGGCGCGGGGTCGGTGGGCTAGGGTTCGGGGAAACGACAAGGATGGGCGTGGGCTGCGCTGGCGGTGCGGCGAAGTTGTCGAGGTCGTCAGGGGAGAAACGGGACGGCGGCGGCACATCGGTGATGACGTCCTCCATGGCGCGGTTTCGATCGGAGGAGCTCGCTGTCGCGGCGGCGGTGGGGGTTTCGGGGGCAGATCTGCTGGCCTATTGCGGGGATTAATGGGCCGTCTTCTTTCTTGGGCTGCAGGTAAGGGCACGTACAACGCGACGCTTGATGCCGTCTGTATGATGGTAATTTTGCAAATCCCACCCTGCCTTGTCCTGCAGACGAGGCTCGGCTCCCGTTGCCTCACGAAAGGACGACTCCGTCCCGTTCTCCCACGCCGAGCCGACGGCAACGCTCGCGTTGTACGGCTCGGTCTGCTCCAGGCGACGGGTCGTCGGATCCCACGCTCCCCTACTAGAAATCCTCCACCGGCCGGCACTTCTTCGCGCCAAATCCACACCAACACCGGGAGAGGGCGGAGTGGCCGGGAGGACGACAGAGATGCACCACCGACGAAGAAGATTGGGATCCTGCGCGGGAGGGAGGAGCTCGCGCCATACCTGCTCCTCCGCGGCGAGGAGGCCGCCGGCGTGGGGGAGGAGAGGCCCCCCGCTCTCCATCAGGTCCTCCACTGGTGGGAGGAGAGGGCGGAGACGGCCAAATCGACCCGCAGCTCGAGCTACTCCAGCTGCAGGGAAGGAGGGGCCGCATATCCCGCGCCGCCACTCCCCGGCGGAGGTGCCCGCTCGTCCGTGTGCTCGCTTCTCGACGGGGCTCTCCCCCACCAGCCGTGCGCCGCTGCTCTCGTGGAGAAAGCCGGGTATTCCTTCCGTGCGTGGACAGGAAGAGGCCACGTACTAGTCCTGGAGCAAAACAATTCTCTTGGTTTTTTTTTTTTTTTTTTTTGAAACAAAGGAGATTTCATTCATTGGGTAGCATCGTTTACAATCAAATGACAGCAGGTCGAGAACAAATGTGGCGTATTTTCAGTTTGCATGTGCTGCTATATATAAAATATAATTAATAATTATTAAATTCATGGTTTCTAAAATTGTAATCGATATTTTCTATTCATGTTTGATAATATTCTATCAAGTAGCCACACAATGTTATACACAAATACATTCATAGCTGATCTTAAACTACAAACAAAGCATTAAATAGCTTACAGACGGATCATATGTCTGTGGGTTGTATGAGTTGTCTTTATATCTGTCTGCACGCTAAATTCGAGATTCTGCAGACGACCTACCGTCTGTGGGTTGTACATGCCCTAAGAACCATGGAGGTCTTTTGACTAATGGTCAAAGGAACGTTTGAGATGGAGGTTCTTTTTGCATTTTTGGATAATTCTCTCAGCGAAGAGTTTTTTGGGTCCTTATTTAATCACTCACAGCCATTCTTAGGATCCAATGGACCCAATGGAGTATGTACAGATTAGAATTGTATGTTATCCAAGTAACCACGCAGTATCCCATTTCAACGCAGGGTTATGTTTGCGAGTATTATTCTCCATCTAGAAATGATAAATGCATCCGACACGATAAAAGGTAATAATCATTAACTATGTCCCTTACCTGTATTCTATCTATGAGGTTCATCGAGAGTTTATACTCCTCCACATAGGGTGTGTTTGGTTTCCTGGGTTGTTGTAGCCTGGATATCTCCACCAGACCAGGCTAGGTGTAACCTGGGTTAAAGAAGCCAAGTCTTAGGTTGCTAAGTTGGCAGGGTTGTTGTAGCCAAGCTGGTGTTAGATTGTGTTTGGTTTCTTGTATTTCCCATTGCTTGGCCTGGTGGAGATAAGTTTGGGTTGTTTGGTTGGCCAAATCTCCATGAATCCAGTCGCCTGTCCTTCAATCTGGTAACGTTACCGCCGCACTGGAGGACCCTGCTTATAAAAATCCCGACCCGGCCTCCCTACCGTGCTCCTTCCTATTCTCACCACTCACCTCCGCCTGCTCTCTCGAGTTATCCGTCTCCTCCTCTTCCGCTTTCCTCGATCTCGCCGGCGCAAACCCTAGCCATCGCCGGAGATGAGCGACGACTTGTCTGCCCAGGCCTTGGCGGCCGTCGTCCGCCGTGCCCTCGAGGAGTGCCCAAGAGCTCCAAGGTGCCACTACAGCGGGCACAATGACCCCGCACTGGTGTTGTCCGATGCGGAGCCATCGAGGACACGATCCGGCGACCACAACTCCGGCCACTCCAGCGCCTCCAGCGAATCAGCGAACTCCGACCACGGCTCCGACAACGAGGTTCTTCCGAACCCCTCGTCTTTTCCTCCATCTAAACCCTAGGTTGGGGAAAACATTGATTACAGTTGATTCATGACCAATCCTATTTGGCATCTTGTTGAATCTGTAGTTAGTACTCGGGACCGATCGATTGTAACCATGATTAGGTTGTAAACCCTAGGAGTCATGGGAAATTTCATTTTTTCCCCAAATGAGCAGGCCACCAGCGACACCAGCGAGTCTATCGTTCCTGATGGCAACTCCGTTTCTTGGATCGGTCTTGGAGAGGTCAGGGTGCCCGAGTGCAATCATGGTCGCCACTGGTTGGGGGGACATTGTAGTCTGGTGGTGTAATCATCTCGGACCTCAATTTGCTGATGGTCTTGAGAACGCCTAAACACTGGCTTCAGGACCTTGAACCTTTGATTGTGACCTACTACCATCAGAAACATGGCAACCTGCTCCTCAATCTTGTTATTGATGCTATCCCTGATCAAGCCCCTACTATGGAACAGATCACACAACTGGAAGAATGGAGTCCTGCGCATCCTAAGAAGCTCAACGCTGCGACGATCATCACTGTGGTAGATGTACCTCAGATTGCACTCCCTTTCCCAATTCATGACAAATAGTGGGTCGTAGGTGATTCCCCTCCTAGCTGAAAAACGACGGCCAAATCTTGCAACCATCCAAGCACTGATGGCAACCACCAGTGCAGCAGCCCTACGGACAAGTTGACGGCGCCTAAAAGGTCCCATGGCACTAAACAAGATAGGGGACATGAATTAGAACAGACATAGCAAGCAAAAGAGAGCCATTTGGACCAGCTGCGACACCGGATTGGTGCGCCACCCAGATCCACGACCAAACCCTAGGCAACAGATGGGTAAAGTAGAAATAAAATCCAAAGGATTCATCAAATTGTGCTAGTATGAATGGAAACCCTAAGCAAATCATAGATCGGCTGCGACACCCATGGAGTGTGCCTCCCAGATCAACAACAATCATCGACCAACAACCCTAGGCTCAGCAACTCATAGCAAAAAAAATTGGAGAATCCCAATTCAATCTGAGCAAACAAGTACGAGAGGATGAGAGTGCGTCAAGCAAAGGGGATCGAGGAGTCACCCAGGTGCCCTACCTTTAGCGAGAGGATGTGGTCGCCGTCGACGAGCAGAATCTCAGTGGAAGGAGAGGGGAGAAACTGGGAGGGCGAATGAGAGGGAGAGAGCGGGAGGCGGCACAATGAGTGAATAGTAGCCAGCAAACCCTAGCCAGACGGTGACAAGTTCCCTTTTGTACGATGGCTAACTTAAGCCAACTGGGCCCACGAACGAGAGCGGGGACGGAGCCAGCCCAAGCCAGGCTCCAGGAGAATGGCCAACCCGGCCGTTTCCCCCAAGCCTGGCTTAGGGCGTACGGCTAAATAGCCCAAGTCTGGCTAGGACCCAAGATTTGGCAACCAAACACCACATTCTTGGCCCAGCCAAGCTTGGCCAGCCCATTTGGGGGCAACCAAACACACCCATAGACTCTTGGAGACGAGGTATTGTTGGTGTTTCTTTTTTTGCTATTTTTTTAGCCTTCTGCATTGGACACTTGTTTATGATACCATCAAGTTACCTTTCATTTAGATTTTTATTTCATTGGCTACTCATCTCTCGATGCGCAAACTCGCTTTGATCATAACTCTCCTTAGTTTCATTTTTCTCTCGCAATAGTTAGTAGTGAATCTAATAAAAGGCTAAAAGTAGTCTTAGTTATTCTGTGGGACAACACTACACGTGGACGACTTATCCAAAATCAAGCACGATAGCAGTTGCATGTGGTACTAAAGATGACTTGTCCAAATTAAGAACGAAAACAAACACACTAATGTAGTCTCTTTTCACTTAGTCTTTTGTTTCCTTAGATCTTTCTCTCAGTTTTTTTCTACCCTATTTCTTAGTTTTGTGATATAACGGTTAACCGCAGATCTATGAAACAACTAAAGTAGTCTTGGTGTAACACCCGTGTTTTTGCATCATTTTAAAGATCACTAAAAATTTGATTTTTTTTATAATTATCAACTAAAACCTAATTTATTTTCCGCACAACCCAAAACCTCTTTTCAAAAACCCTGCATCAAAATTCACCATGTACAAAATTAGTGTTTGCAATGCTTGAATGTTTGCTCAGTTGTTTTCCTCGCTAGAATTTATTTCGGCATCAAATAATATTCCTTGAAAACTGCCTACCGAGTATTTCCTTCGACCATCCCTCATCCAAATACCCTCCTTGTCAAATAATACCTTTGGACCTCCTCCTTGAATTATCAATCATCGCACCACCAAATATTTCCTCCTTGATCCTCTCCTCAATTTACCAAACCACCAAACTCAAGTCCTTCCAAGCGTGCCTAGTTAAGTTCTCTGGGAGATCGTGAAGCCCTCTCATGTATGTGTATATAACCATACACGAAAGCATGGCTAAAAATACATGCAAATAGATACATGTATTCATACAATTATGAGTATATGTATATGTGTGTATATATACATTACAAAATCTGAATGGAAAATGGAAAAGAAGAAAAAGGCCACTACGGGCTCACTCCTTCCTCGGCCGGCAGCCCAGCCAAGAAGGCACCATACCTCTCTGGACCGCGAGCAAGCTCAGCTCGAGCTCCTGGCCCAGCGCGTCCTCGGCCCAGCTCGGACAAACCCAACACGGCAGCAGCACAATTCCCCTTTCTCTATGACGAAGCGGCCCCACCTGTCAACACCCTCTCCCACCTCCAGCTGCTCACGAGAAACACAGGGACACGGGATATTTTCCCCATCAACGCTGTGAGCGACGATGATGGTACAGCAACCCTACAGCCCGGCCGGATAAAATCTCCACTGCCGCCTCGTCACCGCCAAATGGGACCCGCCTGTCATATTCATCCCCAACCACCTCTGCCTTCTCCCCACGCACGAGGAGCACGCGTACCACAGCACCCTTGACCTATGCACAGCGGAGAAGTTGACGATGCCGGGAAAAATCTCCGGCGAGCCACCCTGGTCGCTCGTCGTCATCTTCCGACAGCCAGCTGGCCTCCGAGACGCCTCCAGCTCACCTCCCCTGCTCCCGTCGACCTCGCCACAGCAACCATTGCCGGAAAATATCACCGTCGCCGCGCTGAACTCGCCCGGCTATAAATAGCCGCCCGAGGCCGCCGGGGAACCTCGCCTCAGCAAGCTCGAAGCCGAGCGAGGACGAGAGGACGAGGCTTGCGCGGCCACCGCGATCCTGCTTCCTCCTCTCCTCCACCCTCTGCCTCCATGCTGCTGAAGCCAGAAGGCGACGTCGCCGCCGGAGTCCGCCGCGCTCTCCGGGACGCCGAGTTCGCCCGGGGTGAACGCCGACGCGCGCACGCCCACCGGGGACGAGGCAGACGCGGACGAGCCGGAACGCCGCCGCGTGCACCAAGCCGCCGAGTGCCGCAGGAGCCGGTGCCGCCCGCCGCCGCGCACGGGCTCACGACACCGCGCACGGCGCCCGCCCGCCGGTCACGTTCGCCGCGCTCGCGTCCACCACCGCCACCGCGCACTGCTCCGCCATGCCACGCCGCCGCCACCACTGCGCCGCTAGCCACCACAGTGCGCCGCCATAGCCGCCAGGCACCACCACCAACCACCGCCCTGCATCCCATGTGCCTAACTCGCCGGCCACGCTGCACACCACCTGGAGCAGCTCTGCCTCAAGCCGCCATGCCGCGCTGCTTGCCGCCCGCCACCGCGTCACCACCAGCCCGCCACCACCAGGAACCCGAGCACCGCCGCCTACCCTCTCCCTCTCTTCCCTACCCCTGCTCTGCTACTCTCGCATGGCGCAAGAACGGACGAGACGACGGCCACCGACGGGATGAGGATGGGGAAATTCCATCCACCTTATCCCTTCTCCGCGGGCCCCGCCATCATAGACCTGGTCCACATGAGCCAAGAGAAGGGCCATACACCAAGTCTACCGCACAGTGCCGGTCGGTCCACCATGATCCTGGACCCTGCGCGTCAGCGTTAGTGAAACTGCTACGCGTACCCGGCCAGTGTACACAGGAGGATGCAAACACATTTTCCAGCCTTCCAAAAATTCCCAGAAAATTTCTAAATAAACTAGGTACACCCCAGACCCTACCCAGGCTTTTATATCCCAGCTCCATAAATTCTAAAATTCCAGAAATATTTCCAAAGTATATTCCATTTATAAAATCTATTACTAAACTTTGGAAATCCGTATCTCCTTCATCCTAACTCTAAATCGCTCCGTTCAACTTCCATAATTCTTCTAAATTCATGCCCTATTTATTCATGCCCTTGTTCTAATATTTGATGCCTAATTAAATTCTAGCTTATGTTGTGCTCTTTATTTATTTAATCACGCGCCATAGATTTACGTAAACCCTAGTTTACCCCTTCCGCTAACCCACACCTTGCACCGTATATTCTTGTATGCGTGTACACTCTCACGTACATGAATACTCGAATATACATACACGTAGTTGTCCACATGCTAGGTATATGCGATAGGTTATGTACGTATATAAATGCATAGAGTCATATTTCTAAATATAAATAAATATACGTATGTACCTATCGATTATATCTACGCATGGCTAACCCCGCTAACCTAGAACGTATACACGTGTATGTGTATTCCATGACACATACTCTAGTATACGTGTCCTCTACACACATAAGGTACGCCCGACATACGGGTATACGCGTATGTGTGGCTAACCCTAGCATAGGTCCCCCACCCTCTCCAACCCTAGGCGTATACATATGCATGAGCATATACCGCTAACCCATCCATCCCGATGGAGCTAACCCACGTAGGAACGTCGACTGCTTTGATTGTTCTGCTTGTGTTTCATGTTTGTCGCCAAAGATCGTACGACCGCCTGACGGAACCCTAGAGCACCACTACACCAAGACACCAGAGCCGAAGCACACAGGACAAGAACCTTGGATATACTCGTCAGCGGATAGAGGCAAGTCCTTACCCCTCCATAATCTTGACCTAATTAACTGATGTTAATCATATATGGAACATGATTTAAGAATTGAGCTTAGTCAACAAAAAGCGAGTTTGGGGCGATTCATGTGGGATGGATCGTCTCGGCAGGTTTCGCCTAGTGAGGGTTTCCTGTCTTGGAGAGCTCGCTCCCTAAGGACTGGGTCATGGACCTTCTACCTAGTGCGATTATACGCATGACCACACGCCGATATGGGATTTGCTTGATTCCACACCCCGTTGGGTTGAGGTATAGTTTCGATCCAAGGTGGCCGGCGTAGGCAAACGACCTATCGGGGAGCGCACATGGGGAGAGTGGCCCCATGGTCCTAGGTTGGCGTGGTTGCTATGTGATCCTCCATGACCACCGTTTGGGCGTGGTGACGCCGTTTGTGCACAATTAATGATTTATGATATGAATATGTAGTGGGCAGTATAGGTTGGGTAATAAGGTATTACCCGTAAACCCGTGGGTGATTTGGTATCACCGTATTGTCTGTGGTGGGCAGTATAGGTTGGGTAATAAGGTATTACCCATAAAGCCATGGGTGATTTGGTATCACCGTATTGTCTTCCAACCCCTGAGAACTCGTGGTAGGATTATACCAATACACCTAGGAGGCATCCAAGCGGGTACGGAATCTCGTTGGACCTTTTCTAACCACTGATCATGGGAGGAGCTGGTCCATCGTGTGGGGAAATTTGTACAACCTCTGCAGAGTGTCTCAAAATCTATTCAAATAGCCACGTCCTTGGAATGGGCAGATGCTAGGCCGGAACATCCGTGATTAGACACACAATCTGGTATGTAATCTGTTAACTTGAGCTTGGTAATTTGATATCTAATCGGGAACTAGTGAGAGTAGTAAACTCTACTAGGGCCCAAACCCCTAATGGTAACCTTCCACCCTCTCGGTTGGGACTTGCTGAAAATCTCTTGTTTGGTTTTGGATAATTAGTGATACCTAATGACTAATCTCTCTATTCTAAGTGTGTGACATGATTGGAGATTGGTCGTGCCGGAGTTGGTGCTTGGTGATCATGGTTGAGGGATCGAGGTGATCCAAAGGATGATCAAGCATGCAACTTGGTGGAGTTTCGGAGATCAAAGTCCCCAAAGCAAAGGTATAACCATAGGGCTTTTGATTTCACACCCAAGACACCATAGAGGGTGTGGGTGATTATAGGATCGATAAGCCGTACTATAAAGAGGGGAAAACTTTCGTACATATCGATCCTCACGTGCCTTTAGGTTCAAGTCTCATATGCATGCATTCTAACCTAAAGTGCTAACTCCGTCCTTGTCGAAAATGGTTTCGAAAATGCTAACACATGGTGTCGAGGTGTTCTTCGGCGTGTCGGCAACAAGAAACAAGTGACGGAATTCGGTTTGGAGCAAAGGCGAAGGAACGACGACGAAAGGATGAATTTTCGCCGCTTCAGGCCGACCGGACGCACCGACCGGAAGCGACCGACGGACGCCGGTAGATTTGACCGGGCGCTCCGGTGGGTGCGCCCGGCGAGCATGTTTTCGCTTTCGGGCGACGACGGGTGACCGGACGCACCGGCCGGAAGCATCCGGTGCTGACCGGACGCATCGATCGGATGCGCCGACGGACGCACCGGTAGGCGGGGGTCACGGGTCGGTTTGGCCTTGTCGGTTGTGACCGACCCACCGAATCGGACTCTCCGGTGAGTCCGGTCGCGTCCCGTCAGGCGCCGCAAAGTGTGTTTTCCACCCTTTCCACCACATTTCGTGGTGTGGCCTATATATACCACCTTGGCTGCCACTTGCTCTCTCTCTTGGTCATTTTGAATCACTTCTAACATCTTTGAGCAAGCAAGCAAGCCTCCCTCCTCTCTCATTCTTGATTTGAGCTTCATTCTTGAGAGAAGAGTTGATCCTAGTGCTTTGCATCGAGTTCTTGCATCTAGAGGCACTTGGGGATCGTTGTGAGACGGTGGATTTCCTGTTTCTCTTGGAGGCACCGCTCCTAGCCGGCTTGGTGAAGTGGTGGAGTTGTTGGCAAGAAGAGGTGATTGTTTCTTGGCCACCTCCGGTTGATTTGTGAGAGGATTACGCACTCTTCGTCGGGAAGACAAAGTGCAAGGAATACATTGCTCGTGCTTTGGGTACCACACTTGTAGAGTGGTGTGTTGAGGCTAGCAAGGGCACCGCCTAGCTCAAACACCATCTTTGTGTTGGTCGGCACAACCGGAGAGTAGTTATCGGTGTACAAGCGAACTCCGGGTGAACAAATCGACTTGTTCATTGTCTTGGTGATTGGTTCTCCATCTCATTGTGTTGATTGGATCATCCTCTTCCCGGTGATTGGTTCATAGCCTCTACAAGTCGGTATAACAAGTCTCTCACTCTTGCATTACTTTGCTAGATTAGTTTGAGTAGAGAGCTAGCACTTGCTTGTGTAGTTTGTTCTTGCTAGCCTAAGGATCATATTAGGCTTGTTCACTAGTTAGAGTAGTGACATAGCTCTTGTGTGACATAGAGATCATAGTTGATATTTAGAATTGTCACTAGAGGCTTGCAAGACCACTAGAACTTGTGCAAACCGCTTTACGCCGTGTTTTATACTAATCGGTTTGTTTAGTTGAGTTTGTAAAAAATTTTTATAGGCTATTCACCCCCCCTCTAGCCATCTAGGACCTTACAAGTGGTATCAAAGCCGTGGTCACCATATTTGAAGGCTTAACAACCTTGGTGTGAAGCTATGGCTAATGTTGTGTTCAACCATGTTGGGGGAAAGCCTCCTTTCTTTGATGGAGTCAAGAATTTTAACTATTGGAAGAGATGCATGAGAATGTACTTGGGATCAATCAATGACCAAGTATGGGAGGTGACCGAAAAGGATTATGTCATCCTTGATCCAACCAACCTCACTCCCACCGACAAGTCAAACAAGCAATGCAACACCATGGCATTGAACACATTGTACAATGACATGAATGTCAAAGTGTTTGAGGGCATCAAAGACCTTGAGAAGGCAAGTGAAGTGTGGGAGAAGCTTTGTGAGACCTATGAGGGCACTAAGGTGGTGAAGAGTGCCAAGTTGTATGTTCTCAAGAGTGAATTTGAGAACTTCAAGATGAAGAAAGATGAGACCATTCCGGAGACATTCCATAGGCTCCAAGTGATTGTGAATGATCTCAAGGCATTGGGTGTAAAGACCCTAGATCGTGATTTTGGGCACAAATTCTTGATGTGCTTGCCCAAGAGATTTGCCATGTTGAGAAAGATACTCTTTAGAGGTGCATTGAACACAATGACACCTAGTGACTTGCTTGGAGAAGTGCTAACCGATGAGCAAGTCGATGGCATGGAAGATGAAGTGGAAAAGGAAGATGACAAGAACAAGAAGGTTGTGGCATTCAAAGCCGCCACCACCTCATCTAAGGCCAAGGGCAAGTCCAAGGCTCAAGAAGAAGATGATGAGGAAGTCAACCTTGAGGAGATTGATCAAGAGTTTGCTATGTTCGTGAAGAAGTTTAGCAAAGTCTTGAAGAGCAAGAAGTTTGGGCAAGGCTCTAGAAGAAGAAATGATTCATCTAAGAGCAATGAAGAGCCAAGAAAGTGCTTTGAGTGTGATAGCCCTTATCACATCCTTGCCGATTGTCCAATCAAGAAAGAGAAAGAGAAGATGAAGGCATACAAGGGTGGCAAGACAAACAAGAAGAGCAAGACCATGACATTCAAGAAGACAAATGATGGTGCTTTTGTTTGTTCTTGGGATAGTGATGGCTCATCCGATGAAGAGGAAGAGAAGTCCAAGGCCATGAGTGCAATTGGCCAACACAAGAAGTCATCTCTCTTCGGCTCATCACCTTCATGCTTCATGGCTAAGGCCACTAAGGTATCAATGCATGAGCATGATGAACTAAGTGATAATGAAGTAAAATATGATGATAGTGATGATGAAGATGATGAATGTGAACCCACTAGAGATGATCTTCTTGAGATGCTTAAGCAAACTCATATCATGCTTAAGACTAAGGACAAGGAATGTAAAGCTTTGCAAAAGAGTGTAAAAACTCTTGAGCAAAACTTTAGTGAGCTAGAGGCCACCCATAAGGGTCTAAAGGAAGACCATGGGGAATTGGAGCTAGCTCATACAAGGCTTCAAAAAGCCCATGCCTTGCTCTTAGAGAAGAATGATAAAGCTTGCTTAATCATCAAAAAGGATGTTGGTTCAACATGTGACATCTTAGATGAACCCTTTGTGGTTGATGTTGAAGAACCATCCATTCCTTCCACATCCACATCAACCCACTCAAGCTCTACTAATAGTGATGGAGTGATTTTAGATTCATCACTAAAAGTTGAGAATGAGACTCTCAAAAGAGAGGTGGATGAGCTCACCCACTCCTTGAGGAAGGCATATGGTGGGGATGCCCGCTTGCTAAAGTGCTTGGGTAGCCAAAGGTTTTCCCTTAACAAGGAAGGCTTAGGCTATGTCCCCAAGAAAGGCAAGAAGGCCTTTGCTACTCCAAAGCCTAGCTTTGTGAAGAGCAATGGGTCCTATTACAATAGATGCAAGCAAGTGGGGCATCAAGAGCATAAATGTGCTAAAATGAACATGAACAAGAAATCAAGCAAAGTGTATTCCATATCTTTTGATTCTTGTTATTTGCTTACCAAGGGTGAGAAGGGTGTCAAGGCAAAGTTCGTTGGTACACCCATTGTTGGCCCAAAGAAGAAGGCAATTTGGGTACCAAAGGCTTTGGTTGCTAACCTTCAAGGACCCAAAGGCAAATGGGTACCTAAATATTATTGATTTCCTTGTAGGTGAATTACAAGATTGGGGGCAACCATTGGATTCTTGATAGTGGGTGCACTCAACATATGACCGGTGATGCAAGGAAGTTCAACATCATTGATTCAACTCAAGAGAATGGCAAGCCTATTACATTTGGTGATAGCAAAAGTGGCAAGATTCAAGGCATAGGCAAGGTTGCAATAACCAATGACTTGACATTGTCAAATGTGGCACTAGTAGACATATTGAAGTACAATTTGCTTTCGATGGCACAAATTTGTGATCTTGGTTACAAGTGCATCTTTGATGAAGATAGTGTTGAGATAGTGAATACAAAAGATTCAAGCTTGATCTTCAAGGGAATAAGATTTGACAACCTCTACCTTGTGGATTTTGGTGCTAGTGAGACTCAAATTAGTACATGCTTGATATCTCAATCTAGCATGGGTTGGCTATGGCATAGAAGACTTGGTCATGTTGGCATGAAGCAACTCAACAAGTTAGTGACACATGATCTAGTAAGAGGCTTGAAGGATGTTCACTTTGACAAGGACAAACTATGTAGTGCATGTCAAGCTTCTAAGCAAGTTGCCAATACTCATCCAAAGAAGAGCTTCATGAGTACTTGCAAGGCATTTGACTTGATCCATATTGACTTGTTTGGTCCAACCGCATATACAAGCATTGGGGGCAACAAGTATGGATTTGTGATTGTGGACGACTATACAAGATTCACTTGGGTGTTCTTTCTTAATGACAAGAGTGATGTGTATTCATTGTTCAAGACATTTCTCAAGAGGGTGCACAATGAGTTTGATATCATAGTGAAGAAAGTAAGAAGTGACAATGGAAGTGAGTTCAAGAACACAAGAGTTGATGAGCTATGTGATGACTATGGGATCATGCATCAACTTTCGGCCAAATATACACCACAATCAAATGGCCTAGTTGAGAGAAAGAATAGGACTCTCATTGAGATGGCAAGATCAATGCTTAGTGAGTACAATGTGAGTCAATCATTTTGGGCCGAAGCAATCAACACCGCATGCCATTACATCAATAGATTGTATTGCCATCCCATGATGAACAAGACACCTTATGAGCTATTGAATGGAAGAAAGCCAACCATTGCATACTTTAGAGTATTTGGGTGCAAATGCTACATATTGAAGAAGGGTGCAAGACTTGGCAAGTTTGACAAGAGGTGTGATGAAGGGTTCCTACTTGGTTATTCCACCACAAGCAAAGCATATAGAGTGTGGAACAACTCAAGTGGAGTGCTTGAAGAAGTCCATGATGTTGAATTTGATGAAACCAATGGGTCCCAAGATGAAGATGAGAACCTCAATGATGTTAGTGGAACTCAATTGGTAAATGCCATGAGAGGCATGGACATTGATGATATTAGACCAACTCAAGTTGATGATGACAAAGATGAAGTGCAAATCACTCAAGCTAGTGGTGCTCAAGTTCAAGATTAACAACAAGCTAGTACATCATCTCAAGCAACAACAAGTGATCAACCAAGCTCAAGCAATCAAGTTCCAATACTTCAAAGTTCAAGCATAGCTAGAGATCACCCAATTGATCAAATTGTTGGTGACATTACAAGTGGAGTGCAAACTAGAGGAAGGCTAGCATCTTTTTTGTGAACACTTTGCTTTTGTGTCACAAGAAGAGCCCGAAAAGGTTGATGATGCTTTGAAGGATGAAGAATGGGTCATTGCAATGCAAGAGGAGCTCAATAACTTTGATAGAAACAAGGTTTGGGAATTGGTAGAGAGACCAAAGGACTACAATGTCATTGGAACCAAATGGGTGTTTAAAAACAAGCAAAATGAAGATGGCATTGTTGTGAGAAACAAAGCAAGACTAGTTGCACAAGGTTACACTCAAGTAGAGAGTCTTGACTTTGGTGAAACTTATGCTCCGGTTGCAAGATTAGAGGCAATAAGAATTCTATTGGCCTATGCATGTGCACACAACATCAAGCTCTATCAAATGGATGTCAAAAGTGCTTTTCTCAATGGATTTATCAATGAGCTAGTGTATGTTGAGCAACCTCCCGGTTTTGAAGATTACCATCATCCCAACCATGTGTACAAGTTGAACAAGGCATTGTATGGGTTGAAGCAAGCACATAGAGCATGGTATGAGAGGTTGAGAGACTTCCTACTCAAGAAAGGCTTCAAGATGGGCAAAGTTGACACTACTCTATTTACCAAGAAGATTGGCAATGATTTGTTTGTGATGCAAATATATGTTGATGATATCATCTTTGGATTAACAAATCAAGAGTATTGAAGAGTTTGCCAAGATGATGGCAAAAGAGTTTGAAATGTCTATGCTTGGAGAGCTCACATATTTCCTTGGTCTTCAAATTAAGCAAATGAAGAATGACACCTTCATTAGTCAAGGGAAATACATTAGAGACATGGTCAAGAGGTTTGGATTGCAAGATGCCAAGAGCATCAATACACCAATGGGTACCAATGGATCATTGGACAATGATGAGAGTGGCAATATGGTTAATCAAAGGTACTATAGGTCATTGATTGGAAGCTTACTCTATGTGACCGCTTCTAGGCCTGATGTGATGTTTAGTGTTGGCAAGTGTGCAAGATTTCAATCCTCACCTAGAGAGAGCCACCTCACCGCATCAAAGAGGATATTGAGGTACTTGAAGCACACACAAAATGTTGGGCTATAGTATCCCAAGGGGTCAAACTTTAAGCTTATTGGATATTCTGACCGACTATGGGGGGATGCAAGGTTGATAGAAGAAGCACAAGTGGCACTTGTCAATTCCTTGAAAGATCTCTAGTATCTTGGTCCTCAAAGAAGCAAACCGGTGTGACACTTTCAACCGAGGCCGAATACATTAGTGCCGGTAGTTGTTGTGCACAATTGCTATGGATGAGATCAACATTGAAGGATTATGGATTTGATTTCCATCATGTGCCGTTGTATTGTGACAATGAGAGTGCTTGCAAGATGACTCAAAACCCGGTTCAACATACAAGAACCAAGCACATTGACATAAGGCACCACTTCATTAGAGATCACCAACAAAAGGGTGACATTGCTATCCAACCTATTGGCACCGAAGATCAATTGGCCAACATCTTTACAAAGCCACTAGATGAGAAGAGATTTTGCAAGCTAAGAAATGAGTTGAATATCCTTGACTTCTCCAACATGAGTTGAATGCACCCCACTATCATGACATGCCCCTACATCAAGCAAAGCAAAGATATCATTATGTGACATGGTATTCATGATAACTAAGGACTTGTTAGAACATATAGACATATAACTTGTACCTTAGGAAGCATTCATGGAAAATCAAAGGATTTCAATGTATGTATGCCATCACTATTGCTATTTATGCTTGTTTGCTCTAGTGATGACATATGACATGTTTATGGGCTTGCAATCTCAAGTGTTGAATTTGGCTATCTTTTCACACATATGTCTCAACATAGGCAAGATAACCCTTATCATGAGGTGTGAAGAAGCTTGTCTTTGGTTCAAACCAAAATATATGTTTGATAAGTGATCCAAATTTGATCAAATTTGAGCACTATTCTCTTTCCAATACACAACATGGTCATACCTTTTGTGGAAATTGTCGACAAAGGGGGGAGAGATTAGTGCATGAAAGGTTTTGGAAAATTAAAAAAATTTCACATATTTTTGAAAACCTCTCATGTGGTTCATGAGTTAACAAATGGTTCACACAAGTAGGGGGAGCAAGCTCATAGACAATTCGTTGCATTTGTTTATGCACTAACATATGACTTGCTCATTGCACATGTATTTAAATTCCATGTACATGCTTGTGTGGTGTATGCTAGTTGAGTAAGATGCTTTACAAGTGGTTGATAACTAGCATGCATAGGAGCTAGCTAGATTTTCTAAAATTCCGCTCTTAATTCAAGTACCTTGCTCATAATGTGATCTCACGTGGTACTTTGAGTTTTGATAAAAATCTAGTTACCTTGGTGCTTGTATGGTGAAAATGGCGCAACTCCGATTGGTATTACGCTTCAAAGGTCCATTTCTTTCACCTTAAGTGCCTTTTGGTAACATAGCTCACCCTCAATTTCAATATTCATACATGTATGCAATGCTTCGTTCCAAACTCATGGCATACATGTAGGGAGAGCTCATGCTACCAAAACCGAACTATGATGATTGTCCAATCCTATGATTGTAAGCAAAATGCTTGGACAACCGTTGTATGTTCAAAAACTTTAATCATAAAACCTTTCTTGCGGGTTGTCACCAATTACCAAAAAGGGGGAGATTGAAGATCTCTTGTTTGGTTTTGGCTAATTAGTGACACCTAAGGACTAATCTCTCTATTCTAAGTGTGTGACATGATTGGAGATTGGTCGCGTGCGGGAGTTGGTGCTTGGTGATCATGGTTGAGGGATCGAGGTGATCCAAAGGATGATCAAGCATGCAACTTGGTGGAGTTTCGAGATCAAAGTCCCCAAAGCAAAGGTATAACCATAGGGCTTTTGATTTCACACCCAAGACACCATAGAGGGTGTGGGTGATTATAGGATCGATAAGCCGTACTATAAAGAGGGGAAAACTTTCGTACATATCGATCCTCACGTGCCTTTAGGTTCAAGTCTCATATGCATTGTTGCATTTGTAACCTAAAGTGCTAACTCCGTCCTTGATATCCAAATGGTTTCAAAATTTCTAACACATGGTGTTGTTCTTCGAATCCACGGCAACAAGAAACAAGTGACAAGTCATTTTGATTAAAGGCGATAGAAGACTAATGAGAAAAAGTGGTTTAGCATTTACTTAAACAGGGACGCCAATAAAAGATAATAATGATAAGGTATATAAGACGCGAGGTTTGACCGGTGAACAATAGGATAAGATTAATTCCTAGTTAGATTAGGATTGGATTTATGACGGGCGCCGACGGGTGACTTATGTAACATACAAAGAATTTACTAAGTGGAAATAAACGGACGCATAGGATAAGATCATATATAAATCAAAACCATAAATAAAAATGTGTACCCCGGATTACTTAAGAAAATCAAGAACGGATCATCCCAAGAATCATTATCGACTCTTATACACTGGGGGAGTCCGCAAAGGACTCAATAGTGTCAAGCCACCACCACGTGTTTTCCACCCTTTCCACCACATTTCGTAAGGTGGCCTATATATACCACCTTATCTCGTCACTGCTTACTCTCTCTATTACCTATTTTGAATCACTTCTAACATCTTTGAGCAATTACCATGAATAATGACTATATCAAATATGCTCCCTCCTCTCTCATTCTTGATTTGAGCTTCATTCTTGAGAGAAGAGTTGATCCTAGTGCTTTGCATCGAATTCTTGCATCTAGAGGCACTTGGGGATCGTTGCAGAGACGGTGGATTTCCCGTTTCTTCTGGAGGCACCGCTCCTAGCCGGCTTGGTGAAGTGGTGGAGTTGTTGGCAAGAAGAGATGATTGTTTCTTGGCCACCTCCTTCTTGATTTGTGAGAGGATTACGCACTCCTTGTCGGGAAGACAAAGTGCAAGGAATACATTGCTCAAACTTTGGGTACCACACTTGTAGAGTGGTGTGTTGAGGCTAGCAAGGGCACCGCCTAGCTCAAACACCATCCTTGTGTTGGTATTACAACCGGAGAGTAGTTGTCCCTGCAAGTACAAGCGAACTCCCGGTGAACAAATCGACTTGTTCATTGTCTTGGTGATTGGTTCTCCATCTCATTGTGTTGATTGGATCATCCTCTTCCCTAAGTGATTGGTTCATAGCCTCTACAAGTCGGTATAACAAGTCTCTCACTCTTGCATTACTTTGCTAGATTACTTTGAGTAGAGAGCTAGCACTTGCTTGTGTAGTTTGTTCTTGCTAGTCTAAGGATCATATTAGGCTTGTTCACTAGTTAGAGTAGTGACATAGCTCTTGTGTGACATAGAGATCATAGTTGATATTTAGAATTGTCACTAGAGGCTTGCAAGACCACTAGAGCTAGTGCAAACCGCTTTACACCGTGTTTTATACTAATCGGTTTGTTTAGTTGAGTTTGTAGAAAATTTTTATAGGCTATTCACCCCCCCTCTAGCCATCTAGGACCTTACACTTGCTGAGTACGAAAGTACTCACCCCTCTTTTCTATTTTTAGAATGCCAAATGGAGTGTATCCAAGGAAACCAAGCTATGAAGGATGACACAAGGACGGGATCACGAGGAGTACACTTTCAAGACTCTTCTTTCGTGCCGAAGGAGCTACGAGGGGATGCTGCGATCGAGTTCTAGGAACGTGCCTTAGGAAGAAGTCCAAGGGTTTGTCCGCACTCCAAGCTTGCCTGTAGGAATGGAGCCCTGTTATAGGTGCTGCGTAGGATCTCTGATAGGTTATAATGGTAGGCCTATGGCCGAGTCATCTAAACCCGAACCCTGTATCATATTTTTCTTAATAGCAATAAAAGTATAGTTTTTGATATCATATCTGTACTTAATTAGGCGTATTTGTGCGTGATCCTAGCGCAAATACGTGTGATTAAGGAACCTCAGAAATGGGGTGTGACACTTGGTTACTCTTTCGAGTAACGTTTACACATGGCTCCAAAAATATCTATCCAGAAGTAACAAAAAGCAATCTCGGTAACTCTTTCGAATAGCGATTACACGTGGATCGAAACATATCGTATCTAGAAACTAGAACTAAAATGGGCGCACGTGGCCTTAGAGTACGCCTTAGGGTTCGTTTGGATGTATATATTGGAGACCCTGGAATTGAATTGGTCCCAATACCAAATCAGCAAGATTGGAAATGAACAAAATACCAATTTTGTCGTTTGATGTAGATGAATTATGTATCCGAATCGAGACACATAGGATGGCCATTCCTGCATGGATGTACACATGTAGAAATCCAAAGATTCTTCCCCCAATCCCAGGCAAAGATCCTAGCCTTGGTTTGGCAAAGTGGTGAGTTGTTGGCAAGAAGAGGTGATTGTTTTTGGCCACCTCCGGTTGATTTGTGAGGGAGGAGCCGCGACACTTCGAGCGAAGACAAAGTGCAAGGAATACATTGCTCGCCGCTTTGGGGACCACACTTGTAGATGGTGTGTTGAGGCTAGGCGCAAGGGACCGCCTAGCTCAAACACCATCTTTGTGTTGGTCGGCACAACCATGAGAGTAGTTATTGTGGTACAAGCGAACTCACCCAGAACAAATCGACTTGTTCATTGTCTTGGTGATTGGTTCCGAGGGGATCTCATTGTGTTGATTGGATCATCCTCTTCCGCCATCATTGGTTCATAGCCTCTACAAGTCGGTATAACAAGTCTCTCACTCTTGCATTACTTTGCTAGATTAGTTTGAGTAGAGAGCTAGCACTTGCTTGTGTAGTTTGTTCTTGCTAGCCTAAGGATCATATTAAGGAATTGTTCACTTTAATGCCAAATAGCTCTTCCATGACATAGAGAAACATTAGATATTTAGAAATTGTCACCAGAGGCTTGACAAGACCACAATATCTCTAGTCCAAACCGGCCCTTATTCAAATGTGAGTGAAAATAGACATGTTTATTTAGTTTTTATTCTCTTTTCTTAGGCTATTCACCTCATGATCTAGGACCTTCACTTTGGTTTTTAAATTTCATTGGTTTTTTTATATTTTTAGAATGAGCAAAGACAATCATCCAAGGAAACCAAAGAGTCCGAAGCCGATAACACAAGGCGGGATCACGAGGCGAGTACACTCACGAGGGCGACCCGAGGCCCCGAGCTACGCCCCAACACCTCCCTCCATCCTCGCCGTTCGGCCCCCCTAGGAACGTGCCTTAGGAAGAAGTCCAAGGGTTTGTCCGCGGGGACACTCAAAGGCCCGCCCCTCCCCTCCCTCCCTAGGAATGGATCCCTCTGTTATAGGTCTTCTCTCCCTTCCACCCCCTCTTTCCAAGGTTATAATGGTAGGCCTATGGCCGACTCATCTAAACCCGAACCCCCAAATCATCATATTTTTTCTCAATAGCAATAAAAGTATAGTTTTTGATATCATATCCGAGAGCTTAATTAGGCGTATTTGTGCGTGATCCTAAGCGCAAATACGTGTGATTAAGGAACCTCGAAAATCCGGTGACACTTGGTTACTCTTTTCTCCCGCGTTTACACATGGCTCCAAAAATATCTATCCGTAAGTAACAAAAAGCAATCTCGGTAACTCTTTTCGCCGTGATAGCGATTACACGTGGATCGAAACATATCGTATCTAGAAACTAGAACTAAAATGGGCGCCGCGTGGCCTTAGAATACGCCTTAGGGGTTCGCTTTGGATGTATATATTGGAGACCCAAGGTGGTATTGAATTGGTCCCAATACCAAATCAGTCGGCATGCCGGAAATGAACAAAATACCAATTTTGCTCCTGTTTGGATGTAGATGAAAGCCCCGCCCTCTGACGAGCAATGGCGCATCGGATGGCCATTCCTGTTTGGTCCACCTTGTAGGCGTTGCTTTGGAGCTTCTTCCCCAATCCCAAGCTCGCGCCCGGCTTTGGTGGCGTCGCCGAGGTGTTGACCCCAACCCGGCCATGGCGGAGCGGGTCGAAAGACCTTTGGTGCCACTGAGGAGCTCGGCTGACACCGCTCAGCGCCGATCCCCTTCTTGAAGGCAACGCTTCGGCACCCCTACGGATCATCTAGCTTGGTCGCTCGACCTCGCCTTGCCACCTAAGGGAGCTTCGCTTTTTCTCCTCGCCTAGGTATCTCTGTAGTTGGTACCATGGAGGGAGTCTTGGCCCCGGTCGCGGGATGGGCGGATGCTTCGACCCCGCCGGCCATGGTCGCAAGTCTCTCCTTACCGTGGGTCCGAGGGCGTTGACTCTTCGTGACCGAGGGGAGCTTTTCGAAGGCCATGGGGAAGAGGATGCTTTGTCGCCATCGCTCCGGTGGATGCTTTGCCACCGTGGGTCGCGGGTCGCCTTGCTTTGACGGATGCTTTGCCGGAATGCTAGCGGATGCTTTGCCGCCGCCGTTGTGTTTCCGCGATGCTTTGCCGCCGTGGTGGTTCCGGTGGATGCTTTGCCACCGAGGTCTTTCTCTTAATTGGGATAGCTTTCTTGCCGCGTAGTTCAATCTACTAAGAACTACTACCTTCTAGGTGCCAAATATCCTTTGTATAGGCACCCAAACATTAGGTTGAGGAAATCCCGCCCCCAATTCTTGCTTCGCTTAAGTTTTATGTCCAAACGGGCCCTTTTCAAATGTGATGAAAATAGACATGTTGATTTAGTTCTTTATTCTCTTCTCTTTAATGAAATCATGATCGGTTTCACTTTGGTTTTAAAAAAAAAAAAAAAATCAAATATAATCTATAGGTTATTATCTACAGTACAAAATGGTCTTTTTTTTCCCCTTTGGAGCAAACCCCCTAGACAAATGCCTGAGAAGGAAAACGCCCACGAGTAGAACCAAGAGCGCCCCCAGTCCGGCGGCAGTCCCTGATCCAGAATTCCAGATCCGCGCGAAAAAACTTTTCCCTTCCCTCCGAGGGCCCCTGGCTGGCTGGCCGAGGCGCCTCGCTTCATTTTCATTCCCAAGTCTCACTCACCACCTGACCACACCACCTCGCGTGGGCGTGGCGCCGCCGAGTCGTCTTCCCCCACCACCACATCTCCGCTGCCTTCCCCGACCACCGCATCGCGTTCGAAAATTTCAAAACCCCCAATTCCTCGGATTCCGACACTGGGGCGGAGGGAACCCAAATTTTCGCCCCCGCGTCGGCGCGTCGTCTCCACCTCCCCCCGCAAATCTCCAAATCCCCCAATCCCCTGCTCGCGGCCGCGTACCCCTGCACCCCACCGCGCTTGCTTAAATCCCTCCCGACGCGGCGAGGAGGCGGAACCCTAAGGTCCGGACTGGATCCCTACCCGCCCGCCCGATTCCAGGTTCTAGGGTTTCCCATGCCCTAGCCTCCGCCGCCCGTGCCGGTGCCATGCCCACCGCGTCCCGCATCCCGCTCAAGCGCTGCACCGCCGCCGTCCCGGGGTGGGGAGCCCGGCGCCATGGCGCCCGCCAAGCGCCGCCGCGACCGCGTCGTCCCGTCGCGGTTCAGGGACGACTCGATGCCGCCGCCCGCCAAGAAGCCGCGCGCGATGGTCGTGTCGCTGCCCGCGCCGGGCGTGCCGTTCCCCACCTTCCCGCGCCGGCCCGGCAGGGGGGTGGTGGTGGAGAACAGGGACGGGGAGGTGTACAACGTCGAGGTGCTCATGGCCGAGACCAAAGACGACTCTTTTGGTCCCGTGGAGACCGCGGTGTGGAGACAGCTGCCCACGGATGCTGAACTGTACCGGGCGTGCCGGAACATAAACAAGAGCGGCAGCTTTGGGGAGCTGCCAGTGGTAGTGTGCTCACGTCCGTGAGCAATGCCGCCTCGGACGGTGGTGCTGGTGGCAATGGCGGCACCGCTGTTCGAGTGAGCAATGCCGCCTTGGAAGGCGGCGGCGGCGGCGTGCTGGTGGCAATGGTGGGGTGGAGGGCAGACCTGCGGTCGTGGAGGGCAAGCCCAAGAGGGAGTGCAGTGATAAGAAAGAGGATTTCTACTGGCCGGAGGATTTTGTGCTTGGAGATGTTGTGTGGGCGAGGTCCGGGAAGAAGTCCCCGGCGTGGCCTGCACTGGTCATTGATCCCATGCTGCATGCACCGGAAGTCGTGCTCAACTCCTGTGTTCCTGGCGCCCTCTGCGTCATGTTTTTCGGTTATTCCGCTAACGGGCATGGCAGGGTAATTAATCATTTCCTTGTGCTGCTTTTCTGTTTGCTGTTTGGTTACCGAATAACGATTCCGCAACTTAATAAGATATATATAACTACCACCAAATATATAATTTTTTGATTTTTTACTAAAACCGACAAAGGTTTTGACTTAATGCGATGTAACCGAAACAGGGTACTAAATATACTTGGAAAACCAAACATTTTTTTTTTGTCGTTTACGTGTCCTTAACGCCTTACATCCCTTTGCAGGACTACGGATGGGTTAAGCAAGGAATGATCTTTCCCTTTGTGGACTACCTAGATAGGTAAAATTCTGGAATGCGTTGAACATTGCGTTCCTAATTTGGGCTGTATCTGATGGTCCTCTGTTCTGCCAGGTTTCAAGGACAGCCTCTGTATAAGCTCAGGCCAAGCAAATTCCGTGCCGCAATCGAGGAAGCTTTCCTTGCTGAGCGTGGCTTTTTTGATCTTGAAATGGATGGGGTATGCTCACCGCGAAAGTCTGTAGATAAGCAGTCTGATCCTAATGGCTTTCAGGAAGAGGCTGCTTCAAATAACGAGCAGGAGTGCCAATCTGAGTCTCAGGTAACTGAATACGGTGAAATTGTACAAGTTCAGTGTGAAGCTACTTCCCTTGATACATCTTTTGAGCTGGCTGCAATGTAATTCGCTGAATTGCAGGTTGTTGGCAAATCGGCACTGTCCTGTGATAGCTGTGGTAATCGCCTACCATCCAAGGTTTCAAAGAAAAAGAAGCAAGGCGGTGAGCAAGTGCTTTGTAGGCACTGTGAAAAGGTTCGTGGCTAACCTTTTAAGTTGCGAGATACTTCATCTTTGGTGTTCTTTACGCATCCTTTCTTCCTTTTGATGGCTCATGTGTATAAGCATTGTTCTGCAGTTATTGCAGTCGAAACAATACTGTGGCATATGCAAGAAAATTTGGCACCACACAGACGGTGGAAACTGGGTAAGAGCTTAGAAGAATGCATGCTTTGGTTGCATATCCTCTTGAATATTCTGGTTACTGACTTGTAAGGCACTTTGTGCTAGGTTTGTTGCGATGAGTGCCAGATTTGGGTTCACGTTGAATGTGACCTGACATGCAACAACGTGGAGGTGATTTCCTTACCTTTGTATGATGACATTTTGATGTCCTTATTGCTTGATGATATCTGTATGCAACTATTCTATGAATATCTTTTGTTAACTTGGCATTGTGTCATAGGATTGGGAGAAGGCAGATTATTACTGTCCGGATTGCAAATCAAAAAAATGCAAAACAGTTCCAGCAACGGAAAAAATGAATACTTCGAACAGTTCAGAGTAAGTTGTTTACTGCTCTCTTACCTATGGATACAAAGCTACTTGAGTAAATAAGCAATTCAATATGTATGTATTTCTCCACAGATGTGCTAGCACTTCAAAGGAAAAACTGACTGCAATGATAGCTGTTTGCTGCAACGGCGAGGAGGCACTGTATGTACCTGAGAAGCACATGTAAGTATTTGGTATTTTGGTGGTATCTCACTGCAAATTTTAACATAGCATTTTAATTTAAATCTTCTTAAATGCCGTTACTCTACTCTTCTTAACCTGCCAGCAATAATAATAAAAAAATTATAACATTATTCAGTGAGTTGTGAGAGCAGTGTTATGTGATTTTGTTATTGTAATACTCACTTTGAAGGATTATTTAGTGGCATTGTAATGTTGACTATTTAGAGCAGATTATGAGAAACACCCAACCAACTTTAATATAATGATGATGCATAATTCTCCTGCATGTCTGAGAAATACTAGCAGTATGCATGTTACAATGATTCTACACGCTACTATTTGTATAATCTGATTTGAGTCGAGTTATTATTGTTGGCAGGATATTATGTCAATGTAAGTCTTGCAAGGAAAGGATGATGAGTCTGAATGAGTGGGAGAAGCATACTGGCTCAAGGAAAAAGAATTGGAAGATGAGTATTAAACAAAAGAGCACAGGGGAGCCACTCATTAATTTGGTAAGTCCTGTAGGTCTTCAACATTATTATTTTTTCAATCAAACACCAAGACCAACTGACACATCATCCCTTAAATTTACCTGCAGCTGGATGATATTCCTTGTGGGACATCGAAGTCTTCTAACCCAGGCATTAAGAAAGAAGAGCTGCTACAATTGCAAGGTACATGATCTCTTAAACTTACCTGCTTGATTTTTTTTTGTAGCTTGCAGTTGCAACATGACCTTATGTAATTGATTGCTTTGATGTCTGCAGCTAATGCTTACAGTCCTGTCTGTGCTAAATGGACAACTGAACGCTGTGCTGTTTGTTGATGGGTTGAGGACTGGGACTACAACAAAATTATAATTTGCAACAGGTATTCTTGCTGGCCTTGCTTTGTTTAGCACCCTTAATTTTATATTTCACTGCATGTTTTAAGGTGACCTTTATGATGATGTTTGACTCTTAATCGACTGCATTACCACTCCGATATTTATTTGCTCAGGTGCCAAATAGCTGTTCACCAGGAATGCTATGGTGCACGAGCTGTACGAGATCTTACAACATGGCTTTGTCGAGCATGCGAATGCTCCCAACAGAAAAGAGAATGCTGCCTATGTCCTGTCAAAGGTATTGTTGCTTATAATGGGAATTTGTAGTTTTTTTGTCTTCAAATAATCTCATCGTAGTGATGCTTGTCAGTGGCACTTGTACCATGATAAAACTTTGTTCCTTGTTTAGGGCCTGTCTGGAATGCAGGAAAATTTCTCTGTCCATGTGAAATTAAACTTATTCCTGTGAAAGTCCTGCTCTATTCCTGTGAAATTCCTGCGTTCCAAACAGGCCTATTAAATTTTTGTTTGAATTTGTTCCAGACGTCCTGTCTGTTATTTTTGTTTGAAGCTATTAACTTGTACTACTGAATTTCCATTAACACAGGGGGTGCTCTCAAGCCAACAGATATTGAGGGACTGTGGGTTCATGTTACATGTGCTTGGTTTCAGCCTAAAGTCTCTTTTCCGGTTGAGGAGACTATGGAGCCAGCTATGGGAATAATGAGCATCCCTGTAGAGTACTTTAAGAAGGTTGACATTTTTAATTGATATTTTCACAATTTGCATCCAAAATCTTAGTTTCTGTGCTTTCCATTCAAATTTCACCTAATATTTGCATTTTCATTAACTGCAGACTTGTGTCATATGCAAGCAAATACATGGTGCCTGCACACAATGCTACAAGTGCTCTACGTATTATCATGCAATGTGTGCATCAAGAGCTGGATATCGCATGGAGGTTTAATGCTTCACATTTTGCAGTGGCTATTTTTTATGAAAAAGATTGTGTTTCCCTGTTTCATTAATTTACAGTGGTTAACCCTAACGCAAAAATGTTATTGACGTATGATGTACAGTTTTTGAGCCCTGGCCACTTGTTAGGTTGATATTTGTATTATAGTCAGGCAGTGTCTCAAACTATATGGTGGTATTGTTAACCATCATTATTTTGCTGTGTAAAATCTACCTTTTTTTGTGTTTCGTTTTTATTGCCTAAATAGTTCCACTCCAGCTAGGTTTTAGAGTAATTTAAGCATTACTTGTACATTTGTTTTAAATGGAATATTTATTTGCTATCCATATTTCTAGACAGTTCATTAAACTGCGATCTTTTTTTTGTTCTTGTAGGTGCAATTCTCTGAAAAAAAAGTGGCAGGCACAATACAAGAATGGTTTCCTACTGTGATTTTCACAGGTAACGTTTTCTTTCCAATCCTAGTTTCTCTTTTGTTCTGGTCAAATCATTTCAGTTCACTTGGTGGTTCATTTTGGTCATATATACAAAACTACAAACTCTAATGTAGGGTCACAACCATGTAGATGTGTTTCCTTTCTGGCCTTTTTCATAGTGACCTTATAACAAGTAAAAGTGGCAATATACACTGAAGTAAATAACACAAATATATGTGGCTGACACCTGATATGCAATTGTTTCCCCCTCTGTAGTACTCCTCACCCAGACAATGTGTTGACACTGAAGACACCTGAATGTGTTTTCTCTACCAAATTTTTTTCTCCAAAATGGTGAGAAACAGACAGCTGCAAGACTCATCAGGAAGGAAAATCACCAGGAGAAAGTGCTTCTCCTCCTATAGTTTCTGACTGTCTAGCCGCAAAAGTGCCTGACCTATGAAATGTTGAAATACAAGGTAGTATTCTTGCATCTGCTTATTGCTCTTAATTGCATTCATTCTTAATTTTTGAGAGAAGATGGTGCTTATTGTCATGGATTTTGAATTCTTTTTAAACATTTACTTAATACTTATTTGCTAGCACCATCAGTTCTATATTACATTCTTTCTTTCATTCTCATAAGTTCCTTGATTGTTCAATTACTTGGCTTGTTTGCTGGTTCAAGAATAAACTCTTAGTGGCAGTTGGTTTTGTTAATTGCTTATATTTGGAACAACTGGTTATCTAGCATTTGTATCAATCATTTTACATGCATCACACATGCTTCTTATCATTGAGCATTGTTGCAATTACTGCTAGTTTCTAGTTATCTTGTGATTGACTTGTTTCAGTTTAATTACCATTTATTGTGTCCTATGGAGATCTTTGTTTTGGTCTCATTTTTGGTTCCTGCTGTTAAGCCTTTAGGGCTATTGTACTAAATACTAACTATGAAGTTACCTTCATTTTCAGAAAGAGCCAAGAGAGGCTATTCCCCACCGGATTATGGGACCTCGACACCACTCCCAGGAGTTTATTGATGGCCTTAATGCGTGCATGGTAATTGTCTTATTCTGAGTGCTGGCAACTTTTCAATGCAGAACTATTTATTCACCATATTTCCTGTTCATTGTTAACAGGATCGTAAGGACGATCAGTCTTTTTCAACATTTAGAGAGCGGCTTGGGTATTTACAGGTTAAGTCTCTGAGTAACTACTGTTCATTAGATACTACAAGGTTGTGTCAGCACACTGATAGACAAACGGATGGTTGCAGAAAACTGAAAATTTGAGGGTTTCTTGTGGGCGATCTGGAATTCATGGATGGGGGCTCTTTGCTGCAAGGAATATTCAGGAGGGGCAAATGGTATAGCACGTTGACTTATATTATGTTTAGTTATTTGCATACCTTATCCAGCCAGTTCATTAGGTATATTGAATAATCAATAATGACATTTGAAGAACATGCACATATGTTTGCTCAAAATATAAGAAAACAAGTTATTTTAATATCATTAGGTAGGTTATGCATCCACCAATAACCTTTTAATGTGTCTAGACAATAGGGAGACAGTAATCCATGAACTTGTGTTCTATCAAATTAATCCGTAAGCTATTCCACCAATAACCTTTTAATGTGTCTAGACAACAGGGACCAAGATGAGCTTGTGTTCCATCAAATGACATTTTAGTAATCCCTGAGCTTGTGTCTAGGCATTGATATATGATATTTATATATCCAGAGCTGGACATACCTCTAATGCAATGGTTCTCATTTCTGCTATTTGTTTGAGAAATAAAATGTGCAAGCTGACAGCTTAATTAATCTTGTGCCAGGTTATTGAGTATCGTGGTGAACAAGTTAGGCAGTGTGTTGCTGATTTGAGGGAAGCACAGTACCATAGAGAAAAAAAGGATTGCTATGTGAGTTACCATTTATTATTCTTGTGTTGCTACTTCCTGCTATCAGTGTGAAAATAGATACTTAAATAGAATTTGCTGATTGCTATACTTGCTCCAAGTTTTGAGGTTTACAATACAAATCTAGTTAAAGTTCAAGGAAGAGCATATATTGAGAATAGAAACTAGTCTTGAATTTTGGTGAGGCTGCAGAATCAATTTGTTGTAATAAGAAAGACAACCCATGTATGGTTGATGATACTGAACATTTTGTACCTTCCTGTTTCATTGACTTTCTTTTATTTTCTTGTGCAGTTGTTCAAGATAGGTGAAGATGTTGTCATTGATGCTACTGACAAGGGAAACATAGCACGCCTAATTAATCACTCGGTAAACCTCTATACCTCAATTTTGCATCTTATTGCCATGTTCAACAGACTGCCAAAATGTCAACTGAAATTTTGTTTTGCCCTTTCAGTGTATGCCAAACTGCTATGCTAGGATCATGACTGTCAGCGATGACAGGAGCCAGATCATTCTTATTGCCAAGAGAGATGTCTCTGCTGGAGAAGAACTGACGTAATTCCTCAGCCCTGCCACTTTCTTCCGATATAAGCACAACTTTTGCAATTCATTCACATGAGGCCCTGAATGGCATCTAATACTGCTGCTTTCTAAACATGCAGGTATGACTACAAGTTTGAAACTGACGATTCGGAAGATTGCAAGGTTCCATGCCTGTGCAAAGCTCCTAACTGTCGTGGATACATGAACTAGAAGGCTAGAAGAGTAAACAGATCCTGCAAACAGGGATTAAGACTAACCCCTTACAGAAGCCAAAAGCCGGCCAATTTTCCCAGAATTCTTTTGTTAGTTTCTCGTTTTATATTACTCCAAAAGTTATAATTCGTGGCTACCCAAAGGTTTGAACCATTTTGTTTAGAATTGCTATTTAGGGCAGCCGTAGTTAGTCAGTCATCCATTGTAAATTCTTTCATTGCTGTATTAAGATAGTATAAGAATGCTGACTTTTAAATGAAAAAAGAGGGAAAAACTCAATTTGATACTGTCGTCTGTCTGTGTCTGTGACATCAAAGTATTTTAACCACTCACTTTGACCTTTTTGATCTGAACAACCCCCATCGTGTCCATGTCTGCATCAGAGGACCTGATCAAACCGATGAACTGGTATTAATCTTGCTTCTTGCCCTCCAATCCATCTTCATCCATGCTAGTTTACGGAGCTGGCCGGCCGTGTCCCCGTCCGACGACCCGGTCCGCTCACGAGAGCTGCAAGCAGGGCGGGCGGCCGTCGACACGGACTGATCGACCGTTGCGGCCATGAGGCCACGCTGCTGGCGTGCCTGGCTCTGCTGGCGCTGGCGGCGCCGCCGGCGGCCGTGGCGCGGGAGTACGCGGCCATGTTCAGCTTCGGGGACTCCCTGTCGGACACCGGCAACCTCTGCGTGGACGGCATCCCGGACTACCTGGCCACGGCGCGGTCGCCGTACGGCATGACCTACTTCGGCTACCCCACGGGGCGCGTCTCCGACGGCCGCGTCGTCATCGACTTCATCGGTAGGCGACGCACGCATGCGCTTTCCCGTTGCCGAGCATGAGCAGCTAGCGCAGGAGCTGATGAACCATGTCTGTCTGTGGTGATGGTGATGGAGCAGCGCAGGAGCTTGGGCTGCCGCTGCTGCCGCCGTCCAAGGCGAAGAACGCGACGTTCCACCGGGGCGCCAACTTCGCCATCACGGGCGCCACGGCGCTGGGCATGGACTTCTTCGAGGAGCACGGGCTGGCGCGCGCCGTGTGGAGCTCCGGCTCCCTCCACACCCAGATCGGGTGGTTCCGCGACATGAAGCCCAGCATCTGCAGCTCCCCGCAAGGTTAGGTTTCCATGAATCAAATTCTTCTCCCACGGTCGACCTGACTGACATGCCTGACGCACGCACTCATGGCTGGCGTGTACAGAGTGCCGGGAGCTGTTCCGGCGGTCGCTGTTCGTGGTGGGCGAGTTCGGCGGCAACGACTACGGCTCGACCATCTTCTCATTCCGGCCGATCGAGGAGGTGCACGCGCTGGTACCACACGTGGTGGGCGCCATCGCGCGGGGCGTCGAGGAGCTCATCGCCGAGGGCGCCGTGGACCTGGTGGTGCCGGGCCTGCTCCCCACGGGGTGCTTCCCGATGTTCCTGTCCACGTTCAGCGACAAGCCGGCGGCCGCGTACGGTCCCCGGAGCGGGTGCGTCAAGGAGCTCAACACGCTGTCGTGGGTGCACAACGCCGCGCTGCAGCGCAAGGTCGAGGAGCTCCGTGCCAGGCACCCCGCCGTGCGCATCGTCTATGCTGACTACTACACGCCGGCTATCCAGTTCATCCTCCACGCCGAGGAGTACGGTGAGTGCATAGATTTACTTCGATGATTCTGGCTGCCACCTCCTCTACTCCAGCTTGTCACTCGATCTTCCCCGGTGCCGGCCGGGCCGGCGGCAGTTGGTTGCGTCCAAGGTTGTTGTTGCAAGTTCGTTTCCTTACGTCGTCAGCGGCTAGCAGCCCAGGCCAAGGGGGGGAAATTCCACAGGGGTGACGCGGGCAGGGACGACGCGTGCGTTTCTGGGCGAACAGCGTATCGCAGGGTGGTTGGGTCGGGTGTTTGCGAGGTTTCGTGTTTGAACGGTCACGAGAGAATTTACTCTAGGAAAAGGGCGGATTGCCGGTCCGGACCGGGGTTTTCCAGCGGGCTTCGGCAGGCCGGCCGGCACCGGCTGACGAGAGACGACTGAGTAACGCCGCCGGCGGCTGCGTGCTGCTCTCGCTCTCGCGTAGGTAGATGGCGGAACTCGGAACTCGCGTTCCGTTGCATTGGTTGAAGTTGAAGGTGACACTGACACCTACTAAAGGTGATGTAACTGAACTTGATGGGGCGTTTTTTTGTTCTGAACTTGTGATTGGCGTTTTGTTGCGCAGGGATGCTGAAACAGATGCCGCGAGCCTGCTGCGGTGCACGGGGTGTGGGGGAGTACAACTTCAACCTGACGTCCAAGTGCGGCGAGGCGGGGGCGTACGCGTGCCAGGACCCTTCCAACCACTGGAGCTGGGACGGCGCCCACCTCACCGAAGCCGCCTACGGCCACATCGCCAAGGGCTGGCTCTACGGGCCCTTCGCCGACCCACCAATCCTCCACCCCTGATCGAGCTCTCTCTGCTGCAGCCTCCGATCCACAGCCGTCGCCAAGTACCGTATATTCTACACACACAGGCACAAGAATATAGGCAGTTTTTGTACGTATCAGTTTTGTGAATTGTTTTCTACCTATACCATTTTCTCTCTTTTTTTTAACCTAGTATTTAACTTTGTTATTAATAAACATCCTGTCCTATGGCATGGATACAGTATAGTACCGCCGACTATTTTGTCCTTCATGTTGTATATACTTGAAAAAAAAAAAATCAGTGCGGGGCTATGGATCGACCTGAGATAAGTTACCCCATCCATAGTTTCTCAATGAACTGCAGTTATCTACCTTGTCCACTTGCTTGGTTGCTAGGCTCATCGCAAAGGCTCCTGGTAAACACCATGTTTCACCGCTGGTTTTGTTTCTAATCTCCTCCACGTGACACAATTTGGTAAACACCATCCGCTATATATATGTGCATGCAGCATGGAGCCTGGTAGCACAGCCTGCTGCACGGAAATTCGACCCGGCCTGAGTACGGGCACGGCACGACGACCCTGGCCCGAGGCACGGCACGGCCCGGTGACCAGGCCGTGCCATGGGCCGGAGGCCAGACACGAGGCACAACCATGGCACGACACGGCGACACGATGAATTATAATAGAACTAGTGAATTTTGTCCCAGCCCACAAGTTTCACTTCTATTTTCCTAACCCTAATAGCCTAACTCCTGACTCTCTCGCTCCATTCCTGCATCCCACCCCGCGCCGCTCGCAGCTCGCTCCTCGCGCCCGTCGGCCTCCGCTCTCCCGCCCGGTGGGGCCGTGGTGGCGGCATGGGCACGACGGGCAACGCAGGTGGCACGGCATGGAAAAATGACCCACAGGTCATGACATGGGCCGGAGGCCAGGCACGAGGCACGACCATGGCACAGAACGAGCGGCATGGCGGCATGGCGCTGCACCGTAGCGCATGTGGATGGTCCGCACATAATTTTTTTTCCATGCCGAGGAGAGGACTATTGCTCTTTAATGGGTTCATTTGTTTTTTATACACTCATTAAACTCTAAGCAGTACACTTGCCTGTTCAATTTCTTCTCCTAGCTTACTAGCTAGCACTATAGTACTGGAGTACTTTACGTATACAGCCAACAACATGCTGTATGTATTATTAGCCTTGGATCAAAGTCAGCGATCGACTCCATCCATATTAATTGGAGCAAATTATTTTCTTGGCCTTCTTAAAAGTTCCTCTTATTTTCTTGGTCCTCTTTTTCTCCAACTTGTTTATTTGGTCTACTTTTAAGTTTCCTTTGGTTTTATGGCCCATCCGTGAGGTCCGTTTGCATCTACCGTCAAGGAATTCTCAAAAAAAAAAAAAAAAAAAAAAAAAAAAAAATCTACCGTCAAGGAGGAAGTGAGATGGAGTAAAAGAGACGGAATTACCCCTGAGCAAATAACGCCCGGGAAAAAAAGGCCAATGTTAACATTGTGCCGACCACCTCTTAGGCGGGCGGCCCAAGGCCCGCCCGCCACCAAATAGCGATGGCGGTAGCGGCGACGGAGGCGGCGGCTCGGCGGCGCCGGAGGCGAGGACGAAGGTGGGCCGGCGCTTTAGAGTTGCGGCTCCTCGCCCGTCGCTTTAGGGTTGGAGCTCGTCGCCGTCGACCTCCCTTCCCCCTCCATGCCTCCCCGCCATAGAAAGGGCCCGGCCACGCGGCCCGCCGACACGGCACCGGCCGGCGGCTCGGCGGTGAGCTTCGGCGGCGGGCGCCGCCGAGCTCCCGGGGCGGGAGAGACCCATTTGGATGGGTAAAAAAATCGGCCGGGAGCGGCGACGACGGCGTTGGAGAAGAAGGTCGCGGGGTTAGGGTTTCGAAAGTGGAGAAGAAGAAAGGAGGGGAAAGGATGCCGCCGCCCCGAAGCCCCTACGGCGCCGGCGGCCGGAGGCGGCGGGGCGGGGGCGAGATGGCGAGAGGTTGAAGAAGAGGTGGCGGCCCGTTAGGCGGGCCAGCGGGCCGCCCAACCTCAAGTTGGGCGGCGTTAACACGCCCCGAAAAAAACGCCGGACCAAAAAAAAAAACAAAAAAAAACCGGACAAAAAAAAAACTCTTCGCGGAAATGGAAAATGCTAGGTATCAACAATCGAAGGCGGCGCAGGTTAGTGGAAGACGTATCGTTGAAGGAAAAAAAGTGATTCACTCCCCCAACTATCACAAAAAGTTTACTTTTTCCTCCCTCAACTCGAAAACCGGACATATCACCTCCCTCAACTTTTCAAACCATGCAAATCACCTCCCTCGAGCGGTTTTGAAGGTGGATTTGCTACAGTAACCGTGGTTTGCTACAGTTCCAGTGGGTTTTGCTACAGTTACAGTGTCTTTGCCTTTTTTTTTTAAAAAATTCCGATTGAATCTTTAAAAAATTATAGTAAATTATAGAAAAATCATAAAATAAAAAATTCAATTTTATTGGAGTCCACATGATTAGATCTACACAGTGAATATATAATATGATATGCTTCAGTACAAAGTTTTTTGCTACTGAAGGTTTTGTCTTTTTCTTTTATATTTATAATTCGTAGTCGCAACTTCTATAATTATTTTGTTAGACAAAAGCACACCATATTATATATTCACCGTGTAGATCTACTCATGTGGAGTCTAACAAAATTGGATTTTTATTTTATGATTTTTTCTCTTATTTACTATGATTTTTAAAGATTTAGCTAAATAAATAAAAAGAAAAAAACACAAAATCTTTTTAGCAAAAACTTTATACTAAAGCATATCAAATTATATATTCACTATGTACATCTAATCATATGGAGTCCAACAAAATTGGATTTTTTTATTTTATGATTTTTCTATAATTTATTATAATTTTTCAAAGATTCAACGGACAAAAAAAAAAAGAAAAAGGTTCGCGGAAATGCAAACCACGGTTACTGTAGCAAATCCACCTTCAAAACCTCGAGGAGGTAATTTGCACAAAAGTTGAGGGAGGCGGCGCAGGTTAGTTGGAAGAAAAAAACTATCGTTGAATGGGTTGAATTGTTGGTCTGGCCCTTGGCGGCCTGGCGTAGCAAAGCAAGTTTCAAAGATTTGGGCCCACTGATCCGACTCATTGATCCTATGGGCTGTGGGATTAGGCTAGCGGCGGAAGCACCCATGGGCCATGATCCACCCCAGCTCAGAATGCCCACCAATCTGCTCCTGGTACTCGCGCGGGCTCCTCCTTCCTCGAGCTCCTCCCGAGAGTGCTTTGACTCAGAAGTCGGCCACGGCCACCCAAGTCGTGCTCCCAGCAAGGCAGTTGACGAGCCTCTAGAAAAGTCAACCCTCCGCCCATTTGAATTTGAATATACGAGACCCAACAAACGGCCACTGACATGCCGGCCACAGATGACGTGGCAAGCGAATATGAGCATGCATGGCCCACTTGCCAATGGGTATGTTTTCCCGTATACGCCAGCCAACGTCGTCGACGACTTGCAAGTTGCCACCGTGCAGTGTATGCAACGGCTACGGAGTTGGACTGGATGGCTGTGCTGACACGGTGTTTACTGTCCAGTGTCTATAGACTCAGAGCCACCGTGCGTAGTATATCATGCTCTAGTCGCCGCTTGCATCCACGCCGCGAACAATGGCACCGGCAGTCTCGTCGTCGTCGGGGCTGGTGCTTCTCTGCCTCGCCGCCGTCGCGTCCGTCGCCGGCGTCCTCCAAGCTCGCGCACAGCCTGACAGCACTGGTTTCATCAACATAGACTGTGGCATGTCCGGCACGGCGAGCTACGTGGACGACACCACCAAGCTGTCGTACGTCCCGGACGCCGGCTTCATCGACGGCGACGCCGGCTCGAACCACAACATCTCGGCCGAGTACGTGGACCCCATGCTCTCGAAGCTCTACCACAACGTGCGCAGCTTCGCCGCAGGCAGACCGCGCAACTGCTACACGCTCCAGTCCATCGTGGCGGGGCTCAAGTACCTCCTCCGCGCCACCTTTAAGTACGGCAACTACGACGGGCTGAGCCGGCCGCCCGTCTTCGACCTCCATGTCGGGGTCAACTACTGGACGACGGTGAACATCACGAACGCCGACTCGGCCGTGATCGTCGAGGCCATCGTCGTCGTGCCGGACAGCTCCGTGCAGGTAATAGGTATGCCTGGTGGACACCGGCTCCGGGACGCCCTTCATCTCCGGGCTAGACCTGCGGCCGCTCAAGACCACGCTCTACCCGCAGGCGAACGCGACGCAGGGCCTGGTCCTCGTCGCCAGGCTCAACTTCGGTGCCACCGACGACACGGCGCTCGTCAGGTACCCCGACGACCCACACGACGACAGGGTGTGGATGATAGAAATTTAGGATCGACTAGGTGAGATCCAGTGGGTACTTTTCTCTTGAATCGTGATAAACAAGTGGTAGATCATGAACTGGAGACAGATAGACAGAGAGGGGCAGCGAGGAGATGATACACATACCAGATAGTCCTTGTAGTCCTCGTCAAGGGCATGGCGATGGTGTTGGAGTCGGTGGCGGTGGGTCCATCCGTCGCTTACATCGCCTCCTCTCGATCGGACTGCAGAGCCGGACGGTGGGGGCGACGATGAACCTCGTACCTAAACTGGGCCCCACCTCCTCTTTTATAGGGCTTCACGCCGCGGGCCCACCAGCCTTGTCTTGGGCTCGCCCCACGGAGGCGTGAAACAACATCCCAGTTGACCACCGGGCCAACTGGGGAGATCAACCTAACGAGTGGATACCCATCTGGACCGCCACCAACTCCGCCACGGACGCCCAGGGGTGCAGAACATCGACAACGCAACAACGGGCGACCGTCAAGGTGATGCAGGGACATGGCACCGCGCTAACGGGTCGAGGAGGATCGGTTCTTTTGACTGGAGCCGCGGCCCAAAGACCCGGCGCCGGGGTACATCGGCATCATGCACTTCTCCGAGCTGCAGCTCCTGCCCGCCGGCGCCAGTTCTACATCAACCTCAACGGCAACCCGTGGTACCCCAATGCCTTCACGCCGGAGTACCTCTACAGCGACGCCATCTTCAACACCAACCCCTACAGGGGGCTCGCCCGGTACAACATCTCCATCAACGCCACCGCCAACTCGACGCTGCCGCCGATCATCAACGCCGCCGAGTTGTTCTCCGTCATCTCCACCACCAACGTCGCCACGGACTCCCAGGACGGTACATACGATACGAGTAGACAGACATATGTAGATAATAAGGACAGCAGATTAGTACTATGACAGTGTATCTGAAAGCTTTATTTTTGTGGATTGTGACAGTATCTGTCATCACGGCGATCAAGGCTAAGTATCATGTGCAGAAGAAGAACTGGATGGGTGACCCGTGCGTTCCCAAGACTCTTGCGTGGGATGGGTTGACGTGCAGCTATGCCATTTCAAGCCCTCCAAGAATCACTGGCTTGTAAGCACTGACGAGTACTCAGATTTGTACAGAGCTTGCTGTGTTTGAACTGAGCCATGCCGTGTGTTCTGCAGGAACCTATCCTTCAGTGGTCTTAGCGGGTTCATATCATCTTCTTTCGCAAACCTGAAAGCCGTCCAGAACGTGTAAGTATCGAGCTCGTTGATCTTCTTTATAAAAAAAAAAAATCTTGCATTAGATATTTGAAAGAAAATAATGGTGAGCAGGTGACATATCTTTCCACGTTCTTGCAGGGATCTGTCACATAACAACTTGACAGGCTCAATTCCTGACTCCCTTTCGCAACTATCTTCACTGGCAGTTCTGTAAGTCCGCTAATTAATTAACTTGTGAATTCCTTACCGTTCCTTGGAACCGCGCTGACTCGCATGAATATTTTCTTTGGTACGTATATGTTTCAGAGATTTGACCAGCAATCAGCTGAATGGAACAATTCCCTCTGGACTTCTCAAAAGGATTCAAGATGGCTCCCTAAATCTGAAGTCGCTTCCTTATCCTCCAATATATATGGTTTTTCTATCCAAGAAATTTACTGCTCGACATTTCGCCATCTTTTTGTAGATACGGAAACAATCCAAGCCTTTGCTCCAATGGCAACTCGTGTCAGACGGCGAAAGGGAAGAGCAAGCTAGCCATCTACATTGTCATTCCTGTAGTTCTGGTGGTTGTGGTATTAGTATCAGTAGTACTGCTACTCTGCTTCACCCTGAGACAAAAGAAGAACGCCGTGAAGCCTCAGAACGAGACGCCACTGAGCCCGGCGCCACCAGGCTCGCTGCAGCTTGAGAACCGCCGGTTCACGTACAAGGAGCTGGAGGTGATGACGAGCAACTTCCAGCGCGTCCTCGGCAAAGGAGGCTTCGGCTCGGTCTACCATGGCTTCTTGGAGGATGGCACCCAGGTGGCTGTCAAGCTGCGGTCTGATTCTTCCAATCAGGGCGTCAAGGAGTTCCTCGCAGAGGTAGATGTTTCCAGTTTCAGGTAGAGATTTGCATCAGGAAACCAGAGTTCATGACTGCTGCTATGTTCAGGCTCAGAAGGATGGGGACTACATGGCACTTGTCTACGAGTACATGTCAGAAGGCACTCTACAAGAGCACATTGCAGGAACAGGAAATGGCCGCAGCAGAGGATTCTTGAGCTGGAGACAGAGGCTCAGAATCGCTGTGGAATCAGCGCAAGGTACGACCCATTTATGAATTTTATTTATTTATTATTATTTTTTTAGAAAGGACGGCAAAAGCTTTGCCGTGATTTTTTTATTAGACGAATAAAAGAAAAAGGCAAGTGCCAGCCCATTTTGGCCCGGAAACCGGGCGGAAAACCATACAACGGGAGGGTACCCTACTCCACCTGCGCACACCTAGGTACCAAGTCAACTCAACTCAACGCCCACTCAACTCAACTTAGGGGAGTGTTCCACTCCACCTCTACTACTTGTAACAACCACACAAATCGGATGGGAGAAAATAAACATGATGCTCTGCTCGGTTGGATTGGGTCATCAACACGAGCCTCCATCCACGACTACCGGTCGGATTGGGACATCGACACAACTCACACAACTACACCACCATCACCTCGAGAGGAGTCGAAAGAGGCCATCGAAATTTGGCGCCGTTGTTACCAACGCCGTGCCACTCGTCGTAGCCGGCCGCAAGCCCGATCGTCTACCATCGCTCCTCCACCACGGGACCATCGTCCCCAAGCCGCACACACATGATCGTCGATCCCTCTGCTCGGCGTTGCATCGATGGGATAAACTTCGTCACGGCACCAATAAGAACCAACGATCCACGCTGCTCTGGCATTGGGCCTCGCCTCACCCACCGCCTCACACTCCACTAGTCCACTACCCGGGACTCGGATATCCGAACCGCCGCTCGAGAGCACCACTTCCGCCCGACCATCACCGAGATCACCACAACACCATGCGCACCAGCTCAAGACCTCCGGCACCTATGGACCCTCTACACCTCGCCGCCAAACACCAAGACCAAAGGCGCACCTCCTATGCCCTTGCGCCGGGCCAGCCAGTCCACCTCCCACACCACAAGGCGAGATGAGTCTCGGCGGCGCCTCCTCCAGGATCTTGGCCGAAAGCGCCGCCGTCGCTTCGTCAAAAGCTGGACCGGGGTTTCACCCGAGACTCCATGCTTCAGGGACACGATGCCCCATAATGGTGTCCCCAACGGAAGACCCGACGCACAAAGGGCGCCGCCACCATTACCACCGGCAATGTCGGTGAAGGCTTTCGCCCGGTGTGAGAACCTCCTAATTCTTGGGCTCACACACTTTTTGTCTTTGTCCCAAAGACCTCGGCATACCGTCGGATGCACCCAATAACTTAAAAACTGCACCGGGTGTCATCGGAAACCCCGATTACACCACTCATACCGGGATCAACAAAGGAGTAGCTACAACATTACAACATTTGTTACAAAAATATAGATCGAGTCTTGGGAAGAATAATAACATCAATTTTTACAAAAATGTGAGTAAGTTACATTTGAGTAAACTTAACTTAATTTGGAAGCTAGGTAGAACTAGAAGACACGGATCATGTCGAGCCCACCGACATAATCTTGGTTAAACAAAGACGGATTAGTACACGCAACAAGGGTCAAAAGAACCCCGAATGCGGGGGTACTCAACAAGACTTACCCGACCAAAGAAAATGGGAGAAGACACGGGAATGCCGGTCTTAGGAGTCAAGGTAAGGCTTTAGCAAGAATCAAGAATTATTTTGCGAAAAAGCTTTCTAAAAAGTGTATCCTTACTTTCAAGATTTTTAATTCAGATTAGTAGCTCTTAAACTCTAGATTATCCTATTCTAGAGCAAACATAATTTTTTTTTTTGTGCCAACTTTCTTTCTCAAAACATAATCCATCATTTACTACGATGAAAGGACGTAAGAAGCGGGTCTCCATAACCGTGAAGCAACGGCGATTCATGAACCGATTATACCCGGTAGGGGATCCCTAACCACCGCGACATATGTAGCACTTAAGCTTGCATATATCAACCTTCACTCGGTTCGTCCAAAACGGGAATTTGGGTCCATCGCCACCGAGAGCACGCGATTACTCCACCTCCCTACCCCGTCCCTAATGACGGTTTGACCCGGTAGGGGTGGGTACATGCTACTCCCGCCATCTCTCCACTCCCGGTCTTGCGGTTGTCCGTTCGATTTGGCACACCCCCGAGATCGGGCTTACGGGGCATGTGGCGATTAGTTTAAATCGACACAGGGTGATCGCCCGTCCGACGTGCCATTGACCCAAACGGCCTCGGGCGCAACATGCGTTCAAAAAGTCCCGAACTTAACAATCAAACAACGGGCCGGTCCTTAAACGACCAACACGGGACAAGCACGGCTAGGTATCCCGCGGCTTTTCAACCTACGTCCCGTCCGATCTCAAATTCATCACTACATCTCTTTCTTTTCAAAACAGTACCATCTTCTCAAATAAAATATTTTGATGAAAAAGCTTAACTAATTAAGCGAGGGGGCTAAGCATCACTAAGCATTTTCGAAATGAAACAAAGTTATCAAGGATGGTATTGAAATAAACAAGGATGGGAATGCGGCAATTAGGTTATCACCCAACTCCTAATTACTTAATGCAACATAGCATAGTCATAAGTGATATAAAGCTTTTAAAATATCAAGGAAGGGTTTAAATGCACCGGGGCTTGCCTGCTTTTGGAGGAAAGTTAGACTCCTTAACGAGATCACCCGAGTCATACTTGACCTCGATATCATCGGTGGATGGATCTTCTTCGGCTTCGACCATCATGAACCATCTCACTCTCGTATACTCTACACGTAGATGATGATGCATGCTTTAGCATGATGAAGTATAAATATGATGCTTGATGGATGCATGAAATGATAAACACTTGAGTACAACTTTCCTTCATGATAAAGTTGCAACCCAACAAAACCAACTTGTTGAACTACTCTACAAGATATCATCACCATTGCCTAAGGAGTTCTCAAGGACCACTTAATTGTGATATGATCCAAGATTCACAAAACAATCCCAAATCACACCTCAAACCTAAGTCATTAAACTCTAAACTCATTTTTTCTAATAAATAAATTAAAGCATAAAAATAGAAAATAATTTAAACATTTCAAAATGACTCCAAACTTTTTATACGAGTAGATCACATCATAAAACAGCACCAAATAAATTTTCATGATTTTTGAATAAATATTTTATTTTCTAAAAATCATAGAAGATGCATTTTTTAATTAAAGATTGTATTTTTAAAACATGCAAGAACTACTCAAAATCAAAGTTTCAAAATTTTTATATGTAAATATACTCATAAGAAGATTCTACAAAAATTTTCAGAATTTTTAAAGCTAAACTTGAATTTATATAAAATTCACAAGAATCAAAGACTATTCAAATAAATACAAAAAGATAAAACAATTATAAAAAGGAAAACGCCTTCGGCTCAAAGTGGCCCGATCCGGCACCGTGTAAACAGGCCGGCCCACTAAGACTGTTAAAGCCCCGGCTTGGCAACTTTTGAAAACCCATAACCTTTTATAAAATTACAAACAAGTACAAAAAACTATTCACATGAGTCACGAACTTTACATCTAGACCCCTGTTATTCCTTCTATTCTCGTTTTCCCGGGTCCACGCCACTCCCGGCGTTGACCCGGCGGCGCCGGCGATTGACCCGGCGTTGCTCGTCGGCGACGAACTCTCGGCGGCGCGGTCTTCACTACTCTACTTCCCTCGACCTTGCGCACCGCAGCGGCACCCAAAATCCGCACCCGGGAGCATGGCGGCACACTCCGTAAACGACCATGGCGGCACGGCGGTCGCGGCGCCTGTGAAAGACTTTACGAAGCCATCCCGGCCAGGGCGGGCGCATCCAAAAGAACCGACCCTCGGTGACCCTTTCCCCTAACTTAATCGAGCCCTAAACTAGTTCTATCGCGGTGCCTTGACTTCGGCGGGCGCCGGCACGCCGTGATTCGTCGCGTCGTCGCCGACGCCACGATGCGAGAAAAGGAAAACGACGACACCTGGGTCATGGGCCTCACCACCACATGCTCACGCCTTGCTGAGGCTAGGGGGGGAGATGGTTGGACGACGGCGATCTTCGCGCGGCGCCTCCCTGGCGCTCGGGCGTTCGGCCGAATCCCGCAGGCAAAGACAAAAACGGTCGAAATCATGACCACATCGTCGAGGCGTCCCAAAGCACTAGTCGGTTTTCGTCTCACCGAAACAACGGACGATCGGTGATCGCTGGCGCGCTAACCGTCGCGAAGAAAACGGCGCCTGGTGCGTCCGCTAGAGACAAGGCACGAAGTTGGCTCAAAAGAAGCGCAGCAAGAAATCCGTGGCTAGATGGAACGATGAGAGGTGGAGTGGTGGCGGTGCGTTCGCCGGCCGGACGGAATCGACGGGTGACGGCAAAGACGGAAAGAAGAAGAAGAAAAACCGACGCCCTCGTTGCCTTAAACGAGAAAGGAAGAGGTCGAGGGCGTGGATGGCGACTTCCAACCGCCAGGTAGCTGGTGACGCTTTTCGTCGAGATGACCACGCGCCGGGCGACATGGCGGCATGGAGGTGAGCAGGGATCTCGCAACTGTGTAGCACTCAAAACCTAACTTTTCCTGAAATTTGTCAAATTCTCCCAAAATTTGAACTGATCTTCAAAAACTCCAAAAAGTGACTTAGCCTAATTTTTCAAGATCTACAATTTTCACAATTGGAAGATTTTCAAATTCGGCCTCTAAATATGACTTTTTGAAATACAGTTCAAAATTTTGAAATTTAAATTCAAAATTACTTTTAAAATCATGTAACAACTTGAAAAACTTTGTACACGACTTTTGCTCATCTCAACAAGATCTACAAACTAACTTTTGAAAGTTTTTGCAAATTTTGCTTAGATTTTGAAATATGGTTTTTAAATCAAAAGGGGACAAAACCCTAATTTTGGTATTTTCAAAATTACTCTAAATTTTTGAACTAAACTCTGAAAACTCAAAATACCAACTTTGTTCAACTTTGAAAACTCTACAAATTTTCTTTAATAACCATACCCAAAATCTTTATAAATTTTGAACAAAAGAAAAGGGGGTAAAAGAAAGAATGGAATTTAGGGTTTTCGGAGTTCAATTCAAACTTGAATTTGATTCCAATTTCAGATTCCCAACCTATACTATCCAGCCATCATCCAACAACACACTTAGGATCAAAAACATAAAATAAACTTAATTTTGTCCAATCCAAGACTTAATCGGTAAGTAACACCTGGGTGTTACACCCGGTCGACCTCGCACCTTTAGCACGCTCACGCACAAGCAACACCAGCTCCCCACCACCTCCGCAACTCCCCTCGGTCGAGGAGATGGACCGGTACATCACCACAAAGCCGCCATGACACCGTGAGAACATACCAGGCCACCCAGCCCCGCCACCGAGGCGACGCCAGAATCAAGAACCAACGAGGAAGAAGGGGGGAGCACCAACTTGCCGCCGCCCACCGCCCGCCCAAGCACACGTAAGACTGCCGACACCGGCTCCCGACCACCATGGCGAGAAACGTCACCTCTTTAGGCGCCCTCACACGGGCCCCCTCGCCTCCTCGAGTCGCCCAGCGCCACTGCACCTTGCGGCCGCCCCGCCACCGTCGTGGCCGCCGTCCCCTTGTAGTCTGCCGGCCGTCGCCCCGGCGTCACCCGGCCGTCTCGCCCATCCACGCCCGACCACAGCCACCGCTACTCCACCAACACACAACAACCACTCCCACCAGCCACCACGGACTCCAGCACCAACACCACCACCACGGCTCACTCGCGGCCATAGGAACCACCACCGCCCGCTTGCAATGGATCCGACCAAGGGAAGCTGGATCCGCGCGGGCGTCACGTCACCTCGCAGCGCCCGACGATGCCTCGCTTCGCGATGCGCCGCGGGAGAGCACCTGGCAGCGGGCGGCGATTCAAAGACAAAGGCCCGAATCCGGGCCGTCTGAGGAGGCAAATCCGGATCCGGCCAAGGGTGCCATCCGACCACGACCGCGGGCCGCCCGCCGGCCATGGAGAGCCCCAACCTCCGATTTGCATCCCAGGGCGAGCTTGGGGGGGGGGGAGGCCCCCCGCCACCTTCCTCGCCGGTCTTGCGGGCTTCCAGCCGGCTCCGGTGGACGGTGAGGTGGTTGGAAGGTGGGGAGGGGGGGCGGCGGCGGGGCTCTGGGTGCCGCCCGAGCCGCCCCAACAGACGACGCGGGGGGCGAGCGTTTCCGATCTACCAGCTTGTTCTAGTTTTTATTTATTTATTATTTTTGCTGTCAATTTTCTATCAAATTTTTGATTATCCTAGGGTCATAAACAACACTGATGTGCACGCAGGGCTGGAGTATCTACACAAATGGTGCAACCCGTCCCTCATTCACAGGGATGTGAAGGCTGCCAACATACTACTGAACGCCAAACTAGAAGCCAAGATCGCCGATTTTGGCCTCACTAAGGCTTTCGACAGCGACAGCGACACTCACGTGTCCACGAACACGCTAGTTGGTACACCCGGATACGTTGATCCAGAGTACGCCAACAATTCACTCTGCTCTTAACCTTCCATTCTCATTTTCCTTTCCTAATAACACTGACTATGCGTGCAGGTACCATAATACGATGCAGCCGACGACCAAGAGCGACGTGTACAGCTTCGGCGTGGTGCTGCTGGAGCTCATCACGGGGCGTCCCGCCGTCCTGCGCGACCCGGAGCCGACGAGCGTCATCCAGTGGGCGGGGCAGCGGCTGGCGCGGGGCAGCATCGAGGGCGTCGTGGACCCGCGCATGGGCGGCGACCACGACGTCGACGGCGTGTGGAAGGCCGCCGACGTCGCGCTCAAGTGCACCGCGCAGTCCTCAGCGCATCGGCCCACCATGACCGATGTCGTGGCGCAGCTCCAGGAGTGCCTCCAGCTCGAGGAGGCTCGCGCCACCGGCGCCGGCGATGTGAACGTCGGCGGCTAGTACACTGGCGGCAGCAGCGGCAGCGAGCCGTACTACTCCGGTTACAGTGTGAACGCTGCCAGTGAGGGCCATTCCACTGACGTGAGCCAGATGAGCACCGGGATTGAGGTGGAGCACAATTTTGGGAGGGAGACCACAATGCCCACGGGCCCTGCCGTGCGGTAGAGACTTTCGTTGCCCGTCTCCTCGTCCAAGCCGCTGTCTTGTATTTGGCTTTCTGTTTCACGAACCAAGTAAGTGCGTGTGTACAAATGTTTACAAATTTAAAGTTCCACCTTCCTATTTTTTTTTCTTCGGCATCGGTGTACAATGTAATACTTTGTGTATTCTTTCCGCAACAATTAGGACACCCCGATGTTATTCTTCGGTACTGGTAAAAGACCCTACCGTGAAAAAAATCTTCGGTCATTTTTTTTTCACGATCGGGCCGTTTATCCGTTTTTCATTAAGAGGAGGAAAACCAAATCCAAATCCTAGTACAATCTAACAAACAAGATGTCGAGAGGACATCGCAAGGACGGGTAGAACATGAGAGAAAGATTGCAAAAAAATTAAATCAAAGCAAAAGAGGAGTGGCCGTAGGCCTGAAGGAGCTCTTGGTGCACCGTCCTTTGTACTAAGCCATGAAGCTTTGTTGCGACCAAATCGACCACACCGGCAGCAAAGTCTTGAAACCCGCCTGTATCCATAAGTCAGCCTCCTCCACGACACGCTTTGCCAACTGCAAGATCGACGCCGAGTCGTTCCGAAAGACCCGGGCGTTCCGCTCCTTCCACAAACTCCATGCAATTAAGAGAACAGCGGAGTCGAAAGCTGGCCGCAGCACCTTGTCTAGACGCCGACGCTGCCGGAGCCACCATGTCGCAACGTTTTCCTCGCTCGTGGGCGTTAGAGCCTGTAGGCTAGCCGGTTGGAGCAGCATGTACCACAATTGCCTCGCCACCACACAGCCCGCCACCAGGTGTTCACAAGTCTCCGGCTCCCGCCCACGAGAGAGGGCACACGCTGTCGTCGGCTTGAAGGCCATGCCGAACCTCCTGCCGCCAGATCCACGGCCGCCCGGTGCAACAAAGAACGAAGAAGAAGCGCACCCGAGCCGGCGCCTTGGTCGCCCACAGCTCCTTGGCACCAAGCAAGAGTGTACCACCGTTGAAGAACGCCCGGTATGCGAAGACGCCGTGTAATTCCCTGACCGTGACCACTTCCAAACGAAACGATCGGATCGCGTCGGGTCTAATGCGACGCTGCGGACAAGCTGCCAGACACGCAAGTACTGGCAGATCACCTGGGTGGTCGGCGCTCCCTGGATGTCGTCGACCCAACTGTTACTCTCCGGGGCCGCTTTCACAGTCTTCTTCTTCCCGCCCTCGAGATGGCGGCGAACAGTCTTGCGCGAAGGAGCTGAGACGCCCGACCGGCAGCCACAAGTCGGTCCACATAAGAGCGAGGCCCCGTCCCCCGACGCACACCGACATGCTAGCTGCTGCCATAGCCTCAACAGCTCGCTTCGTGTTTTACGTGGAAACGAGGCCCAGCAGCTGTCCGGGCAGTCCCGCAAGCCATGCCCATCGTAGCCGTGGAGCGAGGCCGAAGAAGTGTAGGTCCGAACGCCGAGGCCGCCCTGGCATGGCGGCGGCATACCACCGTCCAAGCGACCTTACACTTGCCACCAGCTGCAAGCAGACACCCCACCCAAAGGAAGGCACGACGTCGTTTGTCGATTTGCTTGATCCCCCATCTGGAGAGGCAGCACGAGATCGCTAGATGGGTTGGGATAGCTGACAGGGTTACCTTGGTTAGCCATGCACGGCCGGCGCCAGTTAGCAACCCGGCTTTCCATGTAGGTATTCTGCCGGCGACCGCGTCGATCAGGGCCTGTTCATCGGCACGCGCGCCGCAGGCGCTTCAAGGCTAAAGGAACCCCAAGATACCGGCAAGGGAAATGGGCCACTGGACAGGGGAAGAAGTGGGTCACCATCGCCATGTCCTCGTCAGTGCAGTTGATAGGCGTGATCACCCGAGGTTCGTTGCCCATTTTATAGGTCGTTGTACATGGGAATGCTCCTTAATAGTGTCAACCTTTTAGATTTCTAGCCTTTTCATCTTATTATTATTTTTAGCCGATTATTGTAAACCTTTGATGAAGATCTAAACAGACCCAGAGGCCAGAGTTCTAATCTAATTCGGAATCAGCCATAGCATGCAGGTTCCTAAGACATTGGGCTGACTGGTCCGGCTCATTGATCCCGTGGGCTGTGGGATTAGACTAGCGGCCGAAGCACCCATGGGCCATGAGCCACCCCAGCCTAGAATGCGTGGACGCCGCATGCCCACCGCACCAATCTGCTTTCGTCAACTGGAATACGGCGCACCCACCTCGCCGCTTCGGAGTCAAGATTCCTCCTGATTTCGTAAGGACGCGATTTTCATGTTGTAGTTGTAGGTCTGATTGTACACGAGTGGTGTGTGTGAGGTGTGCGTGTGTAGTGGTGTGTGTATGTGACGAACGATACTACAGCTGTCCCCGAATAAATTCAACAACTCAAAAAAAAAAATCTGCTTTCGTGTTCTCCTAAAAAAAAAATCTGCTTTGGTGTACCCAAGAGAATGCATGTGAGATGATAACATCAATCTTACTCACTTCAGAACTGCTATACTCCCTCCATGCATGAAAAGGAAGATGTTTAGGACAGCGACACGGTCTCCAAAAAACAATATTTTACTTGTCTTTTTTTTAAAAAATATTTATTGAAAATTTATTTATGTATATTTTTATGAAAATAATTTTCAAGACAAATCTATTGATATGATTTTTTTCATATTTCCAAACTCAACGACTTAAAAGTTATTTATGATTTATATTCTCAATGTTTGACCCAAACCTTATCCAAAACGTCTTCCTTTTTTTCAATATGGAGGGAGTATATTGCATTTGATAAATTTTACCAAAGGTTATTTTAGAAACATTGCATCCCTTCTATTTACCTTTACAAGCAATTTATGTATAGATAAAAAAAGTTGTTTTCCAAAATAGGTGTAAGCTTCAATTTTAATTTCATCCTCTCACAAAAATGCAGATGTTCTATTGGAACAATGCTCATGGTCTTTTTTTTTTTCAACATGAGGCATGCCCCATTTCCATTCATTCAAACGGAAATACATGAGTCTTTCAAGAGATATTACAGACTGGGGAAAAGACAGAGGAGAAGATGACTTGCTAACAGCGACCCACTGCTGGGGCTATCAACAAAGATAAAAGAGTACTTTTTGGTGTCCTTATAGTTTTTTCCTATGGCAGAGAACACTACTCATGCCTACAAATTTCAAAATACTTAAGAATAGCAAAGGTGAAAGAAATGTCCACATCCTAGAACAGATGATGATAGCCATCAGAGAAACAGAATGAGGACTCCCCCTTCAGTTCTTCTCATCCTTGCCATCATCTTGACTTGCATCTTTTAGAGCCAGTTGTCCTCCATCAGGCGCAGTTTGCTTGATGAAGATTTTAGTAGCCATCCTCAACATGTTGTTGACTCCCTCAATGATCTCCGCACTACTCATTTCTGGGATCAAACCTGTCCAAAAACGCATGAGTGCAGCTGAATGCCAAAGAATTTTCAGAGGGCTTTTTAGCAATTTTCCATCAAAGTGAGCTCTATTGCGATCTTTCCGAATAGACCAACAAATGGCAGAGATCCCCCAACAATGAAGAATTCTATGTTGAGGTATCCAGAGATCACACCAAGACCAGCACTGTTCTAAAGAATTGGGGATGTTGCCAGCTCCTATGTACCTAACAATCACAGAACAAACAATCTTAGCAATAGAACATGTGAAAAATAGGTGATTACAGGACTCATTCATATCACAAAATTGACAAGTAGGATCCCATTCCACTTTCTTTTGAGCAGATTGTCTCTAGTTAAAACAACATTTTTTTAGAAAGTAACCACATGAATTATTTTATTTTTTGGGGAACTTTCCCTTTCCAGATTCTCCTATAGTTGGGGGCTGTGTCATTATGAGTAAGGCTATTGTAAAGAGATTTGACAGAGAAAATTCTTTTATTTCCAAGTTTTCAATATATTTTATCATTTTCATCCTCTAATCTGAAATTGCTGGCATCCTGCATGATAAGGTTCCAACAAATTTGGACTTTGGAGTTCAGCATTCAACCATTTCCTAAAAGAGTAAACAAGGTTGGAACAATTTCAGATATGGGTTTCTCATAGAGCCATGGATCAGCCCAAAATCTCACCTTCTTCCCATTTTTAATCTCTATTTTCCTACCATAGAGATAAAAATCTTTGATTTTCAAAAAAGATCATACCAGATAGGTGAATCATCAGCTTTGTGAGTCACATTGTGAATGGTTTTAGTTTTCACATATTTGGCTTGAAAATTTTCCCGAGACCATTCTCCACCTCAAATTTCCACCACCATTTTGCAAGAAGGCAAATATTAATTTTTCTAAGATCTTTGATTCCAAGCCCTCCTTCTTGTTTGAGCATATTTTGGTCCATTTTACCAAGTGGTATTTCCTTTTGGTACCGCCACCTTGCTAGAAAAAAGTTCTTATCAATTTTCTGTAGTGTTGTTTGGGAGTCAAATAAACTGACATTTGATATATTGGAGCATTATTGAAGCAAGATTCAATCAAGGTCGCCCTTCCTGCCATAGTCATAGCACCTCCTTTCCATACATCTAATCTCTTAGCACTTTTCTCAACTAGTGGTGACTAGTCACATAGATTTAATCTACTTGGACTAACCGGAACACCTAAATATTTGATTGGAAAAAATCCTAATTGGCAATTGAAAATATCAGCATATTTACAACCAATATTGTCAAAATCATTAATCATGATTACTTCACTTTTATTGAAGTTAATCTTTAACCCAGTCATTGCTTCATACATGTATAGTAAGAGTTTCACATTTCTGGCACCCACTAGAGCTCATGGTCTTGAGACCATGCCGAGAAGTAATGCTCTTTAATGGGTTCATTTGTTTTTTATACACTCATTAAACTCTAAACAGTATACTTGCTTGTTCAATTTCTTCTAGCTTACTAGCTAGCACTATAGTACTGGAGTACTTTACGTATACAGCCAACAACATGCTGTATGTATTATTAGCCTTGGATCAAAGTCAGCGATCGACTCGATCCATATTAATTGACGTGCGTAAAAGTCAAAAAAAAAAAATGACGTGCGCGACTACGACACTCCCGATATAGATGCTCGATCAAAGGTACATCAACCAAATAAGGATGGAATCGATGAAGCTGCTCCGCGTCTTCTCGTCGTCGGTTCTATTGTTCACGTCCGTCGTGCTGGTGGTGGTTGTGGTGGACGTCGTTCCGGCGGTATCCTCCTCCTCCACTCTCCCTGCAGGCAGCGCGCGCTATGGCTCCATCTTCAGCTTCGGCGACTCCTACACGGACACCGGCAACGACATCGTCGTCTTCGCGGCGAACTCGCTGGCCAACCCCGCGGCACGGCTCCCCTATGGGATGACGTTCTTCGGCAAGCCCACGGGTCGCAACTCCAACGGACGCCTCATCATCGACTTCATCGGTGAGTATGCATGCACACTGCACGCTGATTGTGTCGGTTATCTTGCTCGATCGGTGTCGTCTACTGACACTGCAACGCAGCTCAGAAGCTGGGGCTCCCGCTGGTGCCGCCGTTCCTGCAGCACAACGGCAGCAGCAGCTTCCGGCGAGGCTCCAACTTCGCGGTGTCGGGCGCCTTCGCTCGCGACGCCAGCTTCTACAGGGACATCCCCGTCGTAGGCCCGTTGGCTCTCAACACCAGCTCCGGCGTGCAGCTGCAGTGGTTCCAATCGCTCAAGCCATCGCTGTGCCACCCTCATGACCAAGGTACAGTAACAATGAACGCACTAGCACACATACACACACAGCTGCTGCTTCTCACCTCCGATCGATTGCCTGTCTGTTGTCGTCGATCGTCGACCTCACGGCGTGTTCCTGCCCCTTCATTCTAGACTGCCGGCACTTGTTCCACAACGCGCTCTTCTTCATGGGAGAGTTCGGGGTGAACGACTACAGCTTCTCCGTCTTCGGCAAGAACCTGTCGCAGATCAGGTCCTTGGTCCCGGACGTCGTCAAAACCATCTCCACAGCAACCGAGGTACAGTAGTAATAACAACTGATCAGAGCTAGACGCCAGCCACTGCGCTCTTTCTCATATCGTTGCATATGCATGTCGCTCTCGTCAGGAAGTTATCAGGCAGGGGGCGAGGACGGTGGTGGTCCCCGGGATCCCGCCGATAGGATGCTCGCCGCCGAACCTTGCCATGTTCGCCAGCGCCGATCCTTCGGACTACGACCCCAGGACCGGCTGCCTCAAGGGCTTCAACGACCTGGCCATCTACCACAACTCGCTGCTGCAGGAGGCCGTCAAGGATGTGGAGGCGAAGCACGGAGATGTTAGAGTCATCTACGCCGATTTCTTTACTCCGGTTATCGACATCATTGAGTCCCCGGCAAAGCTAGGTTAGTATGTGTCGCTGTTGCCTGAATTATATGTTCTTATATAGAAAGTCAGCTCCTGGGATAATTATTAGTTAATTTTATTATAATCGCTTCAGGGTTTACCAAAGATATTCTGAGGTGTTGCTGTGGTGGAGGCGGCAAGTACAACTTCAACCAAAGCGCCGGCTGTGGCATGCCGGGCTCCACGGTGTGCCAGGATCCATCGGCCTACTTGTATTGGGATGGCCACTTCACAGAGGCAGCCCACCGTTACATTGCCGACGGCTGGCTTAACACCATAAACCACTGCAAACACTAGTCGTCTGGGTTCATACTGCCATATATAACAGTCAAATTATTGACTGGCCGGCTGCTATACATGCATGTACTTTTACACTCCACATGTAGCATGAATTATTATTTCTTATATATACAAATAAAAACGTCATGAGGAATACAAAAGTACCCGCGAAGAGTGGTGTCTCTGAACCTGATTTCAAGCCGGGATGCTAATAAGTCAGACTTACGCTATTAGTCATTAATTCCTCCAAATAAAGACCTATATATGCACGTCACATGTGGTGGACGAAAACGCTTCACATGTGTGACAATGTCAACACGCCCGGGTAGGAGCAGAAAAGGGCTATATATAGTCCCTCATCATTCAAGTATGCTGGGTGATTTTGGAGGAAAAAACACGAGCCATGGAGCCCACAGAGTCAACAAATTTTGCGGTACTTTAGAGGATGATAACATCTTTAGCCGTTCAGAAGCTGTTTTCAAATGTAAAATTGTCAAATATAAATTTGTATAGAAACACGAGCCATGGAAATAAAAACGCTTCACATTTGAAATCCAAACATAACTTTTCGTGGATAGATGTTTTCAAATGTAAAATTGTCAACTATAAATTTGTATAGATTTTTGACATATAAAACTTTTATTTTGGTTGTTTCTTCACCCGAGATCATTTGAAAAATTCAAATTCTAACGCTTAACTTTATTGTTTGGCGTCTATATTTTGATATGGTTCTAAATCCAACCACCTCTAAAAATCGATTTGTAGGAGCGACTAGATCTATATCTGTTCCTACAAATTGTGCCATTTGTAGAGGCGGTTGATAGTGCAATTGGCTGAAAATACCAACCACCCATATAAATGTATTTTTAAAGATGGCTTGTTTTGAAAACTATTTTTACAGACGGTTTTGGATTGAGACACCCTAAAAAGTGGAGGTGTCTCTAGTATTTTTATAGTCGTACCCACAATATTTTTTTTATCATATTTGAGATATTTTCTAAAATGTTTTTTACTGTTTTGCATAGAACATAACAAGAGCAATGCCTTCAATAATGACAATTATATATTAGAATGTACCAAATACTAGTTGACTAAATTTCTAATTCTATGACATTTAAGAATTTATATTCTTTTAGCACGTCTCATGCGGCCGTTGTTCCTCAGGTTAGTAAAATAGTAGCATAATAATGTTATGGTCAACTGTTGATGAGTAACGTTGCACGTGGCTTGGTTGGCAATCAAGTACTAGTACAAGAATTCACCTCATATATATGCAGACAACCTAAATACAGATCGCAACCTTGCAATCCAAATTGAAACACGACAGGAAACTAAACCTGCGGCTGCATTTCCTTTTGTCTTTTGGGAAAAAAAGGGCAAGAAACCTGCGATCTCGACGGAATCCGCAGCTGAAATGAAGCAGCCCATTCTCCTCTTGTTCCTGCTGCTACTATCCAGCTTGTCCCTTTCGATCCAATCGCAAACCTGCAGGTACACCTCCATCTTCAGCTTCGGCGACTCCTTCACCGACACCGGCAACTTGGCCATCATCGCCGGCCCGACGACGCCAGGCCTGCTCATCACCAAACCGCCGTACGGGATGACCTTCTTCGGCCACCCCACCGGCCGCATCTCTGATGGGAGATTGGCCATCGATTTCATCGGTAATAAGTTCCCTTGTTTCGTTTCAGATGCTCGCCGACGACGACTAGATGATTTGTCTGACACGCGTAACGTGCACGCGCAGCTGAAGCGCTGGGGCTCCCGCTCCTGCCGCCGTCGATGGCGGCGAACCAGAGCTTCAAGCAAGGCGCAAACTTCGCGGTGGCCGGAGCAACGGCATTGGACCGGACGTTCTACGTGAACGACGGCGACACAGCTATTACTCCGTACAACATCTCCGTCGGCGACCAGCTCCAGTGGTTCGACGCCATGAAGCCCACTCTCTGCGACTCGCCGCAGGCATGCCGGGAGTACTTCGCGCAGGCTCTGGTCATCGTCGGGGAGTTGGGTTGGAACGACTACGCCGTCGTTCTGCTCGCCGGCAAAAGCGTTGACGAAGCGCGGTCTCACGTGCCGGAGGTTGTTGGAGCAATCTGTGCTGCCACAGAGGTACCAGTACTACGTACACGATCGCCCGATCAATCAGCTGTCCCATGTACATATGATCGATCTCGATCGAGGATTAGTTAGCCTGATCCATTATGCTGCGTGCGTGCACAGAAACTGCTCGCCGCCGGCGTCAAGACGGTGGTGTGTCGGGGCTGGCGCCGATGGGCTGCGGGACGGGGAACCTGGTGCTCTTCGCGGGCAAGAGCGCCGCCGACTACGAGCCGGCCACGGGGTGCCTCAGGACCTGAACCTTCTCTCCAAGGAACACAACCTGCAGCTCCGTCAGGCGCTGGCGCGGCTCGACGCCAGGCACCCCGGCGCGAGGCTCATCTACGCCGACTTCTACGCGCCGATCGAGGACTTCACGACGTCGCCCGATCGCTACGGGTTCAACGGCACCGACGGCGCGCTGAACGCTTGCTGCGGCGCCGGCGGCCGGTACAACTTCAACCTCACCGCGCTGTGCGGCATGCCCGGCGTGAGCGCCTGTGCGGACCCGTCGGCGTACGTGAACTGGGACGGCATCCACCTCACCGAGGCAGCGAACCGCCGCGTCGCCGATAGCTGGCTCGGTGGCCCGTACGCCCACCCGCCCATATTAAGCACGAACCAATAGCGTAATAATGTTTAGCTAAGTTGCGAAAAAAAATTACTTAATTGCAATACGGAGAGTGATCACAAGCTATTTATGATTATGTATCCAAAATATGCATGGAACCCATACTGAATTTGTGGGTCTCTGTGAGTTTCAGTTCAGGAGCCACTAAAAGTTTCTCTAGTGCTGCTAGCCAGTCAGGCAGACTCTGCTATTAACAGAGCTATATCTATCTATATTTTGGATGTGTGCATCCATTTCATAGCTGAATTCACTGTCAATATAGGAAGGGAAACAGTAGGTACCAAGAGATAGCGAACACACAGGAAATTGGAAAGTCGCCACAGAAAATAAAAACTTTTTGCAAGAAGCCGTAGAATGAAGCATTAGAACAACCAAATACTAAAAAGGCAGAGAGGCATTCGGTTAAGTTTCTTTGAAAGATTAGGCTTAAGAGCAGGAAAATAAATTCAGGGAGTAAAGCTAGTAAAAAACCAGGATATTCAAACAATCAATCAAGAATTGAAAAAGTAAGTTTTGTATAGTAATTCTAGCACATGACAAATTCCTTAGTGGTAAAAATTAAGTTGACCTCTAGTTTTTTTATACAAACAAAGAATGTTCTGAGTGGTGAAGGGTGAAGCAACCAGGTGTTATTATCGCCATTGGATATCCTAAAGTAGGTGAGGTGAACAGAACACTGGCTACCAAGCTACTCCAATACACCACTTTAAAGAACTTGTGCCGATGGAGTACAAACGATAAAGTTTTGATCAATCATTTGCCATTCGTTGTGTCATTGATACTAGTATGTGACAAAATTACATTTCTATCTAACCTGACCTTTGTACAGCTACTGAAGTGCCATGTATTAGGACAAGGGGGCAGTCTGCAGCAGAACTCAATTTGACTGATTACCAAGACAACTAAAATTATTACCAAAATATTCGTGAAATTAAAGTTTATAAAAATATCTCAAGGTACAAAGCATATCATGAAGCGTGTAGAGTAAACATACTCTGAACTATTTCAAACTACTGATATATCACAATAGAAACATTGTTGATTGAACTATTTGTGAGTTTTTTAACCTGCACTTGTCAATATTTACACTTATCCTTAAATGCACATCATACTCGTGAACACAATTGTTGTAATCTGCATTTTTGGTTGAGAAAATTCAAACATGGACATTTTATATAAAGTTTTCAGTTCAGGAAGGAGATCACAGGAACAACCAAAATAAAAACACAAAAAGGCGATGCCTTGTGCTGCGTCTCAGCCCAAAAGGAGCCTTTTAAGGCGAGACAATACATGTGAGCCATTAAGCTAGTGGAATTAAACAAATCCTAACAAATACCCATTTGGGCATCCAAGGAGAAATAGTTTGCAGCTTCATCAATCAAATTTCACTTAGTGCACACTGCACATACCTGCAATGGTATGCTGTGATTCAGAGGTACATGTTCTTTGACTGTTCCCATCCATACTTCCCTATTCAATTCCACACCACAGTATTGTCAGATCCTAATTATTCATAAAAAGTACGGTAACACCCTATGATTGTCATTTCTTCAACCTATATGATCCTGATAGATTAATGGTTACTCAGCAGTAAACTAAATATGCTGCAGCCTTGGTATTGATCAGAAAATCCGGTGGAACTCTTCAGCAGCTTGAACACAAAGTACCCTGAAAGCAAAACAATTCTGAAATGATTAGTTGACCAGATTATGGGAGCAATTTAGAGTTACAATAAAGTAAACCGAAATAAATTTTCCTAAAAACCCCTTCAGAAGGAACAATCCTGCAAGTACAAAGAGATGCAACTTCAGTTACATGCATCACAAAAGGGTCATCAAGTAACTTTAATACAAGCTCTAACTCAAATACCACCTAGTTCAAGCTTCACAAAAATATGGGTGACGATACATGGACATGAACATCCAGCCTGTAAATGAGTATGCATATCAGATTCTTCCTTTGCAGAGAGACCATACAAGAAAAACAAAAGCAAAAGCAAAAATGAACATAATACAGACAAACTACTGCTCGATAATGTGTGCTCAAATGGTAAAAAGTGCCCAGCTCACTGACAGTGAAGTGCTACAAGTGTTAGCGATGCATCTATAGAGCCTTGACATTAAGTCCAAACAATAATAAATGACACCTTACGAATAGCCAGGCCAAAATTGGAATCAGTGTCATCACACCAATAATCACCCCCAAAATATATTCATTGAAGAATAAGAGTTCACTTCACTTAAAGCAAAGCGGCAAACTAAAAACTACAATTAGGTCGGTTACTAGAATACAGATGTCATTGACACAAGTAGATTTGAGATGCATGGTCCAAGGATACAGATAATGAACTGAAAACAGATCTTTTAACATCATCATGCAAAAATTTGGGAGTAAGCAAGACTCACGTTAATCAGACAAAAACTGCCAGCTCTGGACGGCTAAAGATGTTATCCCCATTGTCTTCCAGGGCAGGATAAGAAGCAACAAGCGCATCCTGTGCACCAATGTACAGAGAGTTGTATATCTTCCAATACACTTCACGTACTTTCCTTGCTGGATGGAAGAGACCTTGCAGGCAATAATTCAGAACCACCGCTGGACCTAGCGCAATCCTCATCCCCTCAATTGCCTCCATGACAGCATTTACAACGTGGGGAGATGTCTCAAATATGTTGGGCCAAACATGGTTAAGTAGATGAATAAGAGCATCCTCACAGCCCAAACCAGCAACACCTAGAGCCATGTGCTTAACAGCAGAGGCAGCAGTCTGGCGGTGAACCAGATCTCTATCCATTAAAGCATCTTGAAGTAAGGGAGTGACAGCATATATGTAATCTTTGCCCATCTCACCAATATACTCGAAGAGGAAAGACAGTGACTTCAGAACACCGTTTTGGACATTGAGCTCTGGGACCCGGTACTCATTCATAAGGGCAGGCAAAACTGTGAATGGTGAGCAAGTTTCAGCAACAATGGCAATTGCTACAGTTGTGCAGACACGGTTCTGTCGCTCCTGCACCTTCAAGTTATTCAAAAGGGTGGCCAACACGTCCTGTGGCCCTATAGCCTTCGCAATATAACCAAATGTGTTAACAGTGGCTCTCCTAATACCCTTCTTATGAGCCTTCAACATTTCAAGCAGCTCAAAACAAATCCTCATCCATTCCCTTGCTGGCACAAATTCTGCTCCACGATCAGCAATTCTACCAACAAGATCAATGCAGTTCTCTTGGACCTTCTCATGCCTGTTCTTCAAGATGGGGGTCAGGCGAGGAAGAAGGTCCTTGATTGGAGGAGTCATTTTAGTCATACCAATGACATTGACGATAGCCTTCAAGGCTCCAAGAATTGAACCCAACACCTCAGGATACTCCTCTCCTAAGTACTCATACAGCACAACACCCAAGTGACCCATAAGCTGCTCCTCCTGGCACTGCTTCATGACAATGGCTACCCTGGAGATCAGATCAGCAGCTTGCTGCCTAACTTTTGCACTCTTGTTGTTCAATCGCCACTTGATGGTACCACAAATCTGAGGAAGGTAAGGCTTAACTCTCGGTCCAAGTGCATTAACCAGAACGCCAAAACCATTAAGCATGACATTTGCATCATCACTAGTCTGCTCTTGGAAAGCATACAAGATACCGTCGATAAGCAGCTCCTCCAGACGTGCATCAATATCTGAAGCACCCAAGTCGGCCACCACCTTCTCAATTGTTTCCATCACCATTCTTCTGTAGGGCTCGCTTTCATCTTTCAGATCCTCAACAATCCTTCCAACAATATCAGCAACTCCAACCTTGTTTGCTGTCTCCACTGTAGTTTCCACAAGCTGTTTATAGTTCCTCCGATCTAGTGCCATTCTCCTCACCCAGAAGTGCTTGAAGAATTCTGGAAGGATGTCATTCCGGATATAATCAGCCTCCACACCCTCTGTACTGACACACTGTTTCACAACCTTGAGGACAATCTTCTTCATCTCTTCATCTGGAGATCGGAACTCCCTGATGAGGACCAGCATCACCCCCTTTGTGTAGAAACTAGCATACTCTGCATCCATAAGAGGGATGATGAAACCAATGGCCTTCAGGAAGGCAGCAAGGACCTTCCCACAGTGAGATTTGACACCCACCCATAAAGGCCTCAATACAGTATCAAAACTTTCTATACCATATGGTGCAGCAGCCTCAGCAAGTGCAGCAAGAGAAAGGGCAGTAATTGTCCTGACTTTCTGGTTCTCATCGCTCAGACCATGCTCAATGATCTCAACTAGTGACTTGAGATGTGGCAGAACAGCACAGCCCATGAGAATAGAAATCTGCTGAACGATTTTGATACCAGTGTGCCGAGCCTGCCAAGACTTCTTACTTTGACAGACAGCCTTCAAGAATGGTAAAAGAGCAGGGATGCCCAAAGCAGAAGCCACCACACTGAACGCCCTAGCAGTGGTGTTCCTCACATACTCATCAATGTTATCAATATCCGGTCTCATGGCGGCAATCATAGTAGCAAGACCAGCTGCTTTGCTAAAGATTAGAGATAATCTCCCTGCCCTCAACACGAGCATAGTAGTCCTCATCAATCAACAAAGGTTCAATAACCACAAGAATCTTGTGCACAAAGGGACGGACCAGCTCATCCAGCTTATACAGTATCCTGTCAATAACCTTCACCAGGAGGTGCCTCTCCTGGTCCTCCAGTGTTGGCTGCATGAGCAAGGGTAGGATTTTGTTGAAAAGTGGTCCAGCACCGAATTCCCGGGCTTTGTCTGTCAGCTGCCGCAGTGCTGTTTTACGCTGTGGGGGTGTGCCATTCTTCACTTTGAGCAACAGTTTCATGATTTTCCTCTCCTTCTGCTCCTCTGGAGATAGGTGTTCCTCCTCTTCCTTGTTCAGCAACGTTCCAAAGTATTGGTAATCCTCCGGCTTCATGAGCGGTAATCCATTAGATGTCTCCTTGGGAAGATCAAAGTGCTGCCCACGATTTTCCTCTGGAATAGCATAAAGTGGTGTCCCCAGAGGTGTTGGTGTGGCAAGTAACTTCCTTGCCGGGGTCCTTATGGGCTGGTAGGAAGCTGGGGGCTCAAGAATCTTGTACCCAACCTGCGGGAACATGGCATCAAGCTCCTCGTCGGTGAGAGGCCTGTTCCTCTCCTGGATGTTCCGCTCCTGCCTGGATTTGATGTACAGGTCCGGAGTCATAGGTCCACGAGCGATCTGGCTAGGAGTTGGTGTGGCAAGGCTATCTGCACCAAATGGTGTTGGCCCAGGAGTATAACCAGCAAGACCACCAGCGGTTGTACTTCCCATACTGGTCGGCGTCTCATCCCACCTTGATCTCTGCTTCTTACCAGGGGTTGGCGTGACACCACCAGCGAGTTTTGGGGTCGCATCCCAAGCCCCGGAAGGGGTCGCACCGCCAGCTGAAGGAGTCGCATCAGCATCAGCCATCCTCCCTGGATTCGGCGTGTCATCCCATCTGTTCCTTCTCAAGGAGGGTGTCGCGTCTCCAACACGACCAGGGGTGGCATCCCAACGCCCAATCCCAGGAATCGCGTCAGGAGCATCCCAATCCGACGACTTCGTCTTTGCCTTCTTGGCACCGGCAGCAGCATCGCCTTCCTGCGACTGATCCCACCTGTTGCGCCGCTTCGTCGTCGTGGCGGGCGGCAGCTCAGGCGCAGTGGCGGCCTTCCGCTCCTCCTCTCCCTTCTTCTTCTTAGCAATCTCCCTCAGCAAGCCCTCCTTCTTCTTCTGCAGCGCGGCGTCGCGCATGACGTCGGCGTAGGACCGCACCTCGGGGTCCGGGGTGGCCTCACCGGCGGCGAACGCGTCATGGCGGTCCGGCGAGATGATCTGGTTAAGGCGGCGGCGGCGGTAGTCGTCCTCGCGGTCGATGATGCGGTGGGACCTCTTGGGCAACCCGTCGTCAGCGCCGTCGGACGAGCGCGGGAGGTCGGCAGCGGCGATGGCGTGGCCTGTGTAGGTCGCGAGCCGGCGCGGTGCGTGGTTGGCGGACTCCTCTTCGTCCTCCGCCACGGCGGTATCCTCGGAGGCCGGGATGGACGTGTCGTAGCCAGCGAAGCGATCCGGGTCGGCGCCGCCGCCGCCGTAGAGGTCGGTGTCGAAGGTGACGGAGGACACGGCCATGGGCGCGCCGGCCGCCAGCGCGTCCTCCATCTTGCGGCGCTGCTCCTGCGCGCGCGCGCGAGCTCCGCGTCGATCGCGTCCATGGCTAGCTAGGGTTTAGTGGATTACTAGACTAGATAGATGGAAGTTGCGGAACTAGATGTCGAAATCAATTTTCCTTTGCTGCGGGGATTTGTGATTGTGAGCGGGGATCACGATGCCTTTAATTTGCCCGCGGATATATGGTCGGGTCGGTTACATGGGATCGAGGAGAAGTCGGTTTAGCAGGTTCGTGCGGCAATGGACCAAGGCGGTGTGGGCCCCTTGTCAGTTTTTTTTTTTGGCTTTAAACAAAATAAAAAACAGATGGTTTTTGAAAAAAAATTATAAAATAAAACATACTGAAAAATTACATTAGGACAAGATTCTTTTGCTCTTGACAGTGGATAAACTAATTTGGGAGCATATCTTTATGAAAAACAACCGGCTATGCAAACTATACCAACTCTAATCAAGCACACACTCTAATCCGATGCCTTCCGGTGGAGGTGGGACAATTAACCACTTAAACCCTCCCACCAATCCAATCTTATTCATTTTTTTCAACTCACCCCACAACAGCGATCGCTCTATTTCTCCCTTCAATCGCTCCGTTTCTCCGTTACGCACGTCGCCACTGCATGGGCCGCTGCTGCCTCCAAATTTAAACCCTAGAGTGCAGGGAGAAGGCCAACGCAGGGAGAAGGTTGACCCTCTCTACCGCGAGACCCCTCCGCTCCCGATCCCTCCACCCGGCTGTGTCTACCGCTGCCCCCATGGAGAAGGCTAACGTAGGAGAAAGCAGGGGCTACCGTGTCCATGTTGTTGGCTTTGCATCTTCCCTCACGTGTCCAAGTTGTTGGCTTTGCATCTTGCTTTGGTTGTGCGGCATGGGCACTACGCGCCGCCATGTCGCGGCCGGGCGTGGGAGAACATCGACGTTGTCCAGTAGCGGCATCGTCCCGGTCCTGTACCAGCGGGTCAAGTGCTCGTGCACCGGGCGGCGTGCGCCGATCTTGCCGGATCCCAGTATTTCACCGCTTCCGTCAACATCCGTAACCTTGGAGGCGTGTGGCTCGGCCGCACCGCCCCCAGGTGAAGGCGCCATGATACATCCGGATGTCAAGGACGTGAGGGCGGCGATGGGCGGCGCCGCGGGGGGCGGCCAGGGCAGGGCTCGCGGACGAGAATGACGTAATGGAGGGGCGGGTTTAAGTGATTAGGAAGTTTTTGGTGGGAGGGTTTAACGTTTAAGTGGTTGATTGTCCCACCTCCACCGAATCGATTAGAATCGGGCGCCATAGTTTGCATAGCTAGTTGGTTTTCATAGCATACACTCCCAACTAAGTTTATTTAAAAATTAAAAAAATAGAAAAAAATACTCACTAGAAGCCGGAAACCGGCTTTTAGGCCAAAAGGCCAGGAACCTCATTAAAGAAAAACTCCTTTGTTCAGGCCAAAACCTCCTCGTAAAGCTTCTGCATAGGATTTTTTTTTTTGAGATTACACAGTACAACGCAGATGCTCAACACGCACGCACACTCACCCCTATGAACACACGTACGCAAACCCTACCCCTATGAGCATCTTCGAAGGACTGAGCCGGCAAATCTTGGAGTTCCGAAGTCACCACTGGCGCCTCGCTATCGACGGGGACGTCGCCTACCACTTAATGCATAGCGCCGGAAAATCCTGAAATAAATCCAGGATAAAGTGTCGCACCCAGCATTTGAACCCCGGGTGGGAGCCCCCTAACTAATGGCCTTTACCATTGAGCCATGAGCCCCTTGACTTCTGCATAGGAATTTGAGGTCACATATCATTATCTCTATACTTGTATTACTATTATTTTTGTAATACAGTTGCACATGAACTTGCTCACTCGTACTAGATAATAAACTAAGATTCAGATAATTACAGGATTTGGTTTGATCCTCGTCTGACTTTTATACATGGCTTCTTGGACTGTGATCCTATTGGTCCTACGGTGAAACAAAGAGTAACGAGCTTGAATGAAAAACAAAACATTGTTGAAACAACCAAAATGAGTCGTCTTATGGATCAACGGAACAGCATTGTAGAGAATGGTGAAGCCTCTCCCTTGAGCACTGACTCTTCGTTAGAGTAGTTCATTTTCTGGCTATCGAAGGTAGACCACTTCCAATTTACTGCATCCTCTATCTCAAATTGTAATTTATTGGACTGTTTTTACTCTAAATTAACCACTGCCTTCTTATTTATATAGTTTGTACAAACATAGTCAAAATTAAGTTATTCTTGAAAAAATTTTATTAATAAAGAAAACCATGAGAAAAAGTGATATTTTACACAAATTTTTGAATTAGGCGAATGGTCAAACTTGGTGTCAAAAAAATCAAATGACTTACAATTTGGGACAAAGGAAGTATGGTAATTTATGATCTTTTAGATGTTGCGCTAAGTACGCCTTTGTGTCACTCGAAAAAAAAAATCTACCTTCGTCTCAAAAGGAATACAACCCTGGCATTTGAGGCGTTCAAGATTCTAAATTTTGACCAAACATAAGTAGAAAATCTTTAATGTTTGTAATGTTTGATATATATTGTAATATTTTGACCAAACATAAGTAGAAAATCTTTAATGTTTGTAATGTTTGATATATATTGTAATATTAAAGATTCAATTGTAAATAACATCTTTTATATTTTTGGCTGGTGGATAAGTCGTCTAATTTCAGCTGATTAAATAGTGTTACGTGAGAGAAAAAAAAAAGCTGAAACTGGCACGAGAATTGTGTTCTTTTGGGCCGAGTAGTATATTTCAGTTGGGAAAAAAAAAAAAAAAACTTGTTTGAAATGGCCGCTACGAGAACTCGTTCGTGTTCGTTGTGCAGACGCGGACGTGGATAAGCTGCGTGTGGTGCAGTGTAGCTCACCTCCCCGCCGTTGGTCATCGTCGTCCTGGCTACTAGGCCCCATTCCATCAGGGACCCACGCGTCAGCGACTTCATCTGTCAACAGATGAAGCAACCGTAACCGTAGCCCGTAGCCTGCCACGGCAGAAGTGCCGAACCGCCCGCCGCCTCCCTCCTCCGCCCGCCTGGTTCCCTCTCCTCTCCTCCGCCGCGGCGTGCGCCATTGCTCCCCACGCCGAGAGCACGCAAAGCCTTGCACAGTTGCACTGCAAGTGCAAGCCACGGGAGGGAGGGAAGAATCCAGAACCTACCAAACAGCAAAGGGAAGAGGCAAAGGCCAAAGAGAAAAGGAGATGCGGTTATCTACTCCCCACTCCCATATGCTGCTTCCCCACCACTGCGCCGCCTCCGCAACTACCGCGTCCGCAACTACTGCGGCCGTCCCACCGGCTCGCGTCCGTCCTCGCTCCTGTCTCAGCGGCGCCGCGCCGCGGACTCCCGCCCCTCCTCCGCTCGTGGCCTCCGTCATGCGCTGGCGCGGTCGACGCAGGGCCGCGCCCCCTCCGGCCGCTGCCGCCGGCGGCGGCGGGGAGGTCGCTGAAAAGGTGATGCTCTGCTGCCTTCTCTACTGCCTGTCTACTATTCATGGTTCTGGGCATCTGCGAATCATCGGCTCCGCCTTCGCTTTGTTTACTAGTTCACTTTGATTTTAGAGCTCGTATTAGTAGTAGTAGTAGACTGTTGAATTCCGAGTCTCCAGGTTTCCATCCGCGTTGGCTTGTAATTTTGTACCCCTGCATTGATAGATTTCGCTGTGGACGACTGGTTTCAGTGTCTGTTTAGATGTTTATTAGTAGATATATACTCCCTCCGTCTCAAAATAGATGTCCCGCCTCAAAATAGATGTCATTCTTGCTTCCGAGAAGTAACGTTTTCAAAATACCAGCAATTATATATTAAAATATATAAATATTTATGCTAAGTAATTAGTATCATCGGAAAGATCTTCAAGTCTATTTTTTTAACAAATTTATTTAGAGATTTAAATGATGCACGTATTTTCTACAAACCTAGTCAAATCAAAGTTGAAAAAGTTTGACCGCACGTTTACTATAGTGACATCTATTTTGAGATGGAGGGAGTATAAGCTAAGTTATTCTTCTCTATCAATGAAATTGGCCCAATCTCATGCCTTGAAAATTAAGGTGAGTTCAAATTTGGGTTCATAATTGTTGTGATGTTGACTTGCCACGCTTCAACTGATTTGATCATCGTCAAACTTTATAAGCTTGGAGATACATTACCGCTTACCATAGTTTTAACAGATCTCTAGTTTGTGAGGCTGTTTTAGTTCTCTCGTGGACTGTGGCTGGTCATCACTTTCAAGGGGAAGATTTCAACACATAGATCAGCTCGACACTTTTGGTTCATTTCATGTTAAAAGTCGCATCTAGTTCGTTTGCTGCCAAGTATTGATGAATGTGTACTTCCCATTTTGGTGTCTTGCTCTGCGCAGAGCTAGTACAGACCTCAAGACGCTCGCTACAAGATTTTGGGAAAGTTGCTGCTCCCTACCGGGTGGTCGAGAGGATAAAACCCAAGCAAGGCCGAGGCTTGCCGCCGTGTTTGCTCTCACATTGGGAACCACGGGGATCGTTGTTGGATTTAACTTCCTCGGCCGTGACTTCTACAATGCCCTTCTTTGGTATGGCTCGGTGTTCTATTAAAATTGCTATGCTTTTGTAACGTAAGTATTAGCGTCTGGATAAATACACACATACAAATAAGACTACAAAGACTTTTAGGATAAGGGGAGGAGCTGTTCTGTAAAGCACATAGAGGGTTATTCATTATGAAAATAATTATTTCATTTAGATTTTGCTGATCTTTGTATCTGAAGGCAAGAATAATGACATCTGACCATATAAACAAGTCTCCCTATAGCTAAAGGTTCATTTGTACTATTTAAATTTAAATTGGTTGTATGATAGCCTCTTTGGTTGTTTGCTTATACATGTTTTGTGTTTTCTTTTGCAAGATAAGGATCAAGAAAAGTTTACCACACAACTGCTCTACTACCTGGGTGCTTTTGCTGGTGGAATTCCGGTGAGCATATTGCTGCTCTTTTGTAGGTATTGCTCTTCATGCTGTTAGCCCATTACAATTATTTGTACTACCTTGGCAGGAGCAACGAAGTGTTAGCATGTGACTAATATTTTATGTTTAATGCAAAATTCCATATCAGCGACCATTTTGTAACACCAAAACGACAACCACACCAATGATAGAGCCTTTTAGTCCCAATCAAGTCGGTACCAACAAAAGCCACAGGGGAGGGAGAGGGAGGTAATAACACTATAACAGTACCAGTATTAACAATAACAGGGACCGATATCCTAACTCTTGGTTTAGACATGTGGATTGCTGATTTTCATGCACTCAGGAATCCTATCCAAAGATAGTTCTTTGGGTGTATTCCAATCTCTCAAGCTTCTCAGCTTCTCTGTAGCACAATATTGTACTAATATCTCAAAGGGAACATGGCCAAAGATCTGCAATTAACAGTTTACACAAGTGTTTCATATCGAACCAGGAGCTGTCTTTATCATGCATAAGCATCCTTAACAATAATTTGGCTTAATATGCAGTTTCTATTTTATGGAAGCCGTTTATAGAATCCAAACCACTTCTTTGCCTAGGCTGTCTAGATCCAAGGCTTTGAGTTCTCCCTCCTGATGTCTCAGAGACACCATTAAAAAGTTGCTTGTGGTTTTCTTTCCTGAATGGCTAAGCTGTGACATCCTTAAACTTCATTTGTGGTTTCTGGCAGTTTTTATGGCCAATTTTTACAGCTTGTATTTGCATCCATCAATAGACAAACTTACTTTCTTCGTTTAATATTCCAGTGTCTTCTATTTCTGATCGTAAAAACCTAATATTCTTGTTTTTCAACTCATTGTATCAAAATTTCTTTCACTGTTATGCAGTTCTTTGTCTTGAGAGACTATGCAAGAGAAACTCTTTCTTTGAGATGGCGATCTTGGATGACAAGTTATTATATGAAGCGTTACTTTAAAAACAGAACTTTTTACAAGATTCAATCTCAATCAATAATTGACAATCCAGACCAAAGGATAAATGATGATCTCAGCTCATTCACTGGAACGGCACTTGCATTCTCTCTCACACTTTTCAATGCTGCTGTGGACTTGGTATCATTCAGCAACATCCTCTATGGAATCTACCCACCATTGTTTATTGTTCTTGTTGTCTACTCTCTAGGGGTACTGGTATTAGTGTCTTCCTTGGTAAGGTATGTCCTTGTCAATCATATATAATTTGCACAGAATTTTGTCAACACAACCAATAGTTGCTAATGCTTTCATCAACAGAATTTGGTCAACTTAAACTTCATGCAAGAGAAGAAAGAAGCTGATTTTCGTTATGGACTTGTCCGTGTTAGAGAAAATGCTGAATCGATTGCTTTTATGGTGGCGAGGAAAATGAATTACAACTTTTATTGGATCGGTTCAGGAGGGCTTTTGAGAATTTAAGTGTAAGCATTACTGTATTTTTTTGCCATCTACTCTTGTTCGTTATTCCTTCATTGTCTTTTTTTTTTTAGTTTTGAATACATTGCAAACCAAGCTAAACTAGTTATCTTTTGGTGCTGGCAGCCATATTAGCGGCAGTTGGAATAGAGTGTGAAGCTTGGAAACTGACCATAAATAGAACTTGCTTGTTTTCAGTCCTTCCTTTGTCTTTCTAGAAACAAATACTATGTAATTTGCTTGGGCTGTTTAAATACGCGAACAGCTGAGTTAGCAGAAATATGTTTCATCATTTTCTTTTGCTAAATGATGTTTGCCATTAGTAAAACAGATCACTCTATATCATGATTTTCTCTGTGACAGGATCTTGTAATCATGTAAATGACACCTTTTGGGCAGAAAATTTTCTTTTGTAACAATCAAATACAAGTTGTTGATTCTAATGTACTCCAATAAACTGCTAATAATGGTGATACTGCGGCAGGTGAGGAACTGAGCCTGGGGAGGTGTGGGTCTACACCCCTACCACCCAGGTTCGAGTCCTCTTCAACTTGAATTTGGGTGCCTGTCTTATTATTTATATGCCACATAATTCTTTGTAGTTTGATTGAGATCTTTTTACTGTATAAGAGTAATTGGCTCTTTGTGCTCTACTATTGATTTATCACAATGCAGCTGCTCTGTATTTTTATATTTAGCCATAAATTCCTACTGATAAATATTTTTCCAGGCTGGCCAGTTTATATATTTTATTTATGTTTCAGGAATTGCTGATAGCTTCTCGAATCTGGAGTTTTTCACCAATGGTTATCGATATCTGATTCAGATTCTGCCAGCTGCAGTTGTTGCTCCAATGTACTTCTCAGGGAAAATTGAGTTTGGAGTAATAAACCAATCAGTGTCTGCTTTCAATCACATTCTTAGTGATTTTTCTCTCATTGTTTTCCAATTTCAGTCAATTAGTGCATTCTCAGCAGTTATTGATCGTCTAGGTGACTTCTCTCTCCTCCCCCTCCCTCCCTTCCTGCCTCCCTCCCTCCCTCTGTTAACATGGTCAACTATAAATTCTTGGTAATATAGGTGAATTTGATGACCTATTGGATGGAAATGAGTCTTCTCTATCATCTCAATGTGATAGCATTGATGGGATCAACATTGTTTTTCAAAAGTAGTGGCCCTTCTGTTCTTAGTTCTAATGGATCACTAACACAATCTGATCCATGCATGGTTCTGGAAATTAAAGAACTTGACATTGCTGACACCAAGAAGTGGAAACGTTCTTATTACTGACCTCACTATGGAACTAAAAGACAAGGACCACCTACTGGTATTTCATTTCTTTAGTTACTTGCATATTCAGCAAAATAAATGTTAGCTCTGACACAGATTACTGAGGTGATATGCTTATTTTTCAATTTATAGGTGATGGGACCTAGTGGAAGTGGGAAGACCTCACTATTACGTGCTTTAGCTGGCCTCTGGACTAGTGGTACTGGAGAGATCATATACCATGTGAGAGGTTCTATGCAGCTTCAAAAACCAAATTCAAGTTCTGATGAACCGTCCACCATGAATTCAGAAGGCGGAGAAGTGTTGAGAAGTTCCAAGCAAAGAAGAGATAATGGTATATTCTTCGTCCCACAAAGACCATATATGGTTTTGGGAACACTTCGTCAACAGTTGCTCTATCCTACATGGACTGAAGATGCTCATCACTCACCAGATAATGATGCTCAAAATTCAGGTAGCTATTCTGATGTTGCTCAAAATTGTTTGTTGTAGGATGTCGACCAAAAGAACTTAAATCTGTTTGGACCGTGTCAGGAAAAAACTATTAAACGTGTAAACTACACATGGCAACATTTTTTTTTGAAGTTTACATGGCAACATTTTTCCTGAAATATGCATGTGCATTTATCCTAATCCTTTTTCTTTTAAAATAAATAGCAGATCCTCTTCCTTTTCTGTCTGAAGTCTCCACATCAGATCGAGTCAGTGCCAAATCTGAGGTTCCCACAACGGCTGAACTTATCAAAGTCCTTGAGGTCGTTAAGTTGGGCTACATATTGCCCCGTTTTAATGGCTTGGACACTATGCATGACTGGGCCAGTGTTCTTTCGCTGGGGGAGCAGCAGCGTCTTGCATTCGCCCGACTGTTACTTGCTACACCCACTTTGGTCCTACTGGATGAGTCGACAAGCGCACTTGATGAAGCAAACGAGGTAACTGATTTCTCGTTACGCTGCTATACCTTTTGTTTGCTTGCTTGCTATGAAACATTGTAGGCTTTAGATTCATAACCCACCGAGTGGCACAAATGTTTTCACCCCATCACTGTTATGAACCTTAGTTCATATGGGGGATAGGGAGGATAAACATTGCCAAGAGGAAGGCCAGGCAAAGTTGGCGTGGAGGGAGACTATAATATTTGGGGATTGGATTGTTTGTTGTTCATTGCTTCCTTCATCATAGACTGGTACAGGGTATAAATAGAGGAGCCGGGTACAGGGTATAAATAGAGGGGCCCAACCCATAGGCGATGCAGCCAGGGGAGCTCAAGGGCATGCAACAGCCTAAGGAGGCACAACCGACTGTAATCAATGGCAATTAGATGCCTGGGGAAGAGATGAGAGTAATGAGAGATTAGAATTGATGTTAGGAGAGAAACAAGGAGCTAGAGGGCTGGGCGCCAGCTAGAGGAGTTGGAGGGCTGGGCGCCAATGTTGGATGTAATGGATCACTAATCACAGCATACAAGTCAAGAATGGCTAACCTAGAACAAAGAACGCGCAAGAACACGAGATCGATCGGCTGAACCGCCGAGGACGCCAGGGAGCGTGCCCCTTTTCACTTCTCACAAATAACCGATGTTTACAAGTGATTACAAGCGCTAACCTGCGCCACAACACATCCACACTACTTATACCCAAGTAGGTTACAACAATTTTCAAATTTAAACACACAACGGTAACTGGCTAGATACATGGAACTGCTCCTGGCGCGTCGTCGCCACGCCACCGCTGTTCTGGCGCCGCCAACCGTTCCTGCTCGCTGCTTCACTCTGGGCTCCAACGGTCACCTCCTTTGCTTCACCAGCATCACGGTACACCTTGAACTCCACTCGCAGCAAGCTTAACCCAACAATCTCCCCCCTAAGCTTGATGCACCTCAAGCCTTCGGACTCCAAGCAAGTGATTCATGACACCAAGCATCACTGCATTCAGTGGCTTTGTCAGAGTATCTGCCTTCTGCTCTGTGGTGCTCACCCTCTTCACTGCAATCTGCTTCCTTTCGACACATTCTCTTATGAAGTGATATTTTATCTCAATGTGCTTACTCTTTCCATGAAAAACTGGATTTTTCATTAGAGCAATTGCAGAATTGTTATCAACAAACAATGTCACCATCTTTGGAGCACTTGCTGTGAGCTCTCCCAGCAGTCTTCTGAGCCAAACTGCTTGTCTTGCTGCCATTGTAGCAGCCATGAACTCAGCTTCACAGGAAGAGATAGCCACTGTCTGCAATGAAACAGTTAGTAGACAAGGAAATGGTTGGAGGTGTGCCATTAGTTGAGCATCCAGATCAGGTTTGTCAGGCTTGCATGGCAGCTAAACAAATCAGGATGTCATTCCCAAGATCTGCATTGTGGAGAGCAGATGAGCCATTGCAATTGGTTCATATAGACTTGTGTGGGCCAATAAACCCACCAACAGCTGGAGGGAACAAGTATTTCATGTTGTGTGTAGATGATTGCTCAAGATGGACTCAAGTATATATGTTGAAGTCAAAAGATCAGGCTACTGAAGCTTTTGTAAGATACAAGGCAGAAGTGGAGAACAGTTCAGGGAACCTGATCAAGATACTCAGGTCAGACAGAGGTGGTGAGTTTCTGGCCAAGTCATTCCAGAGCATCTGTGACAGTGCTGGGATCAAGCACCAGTTCACAGCTCCATACACACCACAGCAAAATGGAGTGGTGGAGAGGAAAAACAGGAGTGTGATGGAAATGACAAGAGCTCTACTCAAGAGTATGGAGCCATGCCTGATCTGAAATGCTAGTATGCAGACAAACAGGTAACACAGGTGCCAAATCAATTCTGTAAAGTCTGTTCACAGTTCTCTGAACTCTAATCATCACTCTGCATGTTGCTTTCTCTATTACCTCTATCTCATCATCATCCATGACTACTTTGTAACCAATTTCAGTTAGTTGCCTCAAACTGACTAAGTTACTTTTCAACTTTGGTATATAGTAAACATCATGCAGTAACCACTGATCCCCAGAACATGCTTGAAACAGAATTGAACCCTTCCCCATGATATCTACAGTAGAACCATCACCAAACTTTACCTTACCAGAGACATCATGACTGATGCTCCTGAATTTCTTCAGATCTCCTGTCATGTGATTACTGGCTCCATTGTCCAGGTACCACATGTTGGTGCTTGGCTCCCCCTCTCCTGTGAAGTGCAGCTCGGGCATCACCTTCTTCTCATTCAGATATACCTCTGAATACAGCACCGCTGGCTCAATCTCAGCCCTGGTGTGATGTGCCTCCTCTTCTTTCTTCTTCTCAGCTCCAGGACACCTGTTTGCATAGTGTCCATTCAAATGGCATTTGAAACACTTGATGTGTGATTTGTCTCGCCTGCCAGTTGCCTCCTTGGACGCATCGCGCTGACCACCACGACCTCCACGTCCACCACCACGGCCTCTTCCCCGGCCACGGTAACCGCCACCATCACTGGATCTCCCTGCGCCTGATCCTTCTCCTCCAACCTTCTTCTGGCGTGCATCCCACTCTGCCTGAGTGAGTAACACCTGCCCGCCATCTGAGCGCCCTTCAGTCTCCTGCTTGATGCGCTCGTTGTAGGTCTTCAGCCGGCCGACGGCGTCCTCGAACGTCATCGCCTTCAGATCACAGGTTTGCTCCAGCCCTGCGATCAATTGGATGAATCGCCTAGGTACTGTGGCAAACAACTTCTTCACCAGAGCAGTTTCTTCTAGTGTCCCCCCAAGGTTGCTGTATCTGACCGACATCCCCGTCAATCTCCCTACATACTGATCGAGAGTTTCATCATCCTTCATCCGGATGTTGTTGAACTCACATGTCAGTGTCTGCAACCTCGCCTCTTTGACACGATCTGCTCCAACATGCCTGGCCTTCAGTGCATCCCACACCTCCTTGCCTGTCTTCTTCCCAGCCACTTGCATCAGCAAATCATCTGGAATCGCTTGAAGCAAGTGAGCCTTCGCCTTCTTATCTTTCTTGGCCGCCTCCACCGCCGCGGTTGCCCCCATCACCGTCGCCTCCCCCGACGGCTCCATGACATCCCACACTCCTTGATCTTCCATGATGGCCTGGACGCGTATGCTCCAACCGATGTAGTTGGTTGCTGTCAATGGAGGGTAGGCATTGTGCTGACTGCCATGCCCACCGCCATTGCCGCCGCCGCCTGCGCCTTCACTCCGGCCACTCATGATCTAGAACAAAGAATGATGTATGCGAGATTAGCGGCTCTGATACCACGTGTTGGATGTAATGGATCACTAATCACAGCATACAAGTCAAGAATGGCTAACCTAGAACAAAGAACGCGCAAGAACACGAGATCGATCGGCTGAACCGCCGAGGACGCCAGGGAGCGTGCCCCTTTTCACTTCTCACAAATAACCGATGTTTACAAGTGATTACAAGCGCTAACCTGCGCCACAACACATCCACACTACTTATACCCAAGTAGGTTACAACAATTTTCAAATTTAAACACACAACGGTAACTGGCTAGATACATGGAACTGCTCCTGGCGCGTCGTCGCCACGCTCACCGCGTTCTGGCGCGCCAACCGTTCCTGCTCGCTGCTTCACTCTGGGCTCCAACGGTCACCTCCTTTGCTTCACCAGCATCACGGTACACCTTGAACTCCACTCGCAGCAAGCTTAACCCAACAGCCAACCCCTCTATTTATACCATGTAATCAGTTTGAGATTAGTAAGCAATGAGCAAAGTTATCTCCTAATCTACCTTTGCTGCTCTTAATCTCATCCCCTGCTGTTTGGTAGCCAGGCAAAAAACCCTGGCACCATTACCTGGTTTTAGCTAGGAGTTGAGAAGCCAAGGGCCTCCATCCCTTGGGCCCTTGACAATCACAGAGTAGAAGAAAAGGAAGGGGTTGGTGTTCTAAGGCCATATCTTTGTATGGATGAAGGAGTAGTGTACCCACGCCTGCTTTGGTGTCAACTCTAACTAGTTTTGTTTTTGCTACAGGCTCATCTATACAGTCAGATTGAAGCTGCTGGCATTACTTACATAAGCATCGGACACCGGAAAACACTTCACAAGTTCCACAACAAGGCCCTGTACATTTCAAGTCTGATTCGACAGACACAAATCTACGCAGCTGGGAGCTAATGCCCACAGACCAGCTTCAAGCTGAAGAGTCATCTCCATTTCCTTCATGACAGCTTCAGTATTTGTCCCTTGGTTGCCCCTACCTCGATTTTCATCAGACATTTGACTCTAATCAGAAGTACGGCTCACCTGTCAGGAGTCAGGTACAAGCTGAAGTTGGAACTGTTTTGGGAGTTCTCTTCTGTTGGATCGTCAAGGTTGTCGCCATCTTTCCATGCACACTCAGGACCTTAGAGAACAGTATAGAATGTACATTACTCGGATGCTAGTACAGTACTTATGGTCTTGGTGTTGTACTAATCTTTTATCTGTATCTTAACTTGCTCTTATTCAAGAAGGAGCAGTGGAGTTTCTACTCTGATTTTTACTTGATTCTTTCGTTTGTTCATGTGCTAGGAATTTCAGTTATTTTATTAGATTAGACTCTGGAGTGTGCTGGGCCCACCTAACCCGCGAGTTGCGCTAACTTGGGCCTGTTTTCCGTGTGCATGGACTGTTCGATTAAAGGCCCGTAGCAAGCCGTTGGGTGGGATCCTCGAGTGCAAAATTACGGCCTGTATTCTTCTCGTTCTCCCTTTGGATTGTAGGGGCAAAGGTAGGGATAGGAAAAACTCAGGAATAGAGATGGCATCTTTCTCAATCCTATGAAATTGTAACAAAGGAAATTTTACATGGGATGGCCTTTGGCAAGACCTCAGGTGAAACACCCGTGTTCTTCCCCAATCCATCATCTGATCCCTGACCTGTCCCCCAAATGCATGATTTATCTGTCTGCTCGATTGACTAATGGATCATGAGTTCAGGACACAATCAACAGACTAGTTTTTTTTTCCTGGGCCACTTCTGCCGACAGATCACAGATTAGATTGTATACGACAGTAAAATGCCCACTCAACAAATTCTATTTACCCTTTTCTGGGCACATGTTAGGTTAGACAAGCCTTATCTGGTGAGATCGAGGAAGCTGCTGCTCATAATCTCCCTTGTACCTGTCAACATTCGTGGGTTCATTTCTCTGCATGCATGGCTGAAGCCAGCACCTATTGACCAGTCCGCTAGCACATAGTAGTAGTCATCAGATGATCTAGATAAGGAGTCACAGTATAAAGGAGAAACAGTGTAATCATGTTGGCTGATGCGGCTGAGCCCTCAATGCATAATATTGTTTGCTTATAAATAAATATAGTTATCAAATATGCGCCACAGAATACGAATCTGCCACAAATATATCAAATGCGTACACTCCACACCCAAATGTAACCAAAGGACAAATGGACCAACTGAACTAATTAGACAATATATAGTTCATCTTGGAGTTATTTTTTTAAGCAGACATCCTGGAGTTTTTACTTTTCTCCATGTTGTCACACACTCACACGTATATATAACATACCCAACTACCCATCATCTTATTTCACCCGGATCGAGCTCACATCCTTCTCCCACCAGTTCCAGACTCCCTTTGACAGTTGAAGTAGACAGCGGCCACTGGCAAGCCGAGGTTGTAGAGCTCGGCGAAGTCGCGGTGCTGAATTGCTGCCGCCACCCTGGGGCGTCCACCGTCTGCCGGCCGAGCTGTTCGAAGAGCAGAAACACCATCCGGTGGATTCCCAACACCGGTCGTGGGCTCTCGTAGCACACAACCTCATTTCCTGTTTGTTCAAGCAAGAATATTCAATGGCGTGCATTAGCAGCTACCGGCAGTGCATGTGAATCAATCTGAGGATATGTTGGTTCCTATATCGTACGTTTGTAGTACATACCAAAAGAAACTCCAGTCGTCGCCGGAATGTCAGTGACCAGCCTGCAACAGAAGATCAAAGTAATTTTGATTTAGGAAATTTATTAGATGTATACGTGTTGTAACATGTATAGATTCGTAGCATAAACTATTTTGACTTTTGAGGTGTTTCCTAATTCTTTCTATCTGTCTACATTGTATCACTAGTTCCAGATTATATGATTCTTTTACTTACGCTGCCATAATTTGGGCTAATTTGAAAACTCATTTAACCCTTGAGGTATGAGTTGTTTTTCCAATTCTTCCTATATCTCTCTCTACAAGATAAAAATCAAATTATCGTCTAATAAAAAATGCAGCAAAGATTTTGCTACACCTTCGAAAAAAGATAAAAATCAAATTGATGTTGTTCTTTCTAAACTGCAAGTTGACGTATTTGAATTGAACTGGAAATTAAATCTATAGTATAAATCCCCAAGACATAATACTGTCGCAATATTTTCTCGTAATATAATATACATTAGTGTATGTATGATGACATGTAATTATAAATGCATTTGAATTACAGGCACAGTTGTGACAGAGATGATATTGATGCACTGTTCAAAGAAATCTTTTGTTTCAGGTGATGAGTATCTTTAGCCGAATATTTGCCATCTCGTTTTGAACAGTTAATTATAAGTCAAAAAAACTAGCTAGCTAGTGGTGTCAACACCAAATAAAAAGAAGTGTGCACGTTTCTTTAAAATAATCTGTGCATATCAACCAGCTTTTAGATCATTATATGTTAGTGCTTTGCAGGCTTTTAGTTTTATTTTATTCTTTAAGAAATATATTCTGCTTCAGTACCTTTGTCTTAAAAAATATTTTCCTTATGATAGTACTGTAAAAGGTTCATCATCACTTCCTGTGATATATATAAAAGACCTTTCTTACAAGTAGTTGGGCTGCCACTCTTCTATCAAGAAGATCACAAACGCACAAATTCTACCTATGATAGATTGTATCGCTGATCCACTCTGATCCAGGGGTTGAAATAAAAGACTTGAGTGACTAGGGCAAGTAGCTAGGTTAGCAATAGCACAAATCAAGTTTGTACTCACTTCATCGATATGATGGTGGTATACGTGTACCCTGTTTTCTATGGCCTTGGATCTTCCTCCTCGAGATCTTGAGGCGATTGGCTTATTCTTATATGGAGAATAAGGAATGCCATTGTGTTTGATTGCCTAGGCCAAATGTTGTCGGCCAAACAAGTTAGGAGGATTACATATTCATCTAAAGTCCAAGGTTGGGCACTGAGGATGAATGATTTTTATTATATGGCTATCATTATACAACATGAGTACTCCCTCCATCTCAAATTGTAAGTCATTTGACTTTTGACCCCAAGTTTGACCACTCGTCTTATTCAAAAGGAAAATTATGCAAATATAGTCAAATTTAAGTCATTCTTGAAAAACTTTTATTAATAATACAATCCATGACAAAAGAAATGATATTTTGTACAGTGGTCAAATTTGGTACCAAAAAGTCAAATGTCTTATAATTTGGAATGTTGGAAGTACAAATTAAGGATGCAGGTGGGTACCCAATGGTATTTTTAGGTTATCTAACTAATTACTATCAAATGTCACCCTCGTTCATCAAACACCCCCCCCCCGGCACGCTTGTAGGTCAAGCTACATGAAATGTCATTCTAGTTGATTTGAGCAAGGTTTTTTTTTTTTTTTTTATCAACCTAGGGACCCGAAGTAAGTAGAATTTGCATCTCTAATACAGATGGACCTTGGACAATGTTTTGATTCTCAATATACCTACAAATGTTAGGGTGATTGGCCATAATTGTTCAATTGAAGATCTTGTAACCCATCTTATTTCCTAGTACTAGGGGTAGATCCAAAATGTTGGTAATCATGTCATGTAACAACAACGATTTGAGAAAACTCAATGTAAAGTTACTATGGAAACAAGAGAAAACACATCATTTCTACATGATATGGACATTAGGGTATTCAATTAGGCAAGAGTCATGAAGCATTGGCAATGAATTGGGGGTGGGGGTGTGGGGGGGGCATTTCACCTTTATTGGGTTGTAGTCCTTCTTGGCACTAAAGTGTCATGACAATAAGTGCACTATAAGTGGTCTTAGTTGGCTCTAGGACATACAAAGGCATTTTGGGTGGTGCTTTATCCAAATATCTTGACACTAGGGACCTTCTATCTAGAGTGATTTTCAAGCTAAATTGTCAAGGAATTGGGATGATCAACTGATGGAAATTGTCATCTTCTAGTTAATTCATCACAAAATTAGCTTATTAGGCCTTCTTCTTTGTTGATTTAGTTTCCTTTTCATTTTGGAAGCTAATCTAGAAGACTTGCGCACCTAAAAATGTCAATTATTTTTGTGGTTGGCTATCTACAATAGATGCCAAACAAAGAACCACCTAGTCACATAGAGACGGCTTCCACACCTAGAACATGCCCTTATGTGATCAAGAAGAGGACATCATGCAACACTCAAGAAGGGTTTGAATTCACTATTGTTCTCTTAGATGACTTGGAAGCATTGGAATGATTATGTATTCAATGGATCATCACCTAATGTCCAACATTACTTGTTTCTTATTTGCTAGAGAGTAAGCACATCTTTTGGGTTTCATTGGCCTAGAGACTTTTGCAATTGGATGTTTGATTTCAGAGCTATGTTTTCTTTGGGTCATAATTTTACCTTTTTAAGTGGCGATTATGTTATCTAATATGTTATTGGGTGTATCTGTCTGGGTGGGCATCTTATGTTTACTTATCCTCAAAGCATGCAATAGTATAACTCGTTTCCCACTCTCCTACATACACTTACTTTGCATTGGTTACTGTGGAATTCTTATAAATAGGGAAGGAAGTATTTTCTCCTGCTTCATGCTCCCTCCATCTTAGAATAGAAGGTATGATTTGGCTTGGTGCGGTCTTCAAGAGCACACTTTGATCTGTTATTATTTATCTATAAAAGTGTCATTAGAATGTTTTTCGTTCTAAACATCTAATGTTACCACTTTCATACTAAACACATTTTATATGATTAAGCTAATTGTTGACTCAAAGACAATAATAAAGTTGGAATTTTGATATGTGCATGTGCCTTCGAGACGAAGGGAGTATATAAAGTAATTGTATGCACTCGGCTCCCCTGTAGTACAAATATTGAACCAATAGTTTACATATGGGTACTCTTTAGGATTTTGATGTTCCAAAGAATTATGGATGTAGGACACATTAGCGATATTGGGGCATCCTTAGATTATCCATTTTGAAAATGCATAAACTAACATTCTAGTGTGATTAGGGAAATTAGTTAACGTCTTTACTTGGGATAATGTTTTTTTTTTTACAAAATATACCCTTGGATACTATTTTAAATACTCTAGGTAGATATATATATCAAATGCCATTCACAAATTAAAAGAGGCTCTCTAGTTGGCATATGTTTTAATATAATAACACACACAATATGTCACATATGGGAAACCCGAGGATGCTATATTTTATTTGTGTTCACACTAAACTGACAAAGGGTCAGGCAATGGTTGATGGGTCACTTTATATATAAGCTAAAGGGTTAGTTCCTTGTACAACAATGTGGGAGAATGATGAAGGAATAATTAGGATTTTGCAAATTTAGACGTAGAACCTTTCTTATACGTACAAACAGATACCCTGCTAGCTATACTAGCTAGTTGTTGAAAATCCAAGACATATATGTGCACCATTTTTAGTTGCCAGGAAATTGCTGTTTTTTTTTTGCATGCGGGTGTAAGGATACCAGCAAGAGACTAGCAGTATGGAATTATTCACTTCATTTATAGCTATCTTTATTGGATTAGTCGATATTTTGGTAATTGTCAAATAAATTTCACTTGAGGTAGTATAACATACATATAAATTAACTGTCAGAAGTAACCATGCATTATGTTGAAATAAAGTAGCAGGTAGTAGGATTATATAAGGATGTTAGTCGTACTTGCAGAATTGCACACGAAAACTGTGATTTTAGATATTGTGCGAGGGGTTTATTACTGTTTTGTACACCTAAATAATCTATAAGTAATAAAAAAAAAAAACGTTGTGTGCTTGTGCATTGTCCGTCAAAAATACTGTGATGACATACTGAAATGCATACAGTACATGTTTGCATATATTTGATGGGACGGGAGGCTGGACTTGATCGATCTGGATTAGTTTATTCATTCATCATTATTATATATGTGTAGTACATAGCACTAGCGTACGAGGTGTGGAAAGTGGACAAGATAAGATCCTGACAGTACGTGTGTTTGTATGACGACTTTCCATGAAAGAGACAGGAAGAAGGACAGCACGCAAGTTGATCACATGGCGTGAGCGTGAGCGTGTGGCCTTACCGGTTACCATATGCAGGCAAGAGACGATATAGATTCAAGTTGTTTCTGCTTGCAGATCGAGAAGGAAGGAAGCATATATATGCAGCTAGCTATATATAGCTAGTAGATTACCAGTGCAGGTACTCCCTGAGGTTAGGATCGCTTGGGCTGGGCGCATCAGGATCTACCATAATCTGCAGATGGATCAGATTATGAAGAAGCTGCTGTGAATGGAAGGAAAGAAACAGGACAGTAAAGAGAGATTTCGATGGTGTGAATGAAAGCATCAGCAAGCTAGCAGTGAAAAGAACGTACAAGGGTGTAGAAGGTGCGCATGTCGGGCCCGCCGACCTCGACGCGCGGCTGTTCGGCGACGGCGGAGGGCTTGAGGTCGCAGCCGTTGGAGATGTCGCGCGCGGCGACGGGGTAGGCGACGCGGGCGGCACCCGGCGCACGAAGGGGTCCACCACGTCGCCGATGATGCGCCCCACCACCAGGGGATCCCCACGCTGCATGGCGCTCGATGGATCGCTGGGGATCCCTGCCGCTAGCTCTCGTCGTGCGTCCTCCTCCTCCAGACCGCTAGGCACGTTGCAACACGACCTGCCCAGCTGCAGCTGTGGGGAGGGAACGAAGCTCTCTTGCCGCCCGCTGCTTCTACTTATAGAGAGGGGGGCCGGGGCGGCCGGCCGGAACGCGCGCGGAAGAGGCTCGCTAGAGCTCTCGCAGCTCAGCAAGCTATTTCCTCACGCGACTGATCGCATCAGGCAGAGCTGGCGCGCGGCGTGGCAGATCAGATGGGGGCCCGGCCGGATTGGACAGGGGTGATGGCGTTGTCGTCGACTCGTCGTCCGTCGTCGACGCGCAGGCAGCCGCGCGCGGCGAGTGGAGTGGGGAATCGGCTGTCCGGCCGGCGTCCATCCGGGTGGGGGGCGGGCTCTGGCTCTGCTGGCTGGCTGCGGAGTGGCGAGATGGAAATGGACTCTGTCCGCGCTTGCTGCCTGCTGTTTGCTAGCTCGTCTAGGAAAGCAAGGACAGACAGCCAGGGTATGTAACCCCAGGCAGACATGCACGCGCATCACAGATCCATCCATCAAAGCAGCAAACCCCTCTCTCTCCATGTACGTTAGCTACTGTAGGGATACTGTTCCATTGGGCCAGCCAACTACTACTACTGCAGCTGTTAGTTGGGTGAGGGTAAGAGTGATTTCAATTCATCTCTCCTGCACCACATATACATATTTCTTGACCAGCAGATTTACACCACATGCATGCCTGCAGTAATCTCTACGGGACAGAGGGGTGATGAAGAAAGGACGAAAGGGGAGTGGAGGTGAGCTGAGTTCTGGCTGGCTGGTATTCGCTGCCTAGGCGCCTGACGAGACAGCGGATTGGTCGGCCCTATCCTAGGTCCTACGTTGTCATCATGTCATGTCGCCCGCGCGCTCTGTCGAGTTGCCATTGGCTGCCACCCAGGCTCACGCGCCCCCCGGAAGTCACCCCCCCGCCCGTTTACCCGCACAGTAAACGAAAATTCCCCGCCCTTGACGTGTCGATCTCCTGCGGTGCCTATGTCCTCCCTTGTCTCTTCCCTTTCCTCTGTGCTCTGGAGGCCGGCCAAATCATCAGTATCCATGCACGTTCGCCTAGCTCTTTCGATCTCTACGCCTGCCTGTATACCCGTCGTGATGACCGGCCGGATCCATGCATGTTTGCCTGCCGGTCGTGCGTGACTGGATCGATCGATTTGCGGTACGTTGGGTGATGAATCTTACTATCATGTGTGTGTGGTCTCTTATCCTAGCTAGTTTGATGAGATTAGATTAGACACTTGACCTGTTACAACATTTCTAACAGTACGTATCAAAAAAGAATAACCCAAAAAACCTTTGAAGATTCTTATAGGAGTAGAATGTGAGTGTGTGAACGTGTATATGTATAACAGTATAAGAGGTGCATATATTGTGTGTTTCTGGAAGGCAAAAACATGGGTTTGCAAAATTTTGAATGGGTGCCGTGGTGGTTGATTGACATGAACCATTTAGGCACAGTTATTTTTTGCAGTCTTTTTCGACCGGTAATTGTGAATGTTGTCCAACAGTTTAATTATCTTGCACTTTTTATTTAGAACCAAACAAAAGATGACCGGATCATCGTGGACCAGTGGTCAAGTGGGTAGTTGGAGGCCTTGTAATTACGCCGAGCCATGGATGACTAGTTGACTGGTTCATTCAGAAAAGTTGATCTAATGCGCCAAATATTAGTCATTGTTTAGTTGGTTCTCCAAAACTTTATATACAATCACTTTGGATGTTTGACACATATATGGAGTATTAAATGTAGACTATAAAAATAGCACCGATTGCTTGTATTTGCGAAACACATTTTTTAAGCCTGATTAGAAAGCCTATGATACACAATGCCATGCTACAGTAAACATGTGTTAATCATGGATTTATTAGTCTTAATAAATTCATCTCACAGTCTCACAGATTACAGACGAGTTTTGTAATTAGTTATGTTAGTGTCTAAGTACCCCTAAAAAAATTAGGCCCCTAGAATTAAATAAGGCCTAAACACAAAAAATTTACACAACAATGAGGGTAATAGTGACACATGTTGTCAATGGATTCAATGAATGGAACAACTCACACAAATAATTAATAGAGAGCAGCAACAATAATTAAACATGGACAATATCCACCACCAATAATTCATCCTCCTTCATGCGCTCCTCGGTCCTCCCCAAGAGTTGGTTGTCGTCCTCCCATGGCAGTTGACGCCTACATACTCCATCTCTTTCTTTTTTTCGATGGATTTGCATATTGATCTATCTTGGATGGGGCGCATCGTGCGCAGTGGTGGCCTATAGAGACGGCACGGTGGGCCATGGATGGTCTATTTAGCTTTTGTACGTTAAACCATGACTAATCATGTTTTGGCCTTGTATTTGGCGTCCAGAAACATATGGACAACTTCCAAATGGAAAAAGTATGACACCCCTAACTATAGGAGGTGGACTACATAACTCCTTAACCTATGAAACAATCTACATTACCCGTTAAACTTTTCCAAAACCGATCGAATTACCCTCTAAAACAGTTTTAAAAATCATAGTAAATCATAGAAAAATCATAAAATAAAAAATCTAATTGTGTTGGACTTGGATGAGTAGATCTACACAATGAACATATAATATGGTATATTTTAGTTCATATTTTGTTGTATCTTTAGATCTATACTTTTCTTCATAGCTGTAAAAATATACTAAAACATATCATATTATATGTTTCATTGTGTATATCTACTCATCTAGAGTCTAACATATTTTTTTTTTTCCCATTTTATGATTTTTTTATAATTTACTATGATTTTTAAAACTGCTTTAGGGGCTAATTTGACCGGTTTTGAAAAGTTTAGAGGATGATGTAGATTTTTCATAGGTTAGGGATTATGTACTTCATCTCTCATAGGTGAGGGTGTGATATTTCCACTTCGAAATTAAACACCCCCAGCACGTACGTACCGGGACTACGGGTGAGGATGCATGCATTTTGCAAGTCGTTCGTGTCCATTTCCAGGGTTACCGAGAGATATGGCCGGGATCGTACAGCACGAAAGCACGATATAGATACTCGCCCTGCATTGGTCGCATCAGAATATCTACAGTAAAAACGTGTAGCAGATGTGGTGGCCACGTTGCACGTACTACCACAACCACTCGTGCAGAGGCAATAAAGCGATCGATCGTCGACGCAGCACTGCCCTTTCAGCCTCCCTCCTCTGAATTCACACAGACACGCATCAGGTAGACGTCACGTCCCGTCCGCTGCGCAGGCTGCTGCATTATTGTGTACTGCATGCTCCGCTCCGGCTGCACGCACACCGGGAAATATGTCCGTGCCGTGCCGCAGGTACGAGTCCGGCCGTGACGACGTGTACGAATGGGGGCGTCGACGTGTCGTGAGCAGGCCGGCCGGAGCACATCTTGGGCTCCTAGGAGACAAGAGAGCTTGGCAGGCCAAGGACCAACTAGCCCGCAACTTTGGTGTCATGTCTCATGTCCTCGTGCAGTGCAGTGCTGTGGTAGTGGTACGTACAGTATGTGCGTGCACTCGATCGATCGCCGAGCGAGCCCTCCCTCCTGCCCTGTGGCGGCTAGTGAGGTCGTGGTGATAGCGATGCAGAGACCGGCTACTGTTTTATTCCGTACACCCACTCGCTCCTATACTCACTCCATTAAAAAAAACATACGATTCACACCTTTTACTAGACATAATAATATACTATCATAAGTCATTTTGAATAATCTAGATACATACTTAGCCCTTACAGGTATATATCTAGACATAATATATAGAGTAAAATGCATGGTTGTCAGCATGTCTTGATAACGTCTGCCAACTTTGAATTTGCTTTTTTCCCTCGAATACGTAGAAGATGTACCTATTATTGTATTAAGTAAAAGAGTTTAGACAAATATAAAACATGCTTCTAACGAGCGTTCAAGGAGGTCAACATAACACAGCCGGACCATCCTAGCAAATATCTGTCTAGATCGATACGTATTACATAAAAAAAGAACAATCAATACTAACGCAACGGCGCGCCCAAGGAGGTGGCCTTGCGTCTTCGTGGCCGAACAGCCGGGAAGAGCTCACCTAGCACAACACAACATCATCCGTTGTCAAGTTGCCGCCAAAAAGCTTGTCATACGTCTCCAGCCCCGACGTGGAAGGCACTAATGGACCATTGACGAAGCCCATAGGGAACAAGTAATACCAGTAGGGACATGAACCTTTGGCTCCCGACCGTTACCCCCCGGGCGGCCGGTAGGGCGGCGCCGACGGCCACCCGGCCCCGGCGCCCGCCACCTCCTCCCCACCACATCCCCCTCCCTCTCCACCTCTCCTCCTTCCACTCCCCCGAGGACGGCGCCGTTTCCGCTTCCGGGGCGGGCGGCGGACCTTCCTCTGCGAGCCGCGCCCGACGCGTCGTCGCCGGCGGGTCGGATCTCGCCGCGTCGCGCTGGATCCGCGTCCCGGCCCTCTCCCCGCCTTGCGCCCCCCCGACCGGGGCGCCTCCATGTCGCCGGAGCCGGCCGCGCCGCGCCACCCGCCCGGTGCCGTGACCTTGCTGGGCCGGGCCTCCCGTGGCGTCCACCGCCTCCTCCCCCGACCCTCCACCAGATGTGGCCGTGCCCAACACCGCCCGGGGCCGGCGAGGGGAGAGGCAGAGTGACCGCCTTTGCCGGACGCCCCCTCCGACGATGACGGCTACCTCGGCTGCGTGGGGGACTCCCCTCCCTCCCGACATCACCAGCTCGTCCCGCCCACCTCTCCTCCGTCAGTAGGACCAAAGTGATGTCTTTGGGAGGATGGCGATGTCTCGGTGATTCCTACCTCGACCGCTCCTTCCCCTCGGTCGCCATGGAGGACGCCGCCTTCTCCGATTGGTCCGCGGGGGAGGACGAACACGCCCGAGCCGAGGCTCCCCATCGTCCGCGCGGCACGTCCGCCAGCCGAGGGCGGCCGCGGCCGCGGCTCCACCCGGTGTGGTCGGCGTTGACGCCACCGGGACAGCCGCGCAAGCACCGCGGTGGCCCCCGTCGCCGCAGTGTCACCGCCATCGCGGAGGACGGGTTGCGGGTGACGCCCGATGAGCCTCGGGCCCGGCTGCCACCCACCCGGCCAGACCTGTATTATCGCCCGCGGGCTCTCCGGTCGCGTCCCTCCACCGCACACGGCTCGGAGTGAGGCTCGGGCGTGGTGGATGTCGCACCTTGCCGCACACCTACGAGGAAGGGCGTCGTCACCGGCATAGGCGCAATCGCTGACCGACCCATGGCCCGTCTCGCCCGGCCGGTGCGGGTGCTGCGTAACGCGCCTTAGCCCACACCGGCACCGAGGATCCGCGTGTCTCTACGCTTGGACCCCGCGGACCATGTCCCGGCCGCTCGGCGTCGGCGCCGATGGGTTCCGGGCCGTCGTGCGTCATCGTCATTGGCGCCGCCGATAGATCGCCACCAAGGCGTCGCTGCCCGTCCCATCGGAGACTTGTGGGTCTCTCACGCTTCAAGCGCACGGCGCACAACCACGTCGCCGCGCAATGCCACTCCCCAACGCTACGCCGTTGCGGTGACTCCGGCCATCGGGCGGGAGCATGTGGCGAGGCTCACCCTTTGCGCCGTCCTGTGGGCGGACATAAAAGGAAGCGACGCCCCCACGTGATGCGCCACACACCGCGCTTCAGCCGGACAAATGAAGTCACCGGCTGTCACCCTCGTCGCGGCCGTCGGCCTCGTTGCGTCCCACGAAGGAGGCCTCTACCCGCGACCCTTGGCTGCCGACACCGGCCAGCTTACGCTCGGGCATTGCGGGGGCGCGAGCCTCCGACTTTGGTGACCCGATGCTCGGCGACTCGTGGCATCTAGCGCCACGCTCCGTCCACCTCTTTGAGGCTCCTGGATGCGCCGGCCGAGCACCCCCTCGCCTCCGTTGTTCTTGAGGGGCCGCCGCCCGAGCAGTGCCGATCGACCCCTCCTTGCCGCCTCCTCACGACCACGGCACACCTCCTCCCATGGCCGAGGTGCCGGGGGATGGTGGCATCTCGGAGGCTCTTGCCTCTTCTCGGTCGGCCACCACCGCGGCCAAGGCGCAGAGGGTTCATCGCGCGGATGAAGCTGCGCCGTGCTCGACGGTGGACGCTACTCAGGCAACTACCGCGCTTGTCCTCGTGATCGGGGGCGTAGGGTAGGTGTTGGGAGCGCCGCGCCGAACGCAACGGCGCTACACCGAAAGAATCGAGTGCACACCGCGGCCTCGTGGCAGCTGTCATCGACTCTTCAAGGTCCCTCTGGAGCCACCCTCATCGACTCGCCGCCAAGATCGTCGCGTCGCGCGTGCGCGGCGGTGGAGGACGACGAGTGGGCCCCTAGGCGGAGTGACCGCCTTGCCAGCAAGTCCGCCCTACGGGATCCCAACCGGAGCGGCGGGCTCGCCGCATCATGCTTAATAAGTGGGAGGGCATGCGGGAGGGCCCAACGAGGGGCGTTCGGACACCACGGTCGCGGAGAGGTTCCTTCCGCAGCCACTTCTAGGGCTCCGTTCCGCGGCCAAGCGCGAGGTCTGAATGTGCTGTCCCCCACCCTCGTCTGCGCCCGGAGAAGCCCCCGCGCGCCATGAGCCGCTGATCGCCGCCCGCCCTTTCGTCGCACGCGGTTTCATGCTTAGTACGACACTTTCGAAGCTCCGCCCGTTATAGCCGGCGCCTTTTTGTTAGTGTTCCGCCTTTTTGCTCACCCGAGGCAGCTCGCCCGGGGCGTCTAGGTTGTATTGTAACTTTTGGCCTTCTATCGGCCTTTCTCTTAATGAAATTCGAGGAAGTCCCTGTTCGAAAAAAAAAATGAAGCCCATATGTTCCATGGAAGGTACTAGGGAGGGGTTAAGCCGCCAACCGCCCACGACACCATGACAACACCAGCTTAGTATTTTTAAGATTATGAGCCTGCTTTGGAGGCTCACGAATGAGTGAGAGTCTTCTCTTACACGTCACTTCGTTGATGAACTATCAAGGCGGTGTTTTAGCGGAACCGTCGCTAACCTCACTTTCGGCTAGATGTCCACCGGTGTTGAACTGGGAGGCCAAAGCTGTCTTCAGTGAGTCGCTCTTGAATTTACATTTATATATCTAAAACCTAATAAAGTGGTCCACATATAGACCCGGGTTCGAGCCCTACATCCTCTTAATTTAAAGCGGGGTTGCAGTCTGCTCCTCCTGTCGAGTTTTTTTTAGTGGTCCGCATATAGTCTATAACTAGTTCATTTATGATTGAAATTGAGGTAGACAATACAATGTGGCTGATGAACTGCCTAGTAGGTCTCCAGGTGGTTTTTGCAAACCCACCCCAACTCTCCACTTGCAATATCTGTCCACTTTTTTGAGATTACACACGCACGCAAACCCTACCCCTATAAACGCCTCAAAAAGAACTGGGTTGACAGATCCGAGATTCGAAGTCACCACTAGCGTTTATATATCGTTGATCGGGACATCGTTTACGCATAAAGTATAACGTTGGAAAATCGCGAAAATAAATCCAGCAAAATACGATCACATGCCAAGTCGGGTACTTGAACTCGGTGGGTAGATTCCACCACAAATGACCTAACCAACGCAATATATGTCCACTTGTTATGCTGATTTCGCGGTTGACTTCCAAGGACCCTATGGTTGTGTTCCTTCCATACATTTCAAAAAGATAAAGATCACACAGTACGATAGAATAAATCCGAAATGATCCATGATACCATATCTTTCAGTACATTGTAGACGATAAAGCACCAGAGTTGAGGGACTAGAGCTTCCACACGCTTCAAAATAATAATAAAAAAACAAAAAAAAACAACGCCAAACACGCTAAATATCAAAACGAAGAAGCAGGACGCGGTGCTAATGTGCTAGTGCTGCTCCTGAGACGTGCAGGCCCAGGAGGCCTTCGTCGAGGCCACTCGTGTTCGCGTAGCCACCCCCGCTTGCACCGGACGCGACCTTCATCGGAACAGGTCTGTTCCCATTCTCAAGGCCAGTAGGACTCTGCAGCACGCCGGCGTCCAGTAACCCTGACGACGCAGCTATCAGCCCTGAAAACGACAGGTATTGCAATCCTTATATTCTTGTGAATCAGGCATGAGAGCTACAACTTTTATATATTGATATTGACAAGGGGAGTGCAATGGAAACAACAGCCACGACGACGACTAGGACAGCTCTGTCAGCAACAACAAGAAAGCACACACCAACACAGCACAAGAACACCAGCAACTGCAAAAGCGAAGATTGGTGCATCGTTTACCCGTGAATAGTGGAGAAGGTTTGCCTGGCCTGGATCTGAACTCCGGATGGAACTGGGCGCCCACAAAATACGGGTGCCAAGGCAGCTCCAGGATCTGCAGAAAATTCAGTGGCCAGCATACAGTGAGATCTCCGTGCTAACAGCCAACAATTGTGCGTCGCTGCATGATGCTTCGTTACCTCCATTCTGTCACCGGTTTCATCCGTGCCCACAAACTCGACACCCGCGCTCTCGAGCTCGCCCACCATGTCAGGGTTCACCTAGAAATCGTCAGGTTACAGAATGGGAGTTAGACTGTTAGAGTTGGTTTCTTGCCATGGCATGGATCATATCATAAGTGGGCCATGTTATCTCACCTCATACCGACGCCGCTGGCGTTCATCCGTGTAATTTACATTACCATAGCTGTTGAGAGAAAAAAACACACACTCAAAGTAAAATCCTACTTGCAGTGTAGACTGTAGAGACTAGATAGGGATGGCCTGATCTGAATTCTGAAGAAAGAGTGCATGTTCCTTGGTACTTACAGTTTAGCAGATTTACAGTCCATCGTCCTAAAGAAAGTCCTCCTTGATCCTACGCACATCTGCATCTTCCAGTCAGTATACATTCAGAGCATGCAAAAAGTCCACAGAAACACTGCCGCTACTGTTACCTCAGGCATTTGGATCAGACAAGGATATCTCGTGCCAGCGTCAAACTCTGTGCTGTTGGCGTCCTTCAGGCCAAGAACAGATCGTGCAATCTCTATGATGGCAACCTGCATCCCCAGGCATATGCCTAGGTATGGAACATTATTTTCTCTAGCATACTTAGCAGCGAGAATTTTGCCTCCAACTCCTCCGTGATCGAAGCCTCCTGGAACTAGGACTCCATCTGCACCCTGAGAAAATTGGTGTGCCTTACACATCGTTACTCTGAAATCTGAACGTCCAGTGCTCTGTGACTGTGATATTTAGTTTGCAGTTTCATGAGTGTCACCTTCAGTAGGTCCCATGCCTTCTCATGGAGGTCAGGTGACTGCGACAGCACATTCAGAGAGGCATAAGGATTAGATCATGATAGCACCCTCTAGTGACAGTGAAAGCTAGAATAGAACAGAACTTGTGAAACCTCATTTTGCAGTCTCTTTGTCGAGGTCTGAAGCAAAGACCCAATTGACAACAAGCCTTCTCTGGCACACAACCGATGCATGAAGCATAGCCTGAAAGAAAAATATTTATACCCTGGATTGATGTATACTGACATATTTTTACCTGCCAAAAGATGATACAATAACTTTTGTGGAGAGATGAGACTTAGAACTACTGAACCATTACTAGAACAGTCATTATCATATCAATGGTCCTAACAAGTATCAGAAAAGACCAGATGACTCTAAGCATGTTCTAAGATAAGGTGAAAGAGACAATGCTGCAGACTAGTCACCCAAATTCGTCATTCACCTCGAGGATCGATTGGTACACGTTGGAAACATTGGTGTATTTTCCAACTACTACTGCTATTCTGACCTGCATAAATTTGACCTCCACTCAAATAGGAAATAGAGAGAAGCATGATATATATTGGCATGATAAGCTGAAGACTGACGGAAATACTACAAATATAAGAGGATATAGCATACAGGAGCATGCAGTTGGTCGCACGTTCTAGCTATGTTAATCCATGCATCCAACTTAGGTTCCTCTGTTAAACTGCGTAATATAAACAGAAATGAAAACAGAAAGGAAACAAAGCAGGTGGTGGAATTAGGTTCTGTTCTGAGAATTTGAACAACTGACCGTGCTAGTCCTAGAATTCCCAAAATAGCTTCATGACACTTTTGATCCTATCAACAAACATAGGATTATTTTATTTGCAATGGATGTCCGAAAGTTAGTATTTCATCAGATTTTTGTACAAGGCATATGGAACTTAGAACTTACTATTAGAAGCGAGGGGACGTGCCAAATATTTGGAACATTGTTGAGACTAATAATGCAATCATCCTGAATAAATATTTTGACGATTCAATACAAAACACAGATAAAAATATGACTTTTTTTTAAACATAAGATAAAAATATGAATTGTGATGCTTCAAGTTCTTCTCATACCGGAACATGGCAAGACTGAGAAAGTTTCTCTTTGACATTTTTATTCAGAGGCTGCATATCACAGCTGATAAATTAGATGCTCCAATGTACATCAAAGGTTTAATTGAAACATGTGAACAAAATCGAAAACAGTATTACTGTTCTGCTACGACAAGCCAGAAGGTTTGGCTTCAATCCAAAGCTCGCAGGCTCTGAACGCTGCACTGGGTCGGCTTTGTTTTCTGCATTTTTCAGATAGAGTAACTCAGTATCATTGATCTTCAGAAAAGAACAAGTCATATATTGAAAACTGGCAAAATTTAACATTAAATCGTTTTCTACCTGTTCACCAACTATATCTATAACAGGGACAAGGCTGACATGAACCAAACAAAAATTATTATCCTCTGAAAACAAGAGGTAGCCAATTAGCCTGATCAAACTATGAGCAGATCACCAAGCCACCAAATATTCAGAGAATGTTACCAGCTCGGTATGAAAACTGGCTCAAAGCTTCCATAAATGGCCTTGACTCGATATCTCCTGCACAATTAGGGATAAATCTTCGTTTTCTCAAGTGAACAAACACATGAGGATCATCTAAAAACTGTGTCTGAGTCCCCAAACCTATAGTCCCTCCCAACTCCACTATACAAACTTCAGGCCGCCCTTCTCTCCCATCAACAGGGATCAAGGCGACACGCTCAATCCATTCTTGAATCGCATCCGTAATGTGGGGTATAACCTTAGGAAGTTTTCAAAATACATGAGGGTATAACCTTAGCCAATTAACCTTAGGAAGTTTCCAAAATACTTCCTTCAGCAATTTTATATATGAGGGTCCAGCAATTTAAATTTTTTTAATAGGTACCGCAGTACTGTAATGACAAACCTGTACTGTTTTTCCTAGATAATCACCTCTTCTCTCCTTGTCCAGCACATGCTACAAGAAAACGGATAAGAGCTTGGCCACGTTGGAGGTTGTAGAGAAAATGATATGTTCAGTACCTGATAGATCTTGCCGGCTGTTATGTTGTTGTCTCCGGTTAATTCAACATCTAGGAATCTCTCGTAGTTTCCAAGATCTATGCCGACCTAAAATAACGTGATTTATTAGCCTGGAAGACAGGAAATCTCGTTGTTATCTATGTTAATTATGTGGATCAGCATCACTCACAAAACCATTCATCCAAAAATTTATATTTCCACCACAACACCTTGTCCAACTGGTGCAATGACAAAACTACTGAAGTAGTGCAGTGCACAGGCACAGATTTGCATTGTTCATACCTCGCTGCCGTCGTCCAAAACAAATACCTCTCCGTTTTCAGAAGGAGACATCATTCTAGAATCAGTATTTAAATATGGATCTGCAACATGAATTGAAAACGTCATATAATCAACATATACAGCGAGAAGCATGTGAAATAAAAGCACATCCAACCAAGGATAGAAACAGATTTTTTTTTTTTGAGATTAGAATAAAAACAAAAGCTGAAACTGTGAAATGAAGATACCTACGGTGCAACCAAATGTCCATGGTATAAACCTAAGAGAAAAGGAACTGACCATGTCTGTCTGTTTGTAAAACTCTCTTCTATCTTAATACTATGATATGCAACACTCCCGTATTCGAGAAAAAAAAACAAGGAAAAAGGAAGCGGAGAAAAGTGTTCTAATTCCTTGGAGAACACAGTTCAGAACCAAGAAAATTTAGTTTCCTTCAGAGGTAGACATATATAGTGGAGTAGAAAAAGAGAAAGCAGAACACACTGCATTGTGAACTGAAAATTTTGTGTTCAGGATTCAGGAAGACATGGAGCTGTGTCAATGATGGAAGAAGTTACCTATCTTGATGAAGGTGACTCGCAAACCGCAGGCCTTGAGGACGGCGCCGATGCTGCTGGCGGCGACACCATTCCCTAGCCCGCTCACCACGCCGCTTGTCACCACCACGTACTTCATCTTCTCCACACGACCCCTGGCAAGACCAGTTAATGTGTATATGTTGTACGGAGGAGCTGAATGGTTAGGACAAACCTCTTGTTAATATAAGAAGTGCAGTGACAGTGGTACCTCTTTTTCTACTTAAACCCTCTTCTTCATCGCAAATTCAGAATCCGATAACAGCTGGCTAGCATATTCCTCTCTTTGTCAGAACATCTTCTTCATTCATGCATGCGAACAATGAAATGAGCAAGTAGCCGGAGGGATGAACACTTCCAGCTCCATTGTAATGCGATCCGAGATGGTTGAACTGAACTGAATCTGTGCCCGCGCCTAATCTGATTCTATAGGACCTGGTCTTTTGCTTATCTGGAAGGACCTCATCCTTCACCTTACATGTGGTCTTGCATCAATCCTAAAGCCACCTTTATCATACAGGCCGGGCATTGCATCGAATAGTTGGCGTGCGCAGCGCACCACGACCTTGCCCATTAGGCATTGCAGGGCAGCGGAAGCGGCACATAGTTTGTGAGGTTGCGGTAGGCAGTCGGCGACGAATGTATGGCAGCCCGCAGCCGACGCCGTGGCCGGCATCTTTGGAGCAGTGGGTGGCGGGGAGCTCGAGCAGCGATCGTCGCCACAAGGCCGCGTCCACCAACGCAACACGGACGCCGGCCGGCGTTGTCGATCACCTGCTTGTTGGCCCCGGTGCCACCATCTCCACAGCAGAAGCAGCACGAGAGCATTGGCGAAACACTTGCAGCCGGGGAGTGAGCACACGGTGGGGCGTGGCCGTGCTCCTTGGCGTCCAGGCCTCTGTCCGTGGTGGCTTCCGTTCCGACTCGGTTGGCAAACACGCTCCTTCCTTCAGGACCCAGGGAAGACCGGGTCCTTCACAGTTCACGCCGCCCAGAACTCCCTAAACTACTACTGGATGTTCTGATTTTGCAGCCAACACCCACGGCTGGGCTGGTTCGGCCTCCCTAATTGCCTTGCCGCTGCCTGGATGGAAATCGGCCCTCCCTCAACACCCGCGAGTGAGTTCCTCTGCAGACTTGGCTTCCACAGGAAAAGGGTCCACGCAACGAGTCAAACACTCTGCGCGCATCAGAGTCCATGCTTTGCCCAGGCCCCAAGCTGATCCGAATCGCCTCAGTCAGATCCGATCACCATGGCGGCCAACCAGGAGGAGCAGGAGCAGGAGCAGCGCCGCCGCCTCCTCGCCGTCGCGACCCGCTTCCCTCTCCCAAGCGGTACGTACGTGCTGCTTCCCCCCACTCTGCCGCGTCACCAACGAACGAGACCGGGGATTGATTGAGATGGGGTTGGGGGCGCTCCGCAGGCTGCAGGTTCTCCTATGGCACGGCGGGCTTCCGCGCCGACAGGGCCACCATGGCGCCTGCTGTCTGCCGCGCCGGCATCCTCGCGGCGCTCCGCTCCGTCAAGCTCGCGGGCGCCGCCGTCGGGGTCGTCATCACCGCCTCCCACAACCCCGTCGGCGACAACGGCGTCAAGATCGCCGACCCCGACGGCGGCATGATGGACCAGCACTGGGAGCCCTTCGCCGACGCGCTCGCCAACGCCCCCGACCCCGACGCCCTCCTCAGCTGGTGCTTCAGTTTGCCAAGGACGAGGGCATTCCATTGGGGGCCAAGACACGGCGCAAGTGCTGCTGGGTAGAGATACCAGACCTACAGGAGGTTACCTCCTCGATGCTGCACTGCAGGTATGCCATGTCGAACCGTTGCTTACAAATTCTTTCTAATTGGATTGCTCTTCAAAGTTGCTCTTCAAACTCTAGGGGATAAATGCTATAGTTGGCGCACGCGGGATTGATATGGGAATTTTGACCACCCCTCAACTGCATTGGATGGTCCGGAGCAAAAACAAAGGTGTCAAGGCTTCCGAGTCTGATTATTTTACGCAACTTATCGGATCGTTCAGGTTATTTTCTAGTCACTGTCCTGCTGCTTTTTAGCCTCGCACCAACTACTGGTTTCTTTAATGATGAGTTTCTAGCTTCAAATTTCACCAGGCGTATGTTGGAATTAGTGCCAAAAGATAAAAGCGTTGCCAAGAAACTAATTGTGGATGGAGCAAATGGCATTGGTGGGGTGAAGCTTGAACAAATAAAGGCAGAGCTTTCAGGCCTAGATATTAGTGTGAGGAATTCGGGCAAGGAAGGAGAAGGGATACTAAATCACATGTGTGGCGCAGACTTTGTTCAAAAGGGAGCGAGTTACCCCAAGATGGGTTTAGCCCTGACGATGTTGGTGTCAGGTGAGATGATCGGTTGTTGCTCATTTTTACGCTTTCCTATCATTATCTGTTTAGTCAACTTACTACTTTTTCTTCTAGCATTTTAGGTGTGCAAGTTTGGATGGTGATGCTGATCGACTCGTCTACTTCCGTTTGTCATCAGCTAGTGACAATAGGGTTGATCTTGTTGATGGAGATAAGATATTATCTCTGTTTGCCTTATTTATCAGAGAGCAGCTAGATATCATTAATAACAGTGGTTGTCAAGCAAACAAATCATTGTCTGCAAGGCTTGGGGTAGTTCAAACAGCTTATGCAAATGGGGCATCGACGCAATTTCTAAAGAGCCTTGGCCTAGAAGTGGTTTTCACTCCCACAGGAGTGAAATATCTGCACAAAAAGGGCATTGGAGTATGACATTGGTATATATTTTGAGGCCAATGGACATGGGACTGTAGTCTTCTCAGAGGACTTAATCTCTCAACTAGAGTCATTAAGCATTGAGCTCTCCTCTGAAGCTGCCACTGGTAAGCTCTTACCATTGGTTCTATTCTCCTTATTCTTCCTGTTAACATTCTGTTTGATGTGGTTGATCTAATTCCCTCTCTAGGTTCAGTACAGTATCATGCTGTAATGAGATTGTTGGCAGCAAGTCAGCTGATCAATCAGGCAGTAGGTGATGCTCTGAGCGGTTTTGCTTTTAGTAGAGGCTATTTTACTGTATAAGGGATGGTCATTTCAGGATTGGTGTGAACTATATAGTGATTTGCCCAGTAGACAGCTGAAAGTAAGTTCTTGACTGAACTTCGTCTTTTTTTTTTTTTCTTTTGAAGCCACCTTATGCTCACTAAATATGATGGAAACATAAATATTTTAGTTCATTTTTTTTTTTTTTTTAACTACTCATAACCAAGTGTATATATAATTTTGTTTTCTCTTTTTCAGGTGAAAGTTAAAGATCGAAGTGTAATTGTTACAACAGATGCAGAGACAAAAAGTTAGTCAGCCTTCTAGTTTGCAAGAATTGATAGATAAGGAGACTGGTAAGCGCCAGCTTAATTATACCATGCAGTGTGTAACAGTTCTGCATCGCACTCTTTGAAGTCTGATTTACTTGGTGTTGGTGTGATTGATATTCAAATTTTGATGTCACTGCAGCCAACTACACCCACGGGCGATGCTTTGTGCGTCCATCTGGTACAGAAGATGTGGTACGGGTGTATGCAGAGGCATCGACACAGGTGGAAGCTGACAGTCTCGCAAAATCTGTGGCACACCATGTGGAACGCATTCTTGGATAGTTAGATAACCCTTTTGCAGTATCGTTTTGCGATCTTGGCTGAACTACATTTTCTAGAATCATGCCTTGTGCATCTTGATTTGTAACCTTTTTTTGTTTACATCCTCGGAGTCAAAACTTATAAATTTTGTGGTCGACATGCACTGAACAGAAATCAATCAGTTCTTGTATCTTAACATGATATAAGAGTTTTTTACTGTAAAATCATTCCATTGCAGTACTCATTCTTCCTGATTTGGTTGCACTCATTGATGGAGTCTGTGCACTCATTGATTTGGCTAAGGGGCAATGTGCATCTAGCCATTGCATGAGATCATACTGCACAGCACAGTTCCTTATTAGTTGCCAAAAAGTTCCCCACATCCCATATTTGTCATCCATTTGGTCAATAAGACAACATCTTGGATCTGGACTGGGCCCACCTAATCATAGACGAAAGCATGAAGTAAAAAATAATAGTAAATTAGGGACTCCCAAGATTGTTAATGGAAGTATATACTAGTAGTAATTAGCAACAATTGTAGTCTTTTCACCAATACCACTGTCAAAATAAAGGCTAGCGTGGCATCCATTTTTTTTTCCTGATTCTTTCTGTTATATTGCTGTACATCAGTACATGCAAGTTGATGCATCATAGAACAGCTAAAGAAGTGCGGCCTGTTCCTGGATCTACAAGAAAGGACTGCATGTGGGCATGGAGATGTGATGGGACAGAAATGCATAGTATGACCACCTGTCCATTGAGGAAATGCCAAAGCAACCAGTCTCAACACGGCCTTGTCTCGACGTTGACATGTCGGCCTCATGGACGCCGGGCCCACGTGTCGGTGCCAAAAAGTACAGCGAACAACGAACTAACCGGTCAACAGTCCTCAGGTAAAGGAGGATTAGATATCCCAGAACCTAAATATCCTTCTAACAGTAACGGGAATGCATTTGCAGAAACTGAATTTATACAAAAAAAAAAATGCGAAAACGTCAATTCAAATTTCACCATCTTGGGAAATTCGTAATTTCGTTTGGAGGAGAGCCCATGAAATCTGAAGGCTCGTACTTTTTAGCTTTCCGTATAATTGAAGCTCGTTCTAGATTTCATCTGTAATTTCTGCAAGTTCAAAGCATTTCATAGGAGTTACTACTACATGGGCATTTTACAGGCGGGTTGAGTGAATCCTCTGTTCCAGATGACCATAAAGAAAAAGATCACATATAATTCAACGTAGTTATGCAGTGTAGGTTTGGTATGGAACTGCGTTGAGAGCATGTACAAGTTTTTTTTTTTTTTTTTTTTTGAATCCCGGTGAGAGCTGCCGACTATATTAAAAAGAAGAAGAACCCGACCCGGCATAACAACAGAGGCTACAACAACACAACTGAAAACAAATAAAACCTAAGAAAAACAACAGCAGCAAAGAACAAAACTCAACTACTCAACTATACTCAAAGGCCGGTTGGATTGGGGCATCAACCCGCCAAACACACTACACACGGCACGACGAAAAAGAGGAACGGCACAAACCGCGCGTTCCACCCATCATCCGCACTCTTGCAAGCATCGAAAAACCTCCGAAATGATCCAGTCATACTGATACGGGAACAAAGAGGTGGACACCACCACACCGATAAGGCCACCGCCCGTGCAGGACCCTTCGCCGCAGTTGTTGCCGCACCAAATCAAGTCACCCGACGGAATGAAAACACCTAATCCGGCAAACCAAACGCGCTACGGCTCGCCTCATCCGCCGTTGGACACACTCACGTGTGCGGGGACACCACCACCACACGGCTCCACGCCCGCACTCGCTTGAATCGCCGTCAAAGTAGCGAGATGAGATGCCCCACCCCAAGGTCGTACCAAATCGCCAAACCACCACCTTGGCTCGAAAGCATCCCCATTGCTTCCCCAAGCACGAAGTCACCACCATCAAGCCAATAGACCAAGGATGTCGCCCGCGGCCGTCTTCCGACGTTGTACCACACCGGGAGGGTCCAGCCATGCCGAACCGCCCCCGCCCGGGTCCGCCGAGCCAAGTCATCATCCCGCTGTCGCGTTTAACATGGCGCGCCTCCGACGCGTTGACCCACACCGACCGGTGATTGCCTTGCAACACCGTACGCCATGGTTCACTGCGAAGCTGAACAACAACCAAGCGGCGACCCTTGGCCACCACCGAGGGGCGGATGCCATGCCGAGAGGTAGACACCCCTTTCGCATGCCGCATGCATAACGTAATTGTCACGCCCGTCGAACAGCCATAGATAGGTCGGCCACGACACGATCGAAGGGGCCTCTAGAGACGACGCCTCCACGGAGGTCACGGCGCCCGAATGGCGCCGCCGCCGCCGTCCAAGAGTTGGACAGGTTTTCACCTGTAGGCCACGCCGCGGCCGGGGTTCCGGCTCCAAAATGGCGCCCTCGGCGAGGGAGAGCGACGCCCAAGGCGACGCCGCCATTCCACTGCAATGAATCCGGCAGGGCTTCGCCCGAGCGACGAAACCCCACACCGCACGCGTTCGACATGGCATGCGCAGGCACCACTATCACGGTCGTCCCCGCCACGAACGCCACCGCCGTGTTTCCACACATCACGCAGCCGAGTTCGCGAACTCCTCGACGCCGTCCTCTCGCCCACCACCGGTGTACGACGCCGTTACTGCGATCCCACTATCGCGACTCCATCCGCCCGGCGAGATCGGCGCCGCTCGCAGCAGCGGCCTGGGCCCAGAGGGGGACGGCATAGAAGGACCGCCACCCCGACGCTTAGAAGACCCCAGCCATCGCGTCATATCGCGGCGCCCGTCATGCGCGCCGCCATGGGAACCTCCACCGCCGGCGCCGCCGCCGCTTGCTGCACCCCGCGCCTCCACCACCTCCTACGCCCGCGCCCGGCGCGGCCCGGCGCCACAGAACCGCCCGGCCGAAAGATGCCCCCGGCGCGCCATCCGCCCGCCGAGGCCGCCGCCAGCTGCCGCTGCACCCGGCGCCTCCACCACCTCTCGTCGTAGATCCGGCCCGGGGCGCCGGATCCGGGTCTTGGGGGCTCCGGATTCCGCCGGCGGGCCGCCGCCGTCGCCATGGCCGCCGGGCCCCGTCGGGGCTCCTCCGCCCCGGGAGCTTGCAATCGATGACCGGTGGATCCTCGCCGCCGCCTTCCCGGGACCGCGGCTTCCCGCCGAGTCCCTCCGGCGGCGGAGAGGGAAGGGAGGGAGGAGGGGCGCGAGGTGGGGGCGGCGCGCCGTCGCCGCCCGTGTCGCCCGAGGGGGACGACGCGGGGCCGATTATTTGGGCTATCAAAAACTAGACCAACCTAATTTGATGGTTAGAGCATGTACAAGTAGAAATACGCAATTCAGGACTGACATTATTAGTGTATTAGTAACAGCGATTGAACTTTCGTATACAAGTTCTATACTAGTATGTGAATGTACAGGCCAAGGTTGGTAACATACTAACGTAACCCAGTAGTAATAGCGAATGAAATTGTATACAACTCCATTCTACTCCCATATGTATAATACGCAAAAAAGTTTATCTAAATAAATATATTCAAAAATACTAATGTTTAATAAATACTGTTAGATTTATCATGGACTAAAATTTTATAATAAATATATCTACAGATACAAATGTTGATACTATTTTACAGCCCTAATCAAATTTATGATAATCCAAACCTAGAATCAAATTCTTTTTTTGTCTCTTCTTTTTGGAGGTAATACTAGAATTTGGGCCATTGCAAGGTTGGTGCTTCCACGAACCCGAGCGTGAAACAAATGAAGCATATGCTCTCCGTATACATGAATGAATTTAGAGATTACAAAATGCAATCTATACCTTTCTTTCCTTAGCTGTCTGGTAAACATGGAAGTAAAAAATTTACAGTCATTCTTCACATGAATCAGGAGATGTTTTTTGTTCTAAAGAATTTTTCAACAATGATGTACGGACGAAACAGATTAAAAAGAATAAATTGGGTAGGTAATCAACAAATCGAGAATGGGGTGGAAATGTCGGCTGTGGGGTGGAAAATGTCGGGGAAGAGTTGCTCTTCGCTTTTCAGTTTTCATGCTTGCCCTCAACAAGATGAACTTGACTGATTCTGCTCCGGCTAAGCCTGTCCTTGCTCCAGAAGCTGGAGGCGGAAGGAAACATCAAATCATTGGCTTCATGGTCTAAATCCCATAATGCCTCACTGAATATTCCAGCAGCTGTTGGCTGGGGCAGATCATCTCTTTGACTCTCATACCATTTTTTTGTAAATTTTGAATGTTGGAAGTGTCCTCACATTTTCAGCGTGCAACAGCAGGGCTCTCGTTCACATCGACCTGAAGTGAAGACAAAATGGCATGTTAATGTAGGACAAATAAGGGATGGTAAGGTGGATGACCATGTAACGGTGTTAGTTACCTTGAGGAAATTAACAGATGGGTATCTGGTACACAGTGTGTTCACAAATGGGGAAATCTTACAACACTGCTGATTTGAAGGCGTCATGAAATGGATGACTGAAACACCTGTTTCATAGAGACAAAAGATGCAACCAATCAAATAAAGAAAAAAGCTAAGGACTACTATTACAGCAAGAGCACGAGACTGACAGAGGAAAATGAGCATATAGTAAAAGACAAAACAGTAACCAAATTATGTACTTCCAACAAGCATTAGTACAATGATAGGAAAACAAAAGCCATGCGAAGATTGCTTGCACGCCAGAAAACAGTAACAAGTACTGCTAGAAAACAGTAACAAGTACTGCCAACCGGTGGTACAACCTCATGCCTAACCGAAAAAGTCAAGATTGTCGTACTATTTTTCTGTTCAATTATTACTCATCTGCAAGTCAACATCAGGAGACGCATGTGCAAGGAACAAGCACCAGAGCAAACAGAACATTTGGAAATTCATGTTAACTGAAATAGTTAAATGGGACTGCCTATTCTTGAATAATGACGATATAGTTATGTTATCTGCGTCAACGAATTCTTAGAGAGAGAAAAAAAGGGACAAAATAGAGGAGGGTGGTTTTGTGGTCAGACATGGTTTTGTGGTCAGACATGGTTATGTTATCTGTGTCCAGGATTCAAGGTAAACAGAGGATCAATTAGAGAGGGTGCTTGTGTGGTCCAGTTGCACTAGCTATCATGAATCCATGCCTAGCTAAAGGACCTTCGTCTTTTGCATCTGCCAGAGATTAGCCGAAACTCACGGGCTTAGGGATCAGCTCAGTTAGATTCTGGTAATGTTTAGCCACGTGACCTGTTCAGAAGTTGAGCACCAAATGCAAGGGTAAGCTCTCTTTCAAGTGTGCTCTCTATATGGAAGGTTTTTACTTTTTACTGGTAGTACTTGATAAGTTGGTATTCTTCTTGGCTATCAGAACTAAAGGAATGGGTACATATTTTAGGAAAACGTATCTATGCACGTAATGAAACATGATCTTTCAAGAGCTACTAAATGGCAATATAAGATTTCTAAGCAGCTTGCTTGCAGTATGAACAAAAAAAAAGGAGTCTTGAATCAAGGTTATAAAATAATGAATATGGCTGGTTATAAGACTAACCTGGCAAAGATGTAGCCATCTGGAATTGTTCCATTCCTATAATCGCTTCAACCTCTCCTCCAAACTTCATATTGGATACCTCCTCACCACGAGATGACTTGAGAGCAACTTGGGCATGGAAATAGGCCTCAGCAACCTCCGTGTCGCCCGGAAGTTCTTTTCTGAGAATCTCATAATCCTTCACGGATTCTGCCCATCGCTCCATCTAATGACCACCAAAACAGCAATAAATGAAGTTGCATTTGAGTTTCCAAAACTCTAAATCAGAAAAAAGAAACAAAAAAGAAAGGGTAGGAGAACAAAATATGGTACCTTGCCATAGGATGCTGCTCTCCTGAGCAAAGCCTTGGTATAATTGGGATGAATCTTGAGAGCTTCATTACAGTCTTCAATCGACTTCTCCCACTGCTCAAGCTTGAACCTACAAGCTGCCCTATTACAGTACAGGACTTTATTCACAGGGTGTTGTTTGAGCCCTTCACCATAAGCAAGACAAGCTTCTGAAAATTTTCCAGAATTGAAGAGCTCGTTCCCCTAGAGATCGTGCTCTGGCCACAGATTTCACTTTGTTATGCATGGTTACCACTTCACTGTTCCCTTGATCTATTATTCTAGCCTTATCTATGGAAGAGACCGCATGGTCAAACCTGCAAAATGTTCACAACTGTCAGTTCATATGATATCAAGCTACAGCAGGTAAGGTAAGCTACAAGGCTACAAGAACCTGATAAGTCAAAATACTTTTGAGTTAAGGCTGTTGAGCTTCTCTGTTCACCCTCAGAGCAAAGCTCAGAGGAACTAAAGTGTCATTTGACTACAGTATGCTACAGCAGGAAAAAATTGTATTAAAAAAGAAGAGTTCCATAAACATGATATAACTTGGTAGTGCACCCTTTTTCCCTTCATTCAGGTGGGGAGAAAAGGAGCATACTGGCCAGTAAACTTATTTGTATATATGTAGCAGGATTGCAGGAAATACAGAAAGTTGCTGAATTACCTTCCTAATGCCATGTCAACTTGGGCATGTACATAAAACAGGTAGGCATTGGCAAGAAACCCACAAAATTTGGTGTCTGAGGAGCATGAAGACATATAATCCAATTTAGAGGCACTAGAGATTGCAATATCAGCCTCATCAAGTAAATTGAGACGGAGAAGGGCTTCTGCTCTAGCAGCCAAGAGCTGAAAGTGTAAATTAGGTAATAAGCGCATGCCATAGAACTAAGAGTGAGGTAGCCGATATCGAAAGTTAGGTTAAGGGCAGAATCTAACCAGGCAGAGGAGTCAGCTCCAGCCGCAATAGCAGCATCACTTTCCCTTAGCACACTCTTCCAGTCCCCAGCCTTCCCGCGATCCAGATATCTCCCCAAGTGCTTCTCCACTGTTTGCAATTTGTGCAACTCTAGGAGGTCAGGCTGTGGGGATGCAAGTGACAGGTGCTTCAGAGCATCCTCAATGTGTCCTAGCCTGCAGTTCAATAAGGGTGTAAGATAAAATTAACTGGTACACGTGAATAAAACAGCAATCATTTAGTCCATTATATTAGTCCAACTCATGAAACCAACACAACAGATAAACGATAATGCACAAAAAGAATCAATAGCAAACACTACAAAGAAGAGGAACAGTGATCGCCTATAAGTTTACTATTTGTGGTTTTATACCAAACAAGCAATTACTAGTTGTCTGGAAAGAAGAAAAGCAACTAATCCTGAAGTATGAAGAAAATAGAGACTGGAGAGTGACACACAAACACAAGGGAATGGAGACTGGAAAGTGACACACAAGCAGGTAGTGTTGGAAAGTCATATGAACTGGGTTCCACATGGATGCCTAGCAGTACTCTAAAAGTATGGTTCGACTAACAAAACATTGAGCCTATTGTGGAAAAAGTCCTCAGTCCATGAGCAACCAACATACCCATGACCGTTTTCGTAAGCTCTGCTAAAAATAGCAAAGTTTAGATTCCAAGTCGAGACACATTACGGTGGAAAATCACTATAGTATTTTGTTTAGCTGCGGATGAGATGAGCGGAGCAAAGCAAGCCCAAAATTGTGTAGTTGCCTCAGATCCAAGAAGCAATCTGTGTGCCGACGGCCAGCCCAAGGCCCAAGCAATCCATTCACCTTATATGCAGGGGAGGCGAGGCGGTGGTGCGCGCGGCCGTAGGACGGATCAATCCGAGCGCCTCCTCGCACTCCTGACAGCCTCACCGAGGCGGCGAAGGCCAATGAGAGCAAAGCGGCGCGGTTGCCCCGGCACGCGGCATTGTCGGGGCAGAGGGCGAGGGCGCGGTCGTAGAGCCTGAGAGCCTCCTCGAAGCACCCCTTCCTATACAAGTCATTCCCAGCCCTCTTGACCTCCCTCAGGGTCAGCAGCCGACATGGCGCGCCTGAGTACCGCGTCGTCGTCGGTGGCGGCGCCGCCGGCGCCGACGCGGGAGCGGACGATGCCCCGTGACCGTAGTTAACGGTCCCGAGCCGAGCACGTCATGGCGGGACGCGCGAGGCGGTGGTGGGGGCGGCGGGGTGGCGGCGGCGACGGAGTTGCAGGAGGAATTAGGGACGAGCGGCTTGGCGAGGCGACCGGAGGGGCAGATGTTTCCGCGGGGAGCGCGTTGGTGAGCGGCGAGGTGGCGGAGCTGGAGCACGCGCTAGCTCCGGATGTGAAGATGAGCGGGCCAGAGCCGGTGCGTCCGGTGGCCCGACGCGTGGACCCGCGAGGCGGCGTCGGAGGGGAGCGGGATCTCGCCCGAGTGGCTCCGGCGCGAGGCGAGGCCGGAGGCGGGGCGGCGGCTCGGGAGACGGAGCCGGAGGAGCCTGAGGAGGAGCTCGGGGTCGGGTGGTGGTGGTGGTGGAGGCCGTGCTTGAGGGGAGGGGGGAGACCGGCGAGAGCTTCCCGGTGGGAGCGTCCGGCTTGTCGGTGGAGGAGAGGAGCACCGCGGCGGCGAAGGCGTCCGAAAGGGGGTGTCCGGCATTGGTGCCGGTGGGCGGTGGACATTCCGCGTGGACCGGCGGCGGGCGGGCGCTGGATCTCGCTCGCTCGCTCGCTGCGCGGGGCGGCGGGTGCTGGGTGAGTGGGCGGGCGGGACGGGAGGGCTAGTGCGGCATGGGAGCGAGGTGTGGTCAGAGGTGGGGATGCCTGACGGACCGGATGGGGATCTCGTGAAGGGAGGGAGGGGAAGGGGCGAAGGAGGAAGCAAGGAATGATGAAGGAAGGCTAGCGAGGAGGCGAGGGAAGGAGGGAGGTGAGGTGGTCAGGCAGGCGACCCGCGGCGCCCGAGCCCGAGCGGGGGTAGATTTGCCGAGAGTGTGAGGCCGACGGCGGCGGCGGCAGTAATAAGCCGCTCTGCCAGTAAACACACACACACAGGACGCGGCCGCAGACCCGCGGTTGATTGGGGGATTTCCCTTTGTTTCCCCGAAACCAAGGCCCGCTTCCCTCGGCTGACGCATGCCGACGCCGCGTCCGCGTGGCCCAGCCACAGCCAGCGTGCCTGCCTCGTTGGGTCTTTCCTTTCCCCTACGTGCGCCAGTGAGTGGGTCGCGTTCCGGCAGTCTCGGCCGCAGTCGGCATTTGATCGGCAGCCGGCGCCGGCGTGCTCTGCAGTCGTCCAATGTTTTTGGATAAGCGAAACGAAACGAGAACGGCTCGGGCGTTGTTGGTCTTTCGTGGAAACGACACGTTTAGCGGCGGTAGATTTTGCAGAACAAAACACCACCACCCATGCGTTTCTGTTTTTGAGTGTAGGTCCGTCTATCATTAAATCACCCTATCTATCATGTCCAAAACTTCATATTAATAGACCAAAGGTATTTAGTATTGCCTTTGTCTTAAAAGAAAATAAGATTGTAGAATTCAAATTTTGACTCATCGTTGGCTTCATAACCTTCGGAAACTAGAACAACTTCAAATTCATGGGGGCGCCCATGACCACTTCACATCTCTCTTAATCTTTCTTGACTCCTAAAAATTTATTTAGGAGAGGCAATCCTATGTTTTTTTTAATTTGACAAGAGAGTCAGTTTAAACAATAACAATAGGATGCTTGCCAAATGCCAACAAACCATTCTTAAAAAGCAAACGTAGTTTGACACAAATGGATCAACTCACCTTTGTCTTTCATCTTTGTTTTGGAATTTGGCACGGTCATAAGCCACTTCATATATGCTCATGTATGCCCCTTTATGAAATCAAAAGGTGGGGAAGCTCTCCCGCCAAACTTCTCAAAAAGGAAATATTTGGGAGGGACAATCCTATCTTTTTAATCTAACAAGCTTAGTAAATTTGAACAATAATAATAGGATTGCCAAATGCCACTCAAACCATTGCTTAAAAGCAAACACACTTTTGACATGAGGTGTACTTTCCTCACGTGATAATTTTATCTTTGAATTTGGCACGGTGCCCGTGGCCACCATTCCATATTTGTCTAGAAAATTGAAGGTATATGTAAGAACAATTTGTGTGCCACGCCTAGGTCATGGCCCTAATATCATATCCACCCATGGTATTAACTTAGGGCATTTGCCCTCCCCTATCCCTCCCTTCACTCCTCTTATGTGAGTAAGGTAGTGTTTAGTTAGAGGGTGTGAGAATGTAAAAAGAGAGGTTGATTAGCGGAGTTTTTGTATAAAAAGTTATCCAGGTGAGCTCATAATCCTACTATGATGATGCAAGAGTCCCTCTAATGGATAGAGGTGTGAAATGAGGGGTAGACCGAGATAGTTAGGCATAACAAGCCCATGATGGTAAGCAATAGTCAGAAGGTGCATCTACACACAGGGCCAAAGTAATCATGAGGGACACTAGAGTAGGTGGCAGGGCGGGTTGTGGTTGGCTACAACCTACAAAGGAGGTGAAAGGTGTACAATGGAGTTGGGCCAAGTATGGCTTGAGTGAAGTTGGGAGGGGGGCATACTGCAAGATGGGGCTGCAGTTAAGGGAGGAAGTGTGTGGGTGTTTAATTGGCAAGTGGAACCTATAGTAGCGTTGTCTAATGGATATCCCATCCTTTCTTTATCTCCAACCAAAAGACATGAATTATCTAAAAACCAAAAAGACATGAAACTTACCCCTCTATCCAAACATGTATTTGCACGAAACTACCCCTCATCCCTAGTATAGGCAACATAAATCATTTTGTCATATATCTTGTTTTGCTTAACAAAAGAGGTTGTAAAACTTCCGCACGTAGTTCTGGTTGTTTCGACAAGGGAAATGGAATCACCCTCTCTATTTTTCAAGATGTTGCATTTTGGCCAAGAAGGTATTTTCCTGATCTGATCCATTTTATGACTCTTTTCTTTCTAATACGCTTTTACACACCTTTTTAAAAGGGAAATTCTCTTCCCGTTGTTTGAGAAAATGCCATTTTATGGCTATTTTTTTGGCATTCGACTGCTTTTCCCTAATGCGGTTTGGAGAAAAAGAAAATATCATTTTCTAATAAAAATCAAAAGGGAATCTTTTTGCAATCAAATCAAATTTAAAAGAAAGAAAAGAAAGAAAAAGAAAGAAAGAAAATGCTCTTTTAATCAAACATCATGCACGTGAATGCTAGTTTACTAGACCATTTGACTATGAGTTATGAGCTCTTCATCTATCCACAACAGAAAAACACTTAAATGAACCAGTCGAATTTGGTCGACGCCCGAATCCAACAGCATTAAGCAATAACCACTTGATCACCGATCGATGAAAGAAAACCATCATCATCATCATCGACGACCTCAGCTTGCACCTGCACCTAGCTTATGAGCATTTATCATCCAATGTAGTAGCTGAGGGACCACACGTGGGCCTGCGCTGCCCTGCCCTGCACTACCCCTGACCCCTTTCATTCCTGCTCTGGGCTGTCGCTAGTAATTTATTTAATTTAAAATTTGCGGGGCAGAAAGCAAAAGCAAGCCGAGGAACGCACGCTTTCTGTGATCCAACAGCAAATAAAACGATCGACGATAGACACGCAGGCCATGCCAATGCCATGGAGCATCATGCATTTGAAGGCTCTCGTTTTCAGTTTATTCCATGAACCACGACAACCCTACTACAGGTGATTAATATATATACGAAGATGAGTAGTGGGGTGATGGAATGGAAGCATGCATGTGATGGCACCCGTGGTTTAAGATAATAGCCTTCGGTCGTGTCATGCAGGGTGCGTGTAGGTCCCTTTGAGCAAGACCAGATCGCCCGGCTTTATTCGGATCATGCGCGGGCGTAGGCGTAGGTACATGTCAGCATGCGAGATGCGATCCGTCCCGAAAAGAGACTCGAGGATTTTATTCATTACAGATTTCAAGTTTAGCCCAACCCAAGGGGTAATCCAGCTGCCAATGAATGAGTAAAGCGCATTTTTGCAGATCGAACAATTCAGCAGCCCGCTCGTCATATATAAAGCAGCTCAAAGCGGCCGGTCCTTTTTTATGTCCATCTATACCCATATATCCATGCATCTCTTTCCCTTCTGGGATGGATCAAGGCGTCAAGCT